>VXBI01008522.1:78807-92867 GCA_013397375.1 Toxostoma redivivum
CCCCCCCCGGTGGGTGCAGCCCCTCACCAGTCTCTCCTCCTGCAGGGGGGCTATGCTGCCTACAGGTACGCCCAGCCCGCAGCAGCAGCGGCCGCGTACAGTGACAGGTAAGTGCTGGCATCACACCTGGGGGAGCTCCCTGTGACCCCTGCTGTGCCCACCCTGACACCCCCAGCTCCCTGTGACCCCGCTGTGCCCACCCTGACACCCCCAACTCTCAGTGCCACCCCTGCCCACCCTGATACCCCCAGCTCCCCGTGGGACAGGACAGGGTCAGGCATGGCGAGGGACCCCTCGCTCTGCTCAGAGCTGGGCTGGAAAGGGGGAGCAGGGAGGTCCCGGGGGGTGCCCAGGTCCAGGTGTGGCTGGGAGGGNAGGGAAGATCTAGGCTTTGGCTATCTCTGAATACTGATTGGCTTTTTTTTCATCTTTGATGTTGCAGGCTAGTCTATACCGAGGAGGGTACAGCCGCTTCACTCCCTACTAGCAAGACAGACCCAGCCCCCCCACCACTGCCCCCGATGCTCACTAGCACCAAACCAAACCAGGCAGACAGAGCCGAGGCCGAGCCTGCCGAGGAGCCGCGGGTGCTGCCCGGGAGGCCGGGGCTGGCACCGGGCTCTGTGGGGCCGTGCACCCCACACCCTTAGGGTTACCTGAGCACTCCGTCCTGCCGCCCGCCCACCTCTCCTGCTCCATCTGCCCACCTTGGGGACCGTGGGGAGCGGGGCCAGCCCTCAGCCCCGTTCCCACAGCCGGGTGTGGGGTTCCCTCCTGCCCTGGCTGGGTGTAGAGGGCTCATCCCAGCCTGAGGGATGCTCACTGCAGGTGCTGGGGTGACAGCAGCCCCCCGAGCAGCCCCTCTGCCCCCCTAGCAGAGAGAGAAGCCAGCTGGGGTTGCTGCCAGCTGTGGGGACTGGTGAGGCTGGGTGGGTTCAGGATCCCAGGGCTGAGTGTGATGGGCTGGGCTGGCTGTGGGGGCTCACTGGGCTGGGATGGTGGCTGTGTGCCCCCAGCCAGCAGCTCTGCCTGAGTGCTCCTGCGAAAGACCTGCCTCTCTTGTTTCTGTTGTAGTGAATCCGTGGCTGTTTCCTTCTGGGACCAGGAAGGGCAAAAATAATCCACACACACACACACAAACACAAAAAAAGAAAAAAAAAAAGAACCCCAAAATATAAAAATTAAAAGCAAAGCTACAAAAAAAAAAAACAAGAAAAAAACCAAACTAGAAAAAGAGAAACAAAGCCAAGCGGCAGCAGCCAAGTGAGTCCCACCTGTCCACACACACCGTGAGCGAGTCCCAGAGGAGCCGCGGCGAGCACCGGCGGGCGAACCCAGCGGAGGGACCCCGGCCCCGGCCCCAGAGCCCAGCAGGGAGGGAGCCGGTGCAGGCAGGCGTGAGGGTCCGTGGGGCCCTCACCTGCCCAGGTGCAGGCCTGGGCGCCACGTCTTCCTTTCCCCAGCACTCGGCGCTGGGGGTGCCGGCAGAGCGCTGCGCCCTGCCCGGCTCGTGGGGCCGGGAGACGGGGTGGGCACCTGGCCCGGTGCCCCCCGAGCCCTGGTGGCCATCAGCGTGTCAAGTGTGCGAGGCCTCGGCTCCAGGCGGAGCCGGGGCGGCTGCGGTGCTGAGGTATTGCAGGGGACGACCCTCTGCCTTTTAAAGGGAATTTTTGTTAAGAGGAGCTTGCAACTCGCTTGTGACCCCTTCCCCTTCTTCCTCCCTCCTTCCCTGACACCTGCGCTCCCACCCAGCCTGGGCCAGCCCGGACCAAAGCTGGGCCAGGCGCTGCCCTGGTCTTGCTCTGTGGCACGGGACACGCTCGTGGCCACCCCGTCCCTGCCCGGGGCAGCAGGATGTCCCCAGCCCTGGGTGCGGGGGCTCGGCCACTGCANAATAAAGATTTCTTTCTTCAACCAGGGCGACTCAGGTTTTGACTGGTTGCGCTGCAGGGGGCACGGGGCTGTGGCTGCTACAGTGGATCTGGCTGGGCAGGGGGTCAGTGCCCGTGGGCAAGGGGGGAACCCTTGCGGTCCTGAGCCTCACCATGGTGAGGGAGCAGGGGGTGAAGAGCCCTCTCCTGGCTGGGCCAAGCCCTTCATTCCTCAAGCCATCAGGTAATACATTCCTGAGCACCCCAGGAGCAGCAGCTCCACTGCTGGCACTGCTGTCCCTGGTGGAGCCTGCTTTGTTTGGGGACAGGGCTTGGCACCCCGCTGCAGGAGCGCTCGTCTGCTCCTGCCTGCTAATTGCTTGCTCACCAGACTGTGAGAAAATAATTGCTGCTATAAATTTTCTCTCCTCCTCACAAGATGCTCAGGGGAGGCGGCGTAGGCTGGTGGCACTGGGCTGGGTCCACATCAATGAGCACAGTGGTCACCCATGCTGGGCTGCTCCTTGGGGCTGCTGCAGAGCCCATGCTGGCAGAGCCTGAGCCCTGAAGGGCTGTGCATCTTGGGGGCTTAATGACAGCCCGTGGGCAGACAGCTTGAGGCAGTGAGGGCTGCAGCAGTGATGGGGTCACACATGTTGGTGGCTCCTGCCAGCCACTTGCAGGGTCCTGGTCAGCACCCAGTGGGCACAACCACAGGGGTGGGAGGAAAGGGTGATGAAATGCAGCCCATCACCAGCGCAGGGTGATGAAATGCAGCCCATCACCGGCCCAGGGCGATGAAATGCAGCCTCCCTCTGCGTCCCCCGCCCACAGCCCACCCTCCACACGGAGCAGACATGGCACGGGCTGCGCCACAGTTGCTTTAATGCCCATCTGAGCCGACACCACTGCCTGGTGCGGTGTAGACCAGCACGAGGCGGCCCCAGCGCTCGGGGTCCACGGGCAGCTCGTCCCTCAGCACGGGCTCCACCAGCAGCTCCAGCCGGCAGGACTGGCCCGGCGCCGGGCGCGGCACCGCCAGCCCCACGGCTCGGAACAGGCAGCCCTGCGCCAGCCCCAGCACCTGCGGCGCCGTCTGGCCCAGGCGGCACCGGGCGCCCTGGCTCAGCACACGGAACCACCTGGCACGGCCGGGAGGGAAGGACCAGCGCAGGGNCATCCCCCGCAGGGGCCCCACCCAAGCCACGAGGGCATGGGCACACGGGCACTGCGGAGCCCGTCCCGGGGTGCAGCGCCCCTACGGCTCTGCCACTCCTCGAACCTCACTTTATAGTCTGCAGACGCCCCCGAGCCCCAGCGATGAGCTCCCCCTTTTCTATTCCCGGTGTACATAGCCCCGGCCCTGCCCCTGTACAAAGCTCCGTCCATCGCTGTACCGGCTTCTCCCTTACAGCACCCCTGCGCCGCCCCGGCGTGCGGGCTGGCACCAGCCCATCCTGTATGCTTCAAAGTGTGACCATTCTAATAAACAGTATTATTATTATTATTANTCAATGAGCACAGTGGTCACCCATGCTGGGCTGCTCCTTGGGGCTGCTGCAGAGCCCATGCTGGCAGAGCCTGAGCCCTGAAGGGCTGTGCATCTTGGGGGCTTAATGACAGCCCGTGGGCAGACAGCTTGAGGCAGTGAGGGCTGCAGCAGTGATGGGGTCACACATGTTGGTGGCTCCTGCCAGCCACTTGCAGGGTCCTGGTCAGCACCCAGTGGGCACAACCACAGGGGTGGGAGGAAAGGGTGATGAAATGCAGCCCATCACCAGCGCAGGGTGATGAAATGCAGCCCATCACCGGCCCAGGGCGATGAAATGCAGCCTCCCTCTGCGTCCCCCGCCCACAGCCCACCCTCCACACGGAGCAGACATGGCACGGGCTGCGCCACAGTTGCTTTAATGCCCATCTGAGCCGACACCACTGCCTGGTGCGGTGTAGACCAGCACGAGGCGGCCCCAGCGCTCGGGGTCCACGGGCAGCTCGTCCCTCAGCACGGGCTCCACCAGCAGCTCCAGCCGGCAGGACTGGCCCGGCGCCGGGCGCGGCACCGCCAGCCCCACGGCTCGGAACAGGCAGCCCTGCGCCAGCCCCAGCACCTGCGGCGCCGTCTGGCCCAGGCGGCACCGGGCGCCCTGGCTCAGCACACGGAACCACCTGGCACGGCCGGGAGGGAAGGACCAGCGCAGGGTGAGGCTGAGGGAGAGCAGCTCGGGCTCGGGGCCCTCCTGCCACCAGAGCTGTGAGGCTGCCACGCTGTGCACCTGCGGCGGGGAGGCCGCCACGCTGGCCGTGTCCAGCACCTGCAAGGGAGCCACAGGATCAGAGCAGGCACCCACACGCCTTCCCAGAACAAGGGGGGCACTGGGGCAGGTGTCCCCCCCAAGCACTCACCCGGATCTCCCCGAGCAGGCAGGTGAAGGATGTCTCCTGCGGGCTGGGCTGCTGCCGGGACACAATCAAGGAGAGGTCTCGTAGGCTGCAGTCCTGCAGCTCCAGCTCGTAGCACCTGAGAGAGAAGAGGCAGAGCAGGAATGGAGCCCTGGTGTCCCATGCCAGCCTGTGGACAGGGGTGGGATGCAGGCAGGGCACTCACCGGCTGGTCCAGCCTTGGGAGCCCCGGTGGCAGGCGGCGAGCAGCTTGGCCAGGCCGGGCGGCGGTGCCGGCAGGAACCGGGGGTGGTACCGGCCATTAGGCTCTGCCAGAGGGAGCCAGGTCAGGGCTCAGGGACTGAGCTGGCCCCCCGTTGTACAGCAGGTGCTCATTGCAGGGAGCACGGGGGAACAGGGTCCTCACCGGGCAGCGAGGTGGGGTTGCCCTCCAAGCAAATCCCTGAGTCCCAGGTGGTGACCTCCAGTGCCACTGTAAAGTCATCGGGCTGTGGCCCCTCCAGCTTGTAGAGCAGGGTCAGGAAGAGCTTGGGAGGGGCCGGCATCTGCAAAGAGAAGAGGCTGATGACCCCAAATCCACCCAGAGAGAGACAGAGACAGAGAGAGAGAGACAAAGAGAAGGTGCATTGTGTTAGGTGTGCTGGGCAGTGTGGGCAGAGCCTGGGCACGCTCGCCACAAGCCCCGGGGCCACACAGCTCGGGCCCTGCAGGCCATGCCATGCTGCCATGGTGCCAGCCCAGCGCTGAGGGGGGGTCCCTTCACTCACCGGACAGCCACGCGCTCCTCGCCGGGGGGAATGGTGCCCTGCAGCTGCAGGGAGCTGCCCCCACACCAGGCATCCTGCAGGTAGCAGCTGGCACTCAGCGTGCCCGGCTGCTCCGGGTACAGGGGCTGGATGTCCTGTGCACTCAGGTCGTACCAGGGCCCAGACTCTTCATCCTACAGCACAGGGAGAACTGAGCTGAGGCAGCCAAGAGCAGGGACCCCCCCTGCCCAGCTCAGCCCAGCCCGACCAGAGCAGAGTTGTCACCCTGCACCCACCTTCCCATCCATGAATGTGCTGGTGCCCATGCCCAGGCAGAAGGAGGTGGTGAGGGGCAGTGTGCAAATGCTGTGCGTGGGCAGGTACTCAGCCAGCGAGCCCCAGAACCTGTAAAGGTAAAGGTGGGTGTCAGGGCAGAGCCCCCTGTTAACAGTGACCCTGTTATGGTCAGGTATTGCCTCAGCTGGGGCAGAATGGGGCCAGCAGGATCCTGGCCAGCAGCCAGGGTGTTCTGACAGCCACAGTGTCCCTGTGCCTGTGTCCCACCACCCACAGCCTTCCTGAGCCAGGGCACTCCATTCCTCCCCCAACACCTGGCCTCACCTGTTCTCGTTCTGCAGGAAGTTTTCCTTCCCCAGGTGCTCGTAGACCCAGCCAGGAGCGAAGATGGCTGTGGAGAGGCCGAACTGCCGGATCAGGCGCAGTGACTGCAGGAAGGAGAGGTGAGCAGCACGGGCCAGGCCAGGCAGTCACCTTGTCACCCATCCTGTCCCTGCTCCCCCAGGTTCCACTGGCCCCACGGTGGGGCAGGACACCACAGGGATGTGCTGTAGCATCTCCCTTTTCAGGGATAGCAGCACTGGGATCCTCCACTCCCTCTTCATGCACGGCCAGCACTCTGGGATCCCTCACTCCTTACCAGTTCATCCCCAGGTTAGCAGCCCAACACAGCACAGCCCAGCAGGGCCATCAGTGGGGGCTCAGAGCCCTGCACCGGGGCACTGTGAGCACTCTGGCCCAGCCCTGTCCCCTGTCACACCCACCTTGTCAGTGTTGAAGCCACCACCAATCACATTCCCACGGCCAAAGACATCAACACCGACATAGACGTCGTTGAGGCGTGGGCCAGCCAGCCTCTGTGTGCGCTCCAGCTGCTCCTCCTTCCAGTTATAGTTGGTGAACAGCCCATCACAGGCATCAAAGAACATCCTGGGGACACGGGCCAGAGTGACAGGGCAGATGTTATGGTCACACAGCCTCATCAAGGGCTGTGCAGGTTGTGCCTGACCACTGCCACGCTTGCCTTGGGGTGGGCTCATGTCCCCTGCCCAGGGACAGTTGTGCCAGGCTCACCTATTCTGATCATTCAGCTCGTTCTGCCAGCTCAGAGTGCCATCCTTCAGGACACTGTCATACCAGATCACCAGTCCTCCTGGCACGGCGCTGTGCACCCGTGCCGTCAGGTCCCGCAGGAACAGGGGCAGGTTGCCCACGGCTGCTGCCTGCCAGGAGAGAGCAGGCACGGGTGGGTGAGGGCAGGGGGCAGGGGCTCCCCAGGGGAAAGCACGAAGGCAGGGAGAGGCAGGGAGGGGCAGGGGGCGAGCAGGGCCGGCAGGACTCACACTCAGCTTGTTCTCGATGTTGACCAGCCAGCCATCGAAGCGGTAGTGCTGGGCAATGCGGGCCAGCTGCTCGGCCACCGCCCCGAACGCCTCCTCGCCAGCGGCCAGGAACGCCTCGCACAGCTTCTCGCCGTCTGTCCACTCCGTGATGAACGTGCCTGGGGAGGCAGCAAGAGCGTCAGCCGCACATCCTGGTGAATCCACCTCCCTGCTGGGGCTGTCCCAGGCCCAGCCCTGCCCGTACCCAGCACAGGGACGCTGTTCCGGTGCGCTGCATTGGTCCAGACCACGGGCGGGATGGTCACAGTGTGGTGGCTGAAGTAGACGAAGATGTCGATGTAGCGCCAGTGGTAGAAGACATAGGGATTGCGTGTGGCCGAGCCCTGGATGAACCTGCAGAGGGAAAGGGTTGGGCAGTGCAGGAAGGACGCTGGCAGATCCTGCGGGGCTGGGTCGGAGCCTGACTCACAGCTGGAGCTGAGCAGAGCTGTGGCACTGAGCCACCTCTGAACATCCCAGCCTGAGCAAGGCTCCCCAAGCACTGGTGCAAGAGTCAATCACCCCATCCCTGCCCACCCGCGGCTGAGCTGGCAGGACCCATGTCAGGCAGAAACAGAAGTTTGAGACGTGGAGCTCCACTGTCACAGCTCCTTCCCACCTAGCACGTACCTGTCCTCCAGGTACCCTCCACGCATGTCGTGGCACACCAGCGTCCGGGGCCGCCTGCCGTGCAGCGGGGGCTGCCGCTGGGCCAGAGGCACGGCTGACACATTGAACTCATCGTTGCTGTCGGGCTGCCAGGCCAGCAGCTCCTCCAGGCCGGACAAGAAGAAGCTGATGGGCTCCGTCGTCTTCGTGTCGAAGTAGCGTGCTGGGCAGGATGGGCAGACAGGTGAGGGTCAGCAGTGAGCGGTGCCCGCGCAGCTCCGTGCGGCACCGGCACCGGCACCGGCACTGCCCGATCCCGGCGGGGCCTCTCCCGGTGCCCGCCTCACCTGGCAGGGGCTGCGGGCGGTCGCTGATGGTGTCGTGCAGGACAGTGGTTCCCTGCATGTCCGCCGCCGGCTGGAAGCTGCCCGGGGAGCCGAGTGAGGGCCGGGCCGGGCCAGCACCGCGGCCAGCGCCGACCCCGGTGCCGGTCTCAGTCCCGGAACCCATCCCATCCTCATCCCCGTCCCCATGCCGGTCCCGGCCCGGCCCCGCCATCACCTCCGCCGGCGCCGCGCGGCCCGCTCGGTCTCGGTCGGTTCCCCGGAGTCGGGCTCGGTGCCCGTTCTCTTCCCGCGCCGCCCCGGGCCCTCCGCCGCCTCCGCCGCCTCCGCCATGGCGCTGCCGCCGCCGCCGCTGCTGCANAGATGGACCGCGTGTGTCCCGATATGGGCTGCATGTCCCGGGACGGACCGTGTGTCCCGGGATGGACATGCGTGTCCTGGGATGGCTGTGTGTCCTGGGAAGAAACCACATGCCTGTGCATGGATTACGTGTCCTGGGGTAGAACGTGTGTGAATGAATCCATGCGCTGGGATGTCACCTGTGTCCATAACAGACCTGCTGGGCAGTCAGGGATGGACAGGGTGCCTGGTCCCCAGGGGCCAGTGTGGCCAAGGAGCTTTGCCCGGGCCATGGGACTAGGCTGGCTGATGCCCCCACCCCACAGGCACAGCAGTGAATGGCCTGACCTGCCTCCACCATCCATCCACTCCCCCACATGTGGGGCCGGGGCTTTATTTCAGGTCATCCTGAGTCCCCCCAGCCTGTTCCCCTCTCTCTGGTTCCTGGGTTTCTGGTTTCCAGCTGCAGCCCTGCTCAGCCCAGCCACGGACCCGCCAATCCAGACCCTGACACCCTCAGACCCACCTGCTCCCCGTGGATGTGCTGGATAACCTGCACTCCTGACAGCCCTTCCCAGCCTGTCCTGCTGCCAGGCTGACAGTTCTGTCACTGCATGCAGCTCCTGGGGCACAGCTGGTCCATGAGTGCCTGGCACAGGTCTCCCTGCTCTCCAGGGACACTCTGCTCTTCCCTCTCCACTCCCACCATGCCAGCCCTGAGTCCCAAAACAAAGCGAGAGGACACGGAGGGTGTGAGCAAGGCTGGAAATATGAGGTGTTTAATGTGGCATGAGCTGAATGGGGGGCCAGCACGCTGGCCCACACTACTGCTGCATCTACACAAACATGAAGCCTGGCCAGCAGATAACCTCGGGGAAGAGGAAGTGGCTGAGGCCAAAGGCCCCACACCCAGGGCTGCTGGTGGGGACAGAGCCCTTCCTGAGCAGAGGCTGTGGTGAGCAGTGACGGAATCTGCAGAGGGAAGTGACGCAATTCCCTCCCCACAGGGGTACCCAGCGCCACTGCAACACCTGCAGTGTGGCAGGAAAGGGCCCTCAGTGGTTTATTGCCTTTCTAGATGGTGCTGAGCACCACTGGCATGAGGAGGAACACGGTGTGAGTGTCTGCACCAGCAGTCACACTGCTCTGGGTGCCAGCTCAGGCTGTGCCAGGCTGTGTCTGGCAAACCCAGCTCTGGAGTGGGGAGAGTGGGTGAGCTCCCTGCCCACCCCAGGTGAGCAGCTGCTTCCCGGTCCCTAATGTGGCAGGGGATTAAAACTGCTCCAGGTGTGTCTGGTTGTCCTTGAGGCACTGGAGTGAGGGAATTCACACACTGGTGCAGCTGCTGGGGGTAGTGGCACTGGGGTGACTAACAGCGTAACGGGGGTGACACTCCTGGGATGAGAGGGCCAGGGGCTCCTTGGCGACCTGGCCTGGCCCAGGAGGGCCTGGTGCTCAGGGGTCCCCGCTGTACTTGATGAGGTGGCCACTGAAGGTGATGTAGGTGTCGTACTCATCGCTGAACACGGCGTTCTCACGCTCGCCCTTGTAGAGCCGCACCCAGACCTCGTCCTGCTCCTTCAGCTCCAGCATGACGCTCTGGCTCTGCATGATGCTGCGGTCGCTCATCTGGGCGTACAGGATCACCACCTCCGCCCCGTTGCGCATGATGTGCAGGTACGTCTCCTTCTGGTTCCAGGTGTGCACGTTGAGGCTGAAGTAGTAGATGCCGGGGATGTAGCAGTAAAACTTGCCCGTGAACATGTTGAAGTGCTCATAGAGGTTGACAAACTCCGTGTCGAAGATGAGGGTCTGGTAGTAGTCGTTGCTGTGCAGGGGTTTCTTGCGGCCCACGGAGAAGGCGGCGTAGTGGCTCTTGCAGCGCTCCCCCGGGGCGCCCATGCTGCCCTTCTGTCCCTTGGGCCCTGTGTGGCCCCTGCTGCCAGCCACCCCCGTCTTGCCGAACTTGCCCTGCATGCCACGCTCCCCACGGTCCCCCTTCTCTCCTGGGCAGAGCAGGAGGGAGTTGGGCTGTCAGGCAAGGGCCAGAGCTGACCCCAGCACCCCAAAAGCCCCTTCCCCAGGGATGGATGGAGGGAGCAGGGACCCAGCAGTCCTGCCCCCAGTCACACCCCAGCATGGCTCCTGCCCTGTGGCTGTGCAGGGCACAGGACCACTGGCACCACCCCAGTTTCTCATTCCCAGTCTGTGCTGGGCCTGGGCAATGCTGACCAGGCAGCGTGGGGTCCTGCCAGCCCTCACCTTTCAGGATGGTCATGTTGATCTGAGGCATGGGCTGGTACTGGGGGTAGAAGTGCTTTTCGGGTGGGGGGCAGCAGCGGACACAGCGGGGCTGTGGGGGCAGCCCCTCCTGGGCACCATCAGCCCTCTGCTCCTGTGTGACCCTGGCAAGGCAGAAAGCAAAGCACAACGGGGAGCTACGGGGGGGCAGGGGCCCTCTGCGCTGCCAGGGCTGCCCTGACCCCCTCTGCAGAGCACCCTGGCTCCAGGGTCCCCTCACCTGGCAGCTTGGTGCTGGGCTGGGGCCTCATTGGGGTCTGTCCACCACCGCTGGTCAGGGATGGAGCTGCTCTGGCTCCCCACAGGGCAGGGCAGCAGGAAGATCAGCAGGACACCAGGCACCCACAGCCCCTCCATGCCTCGCCAGTGCCCTGTGAGGTGCCAGGGACAGCTGAGGGGCACAGGAATGAGGAGATTCCCAGCCCAGCCATGCCCCGAGCTGTCCTGGGACAGGATCTGTGCACTGCACAGCCCTCGGGTTCTGGCTGGGCTGTGGAACAGTGTCACGCCAGTGAGCACCTGGGGACACCCCCATTGGGGCAGTTTGAGGGGTCTGGGCTCACCAGCACAAGGGCCAGGGCCTTGCAGCCCCTGAGCCCTGTCTCATACAGAGATGGAATTACCTCAGGATCTGAGAGTGGAGCAGAGCAGCAGCCTCTGACCGGGCCAAGTCCTGGACCAAGTGCTGCTGCTGCTGCTCAGCCTGGCTTCAGCTGCCTCCCATGGACGCCCAAGAGCAGCAATTTGGGATGTCAGCACCTGAAAAATTACAGAGAGCTGCAGACACCATGGGGCAAATGCCAGGGTGCAGCCCTGCCTGTGTGTGAGACCCCTGCCAGGCCCAGAAAAGGCATCTGCACCCCAGGGCTTGCGAGGGGACAAGACCCACTTCTCCAGAAAGAGGGATGTGGGCTGGCTGCCAGAAGGAGAAACCTTTCTGAGAGCCCACACCCTGTATGGGGCCAAAACTAATATTTGCAGTGGTGGTGGCACCGTGGCCCAGCCTGGGCGCTTCGTGACCCCTCCCTCTATTATCAAAACCGTATCTGCCGGAGACGTGAGGCCGGCACGCAGCACCTCGCCCTTCGCCCCGAGGTCAGCCTTGGCCAAACAGGGGTGTAGCAGCGCCGGGCATCCCGCGGCGGCGGGGTCCGAGCGGGATGGGGATGGCTGCTCCCCAGGCTGCTATCTCAGCCAGGTGCCTCCCTGGGCTGGCACACGGGTGTGGCCTTTGCCCTGCTCCCCTCCCAGGCGGCACCGCCCGGCTCAGCTCCCGGGCTCTGAGGAATCCCGAGCACCGGTCCCAAGGCAAAAAGGGCCCCCTCAGCCCTGTCCTGTGCTCTGCGGCTGAGCCAGCCCATGGCGGATTTAGGGGCACAGTCCCGTTGTTCCGGTGAGCGCCTGCTCTCAGAGCATGGGTGGCAGTTCCCGCTGTCCCCAGGTGCGGGGTCCAAGGCACCGTGCGTGCTCCGGGTGCCGAGGGCGTCTGAGGCCGGGGGCGGATGCCTGCATTATGAGTCACTGGAGCTGGGAAGGGGCGGAGGGATTGGGAAAGGCTCCAAAGGGCTTTTCCTGCTGCTCAAACCCTCTGCCAACGGCCTGGCCCCTTCATACACTTCCCGGTGTATGTCCTCTGTCTGTCTGTCTCTCACCCCGCTGTCTCGGTGCTGCCGGTGTGGAGGGAGGCAGGGGAGAAGGGAATCCATGGATAGAGAGTGGAGAAGGCCAGCCAGGGGCTTGTGAGCAGGTGTCACCCGGGGGAGCCCTGGCCCTGGCTCTACTCTGGCCACCAGCTGTGCCAGATGTGCAGCACTGACCACGGCAGGGAGCGTGCCAGGGGTTTGGGATTCCTGTGGCTTTCCCTCAGCTCTGGGATCATCCCAGCAGGCGTTCCTCTGGGACCTGCAGCAGGCTCGGCCCTGGGGAACACGCCATGTCCCATGGAGCTGCTCCACGAGGAGAAACCCTTGACCAGGAAGTTCCCATGGTGAGGGCAGCGCTCTCCAGGCTGTGGGGAGCAGAGGCGAGTGTGTGGTGCATGCAGGGTGCTGTCAGCAGCACACAGGGTTTGCTGGGCCCCCAGTGTGCCCCCCTGCTCCCTGCAGGTGTGCTGGGCAGGAGGTGCCCACCTGCACACACAGCCCTGCCGAGGGACACGGGTTTTCCATCAGGGTTGGCTGCTCTCCAGGAGCAGCCAGAGATTTAAACTCAGTGGCTGCAGAAGCCTTGGGACTGCAAGTCAAAACATCCCAAAATAGATTCCAGATGGAGATGAAGACTAGGATGAAACGGAACAAACCCTAGGGGAGGGATGAGGGGCTTGGGGCAGCATGGAGGCAGCAGGACCTGCACTCCCAGCTCACTGTCTCCATTTAGGGTGATGGATACAAACTTCCCTGCACCACAGCAGCCAGAACCGCTGTGCCTGTGGGGTCGTGCTGCTGGGCCAGGCCCCCCATGTGCTGCTGCAGACACTGGAATGGTTGCAGAGCCGTTTTTTCCCCGGAGCAGGGCAGACCCGGCAGGCAGCAGGGTGGGGGCTGCATGGGGCAGATGTGGAGAGGGAGCACGGGGAAGTCACAGCCCTCCAGCTTCTGTAGCATCAGCAAGACTTTGTGCTAGGGACCCCAACAGCCAATGTGACCCCCAAAGAGATGCCGAAGGTGGCCCACCGCGGGCTTGATGTGTTCGTAGCAATGTTTTTTTTGGGAACGCAGCTGGGGCAGGGCTGGGGGGGATCTGTGTCCTCCCAGACCGCGGCGGGTCGGGCCGTGCCCTCAGGCTGCTGTGAGGCTCAGCCGTGCGGTCCCCACTGCTCCTTGGCAGGCAGGGCAAGGGCCTCGCTCGGCTGGGGGGGCACAGGCACCGATTGCTGGGGGTGTGCCAGGACACCCGAGCGCTTGTCGAGGCGGAGCCGCCTCCCGGTGCCCGGCACCACCTCCCGGTACCCGGCATCAGTTCCCGGTACCCGGCAGCGCCCGCAGATGGGAGCAGGACGCGGTGCAGCTCCGGGGGTGACCGTGAGGCCTCCCAAACCTGCCCCCCACCTACCTCTGGGGCCCTAGAGCATCCCCCGGGCCAGCGCGGAGCCTGCCCACGGCCGAGCGCTGCCTCCGGCTCCGGAGCCGCCTCTCCCCGCTCGGCCCGGGCGGAAATGCACTTTTTGGAAGCGCAGGAGGCAGCGAGGCACGGGACGAGGCTCGCAGCCCTCCCCCGCCAGATGTGCGCCCGCAGCTGCCTTAACCATGTGTGCTCCCGGGACCTCCCGGCCGCCTCTCCGGGACCGGCCGCCTCTCCCGTCCGTGCTCGGGGCCGCACCGGGAGCGCAGCCGGCACGCGTCCCCCGAGCTGCTGCGGGGCCCGGGGTCCCGGCGGGTGCAGCCGGCCCCGCTCCCAGCCCCGAGGGCACGCGGCCGGCACAGCCCCACCGGGCTCCAGCCTTTGGCAGCCGGACACGCACACGGCTCCCAAGGAGCGGCGCTGGCTCTACCCCGCTCCCGCACCCCGAGGGGCGGCGGGACATAGGGGGCAGCCAGGACAAGGACAGAATGTGGTGCGGACTGGAGCAGGGCAGCACTGGGGTCATGCCCACCGGGCAGCCGGGCTGTGCCCGCCCCGCAGAGCCGGCTCGGCCGCCGCACTGCCCGCAAGGCCTCCGGCGGGCCCTGCTCAGCGCGGACCACAACCCCCGGCAACCCCCGCGGCGCGGCGGGAGGGGCGGTGGGGGCGCGGTGCCGCGCGGGGGTCTCCTGGGAGTTGTAGTTCCCGTGG
>VXBI01008522.1:117171-148650 GCA_013397375.1 Toxostoma redivivum
CTAGTCCGTGGGCCCCGCTGGGCGGCGGCGGCGGCTCTTCCGGGCGGGGCGCGTTTGGGCCGGGCCGCTCCCAGGTGCAGGACCGGGGGCGGTGGCTCCGGGACGGGCGGGGATTTGGCGGCGGCGGGACCTGTGCCCGCAGGTGTCAGAGCGGCCGTGGCCTTGGCGGCATCGTGCGGGCGGCGGAGGAGGAGGAGGAAGCGCCGGGCGGAACTGGCACCTGGTGCCCGCCGCCAGCGTGGGGGCCGGGCGAGCTCCGGGCCGGCGAGTTCCGGGCCGGGCGAGCTGCGGGGCCCGCTGCCCGCACCCCTCCGCCGGCCGCTCACTCTCGCTCAGGTGCTGCCATGGCACTGCCGAGCCCTGGCCCCGCAGAGCTCAGCGCGGGTGCGCCTCGATGGCGCCTGCCGAGTGTCACAGCCTCGCCGGTCCGGGAGCTCCCGGCCTGTGCCCCGGACCCGCTCAGGGTGTGCAAGGTCTCCCCTCTCATGCCCGTGCATTTTCCTCCCGTTTCTCTCTGCCCTCTGTGCCCGCAGAGCGTTCCCTCCGGGTGCTGAGGACCGGGACCGGGCAGGTGTACCCTGCCTGTGCCCGGTGTCCCCCAGGCAGGTTCCCGTGTGTCGGCAGATGGTTTTGCCTCGAGCAGGGGCTTTGCTGAAGGGAGTCTGGTGAGATCCAGGGCCATGGCCCCGGTGCTGGAGCCGTGCTGGTGCCCATTCTTCCAGGGAGCAGCTGGTGCCAGTGAAGTGCCACTGCCGGCGGTGCCGGTTCAGGGCCGGTTTCCTGCCCAGCTGTGCGGCCGATTAGGAGCTGCTGTTCCACCCCAGAAGTGACTGTGCTTGGCTGCGAGGACATCGCTGTGTGAGATAAGGAAGGTGCCGGCGGCTGCGGCTTGGCTCGGGTGTTGTCAGACACAGCCCATTAGCAGGAGAGCGCTGTGGGGAGCGGTCTGCCAGCAGCCTCTCGTATGTTCCCGGAATCACCTGGAAGACATCCCGGTCATCCCACCACAGGGGACACAGGGAGTGCACAGCCGCCTCCAGCCCCACCACTGCTCTTGTGCTGGGAGCAGCACAACCCGCAGCTGCCCTGGAGCCCTTCAGCCGAGTTGGTTTAGCCAAGGACATTGTGCCGAGGCTGTAGCGTGGTGGGAGCCAACGGGGAGACTCTTCCTGGTGCGATTGTGCTGACGCCAGTGTCTGCCCCATGGCTCACGGCCTCTCTCCAGCCGTCTGCCTCAGCAGAGAGCAAATCCCGGGGTGAGCAGCTGGTGGCACAGATGTGTGCTCCCCCTGCTCCTGCCAGGGCGGGGGGCTGCACTCCCACCCCCTTCCCAGCATCTCCCCGTGGGAGCAGCGGTGAGAACCCATCCCAGAGCGAACTGACCGAGAGCAGTGGTGTGGGTCAAACGCCTCTGGACCATGGGGAAGAGGTGTCCTGGTGAGGAATCATCCTGGCTGCTTCTGCCTTGCCGAGCTGCAGCACCGGTGCGAGGATGAGGGGAGCACAGTCCTGTCCTGGCACTGTGTCCTGAGCTGGGCCCCATCACGGCTCAAGCCCCAGGGAGAGGGGGATTGGGCAGTGCTGTAATCCCACTGCACCCGAGGGATTACCGCTCACTCTGGCCTGGGGATTAAGGGATTTCTCTAAGCGGGGTTGATGCAGCCTCCAGCAAAGCAGCTTGTGCCTGGGGGGCCTTGCTGTCTGGGGCAGCATGGGTGTGTGGTGGCAGGGTTGTACAAGGTGTGGGGATCCCCAAAGCAGGGTGGGCTGCCAGGTCTGCAGCAGGCTGGCTGAGGGGCTCCTCACCACCAGCCTGCAAAGTCCTGTTGTGCCAGTGAGTGCTGGCAGCCCTTTGGCACAGGCTTAGCTCTTCGAGAAGCATCCTGGGACCCCACAGCATGTCCCTGAGGACCAGGAGCTGGGCACCAGGGAACACTGCTGGGAGAGCTGCTGCTGATGCCTCAGCCCCTTCCCTTGCACAGTGCAGTCAGCCTGGGCAGGTTGCTGAGCCCAGCTTGGGGAGCAACTCTTGCACAGAGCTCAGGGATGGTCAGAGGGAGTGCAGGGGTAGCACCGGGCTTGG
This sequence comes from Toxostoma redivivum, assembly GCA_013397375.1. Lineage (NCBI taxonomy): Eukaryota > Metazoa > Chordata > Aves > Passeriformes > Mimidae > Toxostoma > Toxostoma redivivum. Next base: position 119,255 of record VXBI01008522.1, read on the forward strand.
AGAGCAGAGCCAGGGGCAGAGGCTGTTGTCCAGTTGCTCTCCTGAGGTGTTTGGAGCAGAGAACAAGGAGCTCTGCTGCTGACACTAGCAGTCATGTCAGGACTGTAGCTATGGTTTGTGAGCACCCCACCTGGCCTGGACAAGCTGCAAGGAGCGAGCCAGGCATCCAGGTCACTCTATGTGGCAGATGCCACCTGGCCCTGCCTCATCCCAGTCACAGACCCACGTGCCTGTGTCACACAGGGGTTTCTTCAGATGCCAGTCCAGGCCCCGCAGGCGCCTGCACAGCACGTGCCCAGCTCAGCCTCCCCTGTGCCCCCGGCTCCCTTCGCCTGCCCTTTTGCCTCCTGGTGATGTGGCAACCACTGCTCTGGCCCCTGGGAAAGGGGAAGTGCTGTTGAAAGCAGAGGGTCAGTCACATCAGCAGTGGGTGCCTGGCTACCCTTGCAGCTCTGTCAGCTGCCCTTCTCCCCTCTCTCCTCCTCTCTGCAGTCACCCTGCTCCCAGGATCAGGGACTGCTCCTCCTGCCAGGGTGCCCTTCCCTACTGCCCGCCCCGTCTGGGCTTCAGCCTGCCCCGCTCAAGTTACTCCTGGCTCAGCGTTCCCAGTGGATGCAGGGGTGGGGGAGCAGAGCTGTCGAGCTGCTCCTGCCCTGACAGGCCCTGGGGTTTGTTACTCATGGCCATGCCCTGTGCTCAAGATCACTCCTGCTTTGAGGAAAGGAGCTGTCAGTCCGGTTTGGGTTTGCTCAATGCCTGTGGGGTTGGAGGGTGGGAAGGTTGTGCATTTCCCAGCTCGGCAGCTGTCCCCCAGCCTGGGATCCCAGGACACAACCCCCCAGTTCCTGCTGCAGGAGTCCCCCACACAGCAGGGCCGCAGCAGAGTGGGCTTGGTGTCCGTGCTGGTACACAGGGCTGGCTGAGCCTGTCAGGCCGGGTCAGGGCTGGGACTCGGGCCCCGTGCCCCAGGAGTGGGGGCCGTGCTGGCACCCCCACACTGGCACCGCCGCGCTTCTCCGGGTGCACCTTCCTCCATGCGGCGCTCGTTGCTATGCGACCGCCGGCTCCTGATGCTTAATGCTCTAATACGGAGGGATAAAACCACTCTAAAAATACCCCGCTGCCAGCCCCCCGCGGGGCCAGGGGGGCTGCCGGGGGGCAGGCGGCCTGGCCGGGGGGCTGCTGGGAACTTCCCAAACTCCTTGTCCTCTAAGTGGCTTTGAGGCGCCCGCTGGGGCTCCGGCAGTGGCATGGGCTGGTGTGCCGGGGATTGGCTGGGGCTGGCGCGTGGGCTCCTGCGGCTGGAGCTCCCCTAGCAGAGCCAGCTCCAGCCAGAGCCGGGAGCGCTCCGGCTGCCCTGCCTGCGCCCTGCTCCACCAGACCGGGGAGCTGCCCCAGGTACTGGCTACCTGCCCAGTACTGAGGAGCCACTGCTCAGCCATACGCACCTGCCTGGCCTCTGCCTGCTCCTGCCTCATCTCTGCCTGTCCCTGCCTTGCCCTCCTGGAGCTGGTGGCATCCTGCGTGGGACCCCCGCAGCATGGGGACAGTCAGCGAGCTCTGCGCCTCCAGTTTCCAGGCATTCCTGTGCCCCTCGGTGGCTGCCAAGCCAGGTAGGCACTGCGTGCCCCCCTCCCCTCCGTGCCGCGGGGTTCCCATCCCCCAGCAGACACGGCGTGCCCATGGCTCTGGCTCCATATGGCTCTGGCTCCATATGGCTCCCTCTGAAAGCGGCACAGAGTGTCCTCGCCATCTCCTTCCTCTTCCTTCTTCCTCTGCCGGCCTTCCCAAGCTCGGGCCTCTGCAAGCACCGAGCCCCTCGTCTGGCATTGCCCTGCGCTGGAGCTGGTGCCGTGCTGGGACAGGGATGTTTGGGAGCCAGCGGTGGCGGCTGGGAGGTCACAGACATGGCCATTGGCCATGGCATGTCCTGCCCCAGCCCCTCATACCCTGCCCTGGAGGACGTGTGAGCGCTCGGTCACCCTCATCACAAGTGGCTGTGTCTACAGAGGGGAGGGTGGCACTCTCCGAAGGGAATTCTGTGTGGGAAAACCTGGCTCCTGCCACGTTGTGGGTGTGCTGGAGGTCAGCCACCGCTGTGACCTGCTGCTGTCTGCTGGTTGCCGCCCAGCTGTGGGACTGGGGAATTGCGGGACCTCCTCAGCTGGCCCTGTGGCTGAGCACCAGTGGGCTCTGCTCCTCTCAAGGCCTGGCACCATAAGCAGTGCTGGGAGCAGGTGAGGGGCCTGCCTGGCTGCATTCCTTTCACATGCACAGTGTCTGTAGACATGGCTGAGCTGGTGCTTACCCAGCCGTGCAGAAGGCTGGGGGTCTGTGCATGGGAATGTTGGAGCCTTGAGCCACCAGGAGCGAAGGCTGTGGAGGGGGTTCTTTGATGGGCTCTGGGTCAGGGAAACGAGGTTAGTGGGGTGATAGGCAGGAGAGTGTCCTGAGCACAGGGTCCAGCAGCCTAGGCGTGTCCCCAAACCCTCCTCCTGATGCACCTCAGCTGCCAGTGGGGAAGGATGGGGCTGACGCAAGCCAGGGTGTGCACACGGCCGTGGTGAAAACAGGATGTGGTATGAGGAGACAGGCAGGATGTTTCTGGGGGCCCCACGGGACCCCACCAAGGAGCACAGTGGGTAGCCACACCTGCAGCACACAGAGAGCCTGGGTCACCCCCATGGTCTGCCCGACCTCAGGGCTGTTGTCCCTCTGCTGTCGTGCAGCATGGGCTGGCAGCAGGGCTCAGGGAGCCGAAGGACACCCCGAGGATTCTGAAGCCCACCCTCCCCTTACTCCAGAGCTGGCATTCTGGGTGCTGTGTCTCCATCTCGTGCTGCTGGGCAGAATTTAGCTGAGTCAAGGCAGCTGAAGCTGGTACAGCCTCTCCAGGCGACTGACAGGGACGTGCTGGGGTCGCTCCCACTGCAGGCACGGCCCCGCAGCGCCCAGACTCATCATACAGGGGTCCTGCACAGAGCAGGGAGATCCCTACAGAAACCCCATAGCCAGGGGAAAGCACAGTGGGGAACAGCATCCCGTGGGGACTGGCGTGGCTCCTGGTCCTTCTCCTGACTCCAGTTCTGTGGGAGATGCCATGGAGCCTGCAGAGAGGAGTGGGCACTGGCGGTCCCCAGGGCCAGTGCAGGGCCTGGACCTGCAGTGGAGGGGTCTGGCAGAGATGGGGGAGCTGCAGGGCTGGAGGGGATCTGCTGGTGCAGGGGAAGGGAGGGGACCCCAGCGCTGCGCGCTGAGCTCGAGATGTGCCGGGCCCAGTGTCCTGGCAGGCCCCGAGGAAGGAAGGGCTGGGCCAGCCCGGGGCCGGCCTGGCTGCGACCCCAGCACATCGCATCCACCGGCCCCGAGCCAAGACGGGGAGCGGGGCCGGCGCCCCGTTCCCAGCCCGCCGGGAGCACAGCAGTTAAGGTGCTGGCGGCTCATGGCGGCAGGAACTGGGTGTTGCTGGTGGCGGCTCCTGGCGAGGCCGGGATGACGCCCGGGAGGCCCCGGAGCTCATTGGCACAGCGGCCCTGAGTCACGGCGGAAGCACCGGGGCTGCAGGTGCCGCACCCGGCACGGCCGCGCCTCTGCTGGGCCCCGGCAGCTCGGGCACGGCCTGCGGGGCCGGGACGAGGCCTGGCACCATGGTGCTGCGGGCAGAGGGACACGGTGAGCCGGGTGAGGGGGGCTGGGGAGGGTGGCCGCTGGCTCCGTGTCCGTCCCTGAGGCAGTGCCCGGACAGTGAGCGAGCAGGCCAGCAGGGCCCTGTGCTGCAGGGCTTTGCTTTGGGCGAGTGCAGAGGGGGCAGTACTGCTGCTCTGGGTGCCGGTGAGCCCCGAGACAGAAGGACAAATGCTGCTGGTGGCCCCGGCTGTGGGAACCCCGGGCTCGCTGTGCTGCTGGGGAGGCCTGGCCATGCCGAGCCACGCTGGGATCCTGCAGCGTGCTGGGTTCCTCTTGTGTGCCCGGCTGGAGCCAGGGGAAGCGTCTGTTCCGGCCTCCCATCCCCTCAGGCACTGCCCTGCCTCTGGCCAGGCTCACCGGGGCTCTCCAGGGCAGTTGCTGTGCAGAGCTAGGGAAGGGTTAATGCCGCCTTCCTTCCCCAGAAAAGCTCCTGCGTCTGGGGTTTCTCTTCCTCTGGCTGCTGCTGACATGGCTGGGCTGTTTGTCACGAGTGCTCAGCCTCCGCCGGGGAGGGACCTTCCGGGGCTCAGGAGCAGCCCTGCTGTCCCTGCTGCCCTGCAGCATCTCCTCCTGCACCACCGGGACCCCGGCTGGGACCCCTGTCCTCTCCCAGGTGGGCAGGAACAGGCACAGCTGAGGGCTTGCCTGAGGCCAGCTCCAGCCCTGGCATGAATCTGGCTTTCCCTGCGGCCAGGCCAGGGGGTCTGGTCGGGCAGCTGGACAAGAGGGTCCTGCAGCTGGGCAGGAGGGTCCTGTGGCACATGCAGCAGCCCAGGGATTTGGGGTTTCTGTGTCTGATGAGTGGGTGTGACACAGCTCATCTCTCCTGCTGCAAGCCTGGGCTTGCTGGGTGCCCTGGGGGCTGGTGCCGGTGGGAATGGCACTGGAGCACACAGAACGTGCTGGGATACATCGGCACAGCTCTGGTACTGTAAGTAACTTTTAACCTGGTGTCAGGAGCCGACTTGTCTGGCTCTGGCTTCCCGACACGGGAGACTGAAAGTATTGGGAAGTGTTGGCGTTGTGTCTGACTGAGGGACGGTGTCGCAAGCTGAGGCGCCTCAGCTTTGGCAACGAGGGGCTGTGAAGGAGGAAGTTCATGAGAGCCCAGAGCAGAGCCGGGGAAGTGCTGAGCTCGGAGATTCGGGGTGCAGGGTCGCTGTCACCCAGGGAGCTCCCACTGAGGCAGCGTGGGGAGAATGGATGCACGGCTGAGGACAGTGCTGGTCCAAAAGAACGTGAGCACTGCCGTGGGGCAGGGACTGTGCTGGTGACACTCTGGTGTCTGGGCTGGTGGCAGTGGTGGCTGTGTACATGGTGGCACACCCTCAGGGGGTCATGCCTGGGGCAGGGGAGGGTGGTGACAGCCCTACAGATGCCTGTTCCCAGCACAGGGTGGGAAGTGGGGGTGACATAAGAGCTGAACTGGCAGCTCCTGCTGCCACCTCTCCTGGGGACAGTGCTCTGGAGGGATGGTGTTTGGTGTCTCCTTGCAAGTGACCTTGGTGCAATGCACAGAACCTGCTGGCAGAGGTGGGAGATGTGGGCATAGTAAGAGGGCCGGGAGCACTCTTGAAGGAGCAGGTGACCTTGGGGACTGCAGGGAACAGCAATGGGATACCTTGTCACCGTGAGGCAGGGAGGTCATGTGCCAAGGAGCACTAGGAATGCTTCTGGAGCAAGAGGACCATGTGGTGACCCTGGGCTTGAGTCTCAGAGATGGTGTTGGACAGGGGGTATCTGGCTCTCCAGGGTGACAGGAAGGTGTAGGTGTCGTGGTGTGCAGGCGAGGTCTGTCTGGAGGGTGCACCAGCTCCAAGGTCTGCCCCAGAATAATGAATCCATAGAGGGAGCTGCAGGAGTGGCCAGGAGCTGTTTGGAACTGACCTGGTCTGGCAGAACAACCTGCAGGGCTGCAGGTCTGTGTGGAGCTGTGCTGCAGGGAACAGCAGAGCTGCCCAGCCGTGGGGAGCAGAATGAGCACCCACACCAGCCTGGTTGGGGTAGAGCAGAGTGAAATGGGACTTGGTGGGGGCAGCAGGGCCAGGGCTGGCAGAAGCAGTGCTGGAGGTGATCCAGGGAACCATGTTGGTTCTCACTCTGCAGCTGCCACAGTCTGAAGGAGCAGATGCCCTGGCCCTCAAATTCCTTTCATGCCATTGGTGCCACTTGGCCTCTGTGTGGGGCTGGGGACGCTCTCGCCAGCCCAGCTCCTCCTGCTACCCAGCACCTCCACGTCCTGCCTCCAGCCAGGCCCACAGCTGCTGCCTGGGAGCAGAGCTGGTGCCAGGAGCCTGGCAGACTGATAGCCAGGACCACTCATGCTGACCTGTTGATATCTCTACCCAGTGCCCAGTGACCTGACCCCAGAGGAGTGCCAGGAGCTGGAGAACATCCGCCGCCGGAAGCAGGAGCTGCTGGCTGACATACAGGTGCGATGCCAAGGGCCCCACACAAATCCCCCTGTCCCAGGGACAGCAGGCTGGGTGGCAGAGCACAGTGTCCCTGCCTGTGTCACTGGCATCCCTGATGTTGTTGCCCCACAGCTCTTCCTCTGAGGGGCTCTGGGGACAGGGTCCCAGCTGGGATGTGATCCCAGGTGACAGCCAGCTGTCCCTGCCCTGCCAAAGCAGCCATGCCTTTTCCTGTACCCTGCAGAGCTCCAGGCTGTGCAGTTGTGCCAGTTTGTACCAGCCCCTGCCTGGCACAGGCAGGGACCATGTCTCTGGGCCAGGCCACTGCCCTGGCAAGTGCCTGTGAGGTCGTGGCTCATCTGGGACACTGTCAGTCATGTCCCTGATTAAGGCAGCAGAGGCTAATTACTGCCATATGCTGGGCATGATCTGAAGGGATTAAGGGTAATTCTGTTAACCTCTGAATCTCTTCCTTCCTGCATGCTGGGAGCGTGGCAGTGCTGCAGGGATTAGCAGCGGGGGGCAGCCAGTGCCACTGCCAGTGCCCTCGGAGCTGGTTCAGCCCCTGGGCAGCACCTGGGGGGGAAGAAGGGAGGGAGGGAAGGAGGGGCTGTGGGGCCTCTTGAGGGAATGGGGCTGGAGGGTTTGTGGGGAGGCACCTCCTTGTCTCAGTGCCCCCTCTCCCCACAGCGCCTGAAGGATGAGATAGCAGAAGTGACGAATGAGATCGAGAACCTCGGCTCCACGGAGGAGAAGTGAGTGCCCAGCACCACGGAGCCCTTGGACTCGCCTGCACTGTGCAGGAGCCGAGGGCAGCTGAGCCCTGGCCCACGAGTGCTGGTGTGAGCAGCTTTCCCAGGCGCTCTGAGCTCTGGGAGCGGGATCCCAGGCTGATCTGCTGCTCCCAGCTCTGTTTTTCCAAGCCCCAGCCCCTCTGTCTGGCCACAGCCACTGGCGGGCTTTGTTATTCTGAGCTGGTGCAGTCAGTGCCAGCCAGGATTAGGGGGGGTCACAGCAGCTGGTGGGAGCTGACTCCCAGCATCATTCCCAATTCCCTGCTGGGGCATGAAGACTGTCCCCCTCTGCCTGCCCCACTGCTCTCCCCAGAGCCACACCAGCCTGCCCGTGTCTGGGTGGCCTGACAGGTGCTGTGCCTGCACCCCCTCTGCTCAGGGTGACCCCAAGGACGTGGTGCAGCAGCTCTGCTCTGTTCCAGGACCTGGCAGCCAAGAGCAGCCCCACAGCATGGGGCACACACAGAGCAGTGTGTTGGCTTTGCCCTGCGGGGTCCAGCATGAGGGCCTGGGTGCCCTCGGTCCAGGCTGACCCTCCCCACAGTGCACTGCCCCAGGGGCTGGACAGAGGCAGTGGGGCCCTGCCAGGTGCTCAGAGCTGCTTCATGCCTTGCAGGAAAAACATGCAGAGGAACAAGCAGGTGGCCATGGGCAGGAAGAAGTTCAACATGGATCCCAAGAAGGTACTGTGGGATGGGGAGCAGGGCTGGTTACCTGCCTCTGGGGGTGTGCATGGCTCTACCACCTCCCAGTCCAGGTTCCTGGGGCTGGGGCAGAGCCAGCAGCCAGAGGAGAGGCTGGCAGTCAGGGGGCAGGCTGACAGGGGCAGCCAAAGACCCCCAAAACATCTGTCTTTTACATCTGCAGGGCATCCAGTTCCTGATTGAGAATGACCTGCTGAAGAACACGTGCGAGGACATCGCTCAGTTCCTGTACAAGGGAGAGGGCCTCAACAAGACAGCCATCGGCGACTACCTGGGCGAGAGGTGCACTGGGCTCGGCTTTCCTGGGGTGTTCTGGGCTCCTGCCACCTGAGAGATGGGACACTGCAGCTCTGAGCTCACAGGGCAGCTGACTGGGGGTACCTGGGGTGCTGGGGGTATTCAGTTCATGGCTGGCACTTGCACGTGGCTGATTCATGCGGACCAGACCACAGATCAAGCAGAGGGTAGCTCCAGCTTTCCCCCATGAATGAGTAGAGTCTGGAGAAGGGCAGGGACAGTGGAGCCGCTCAGCAGTCACAGGATTGCTGATCATGCATCCCTCGTGCTCTGGCTTTGTTCCCACAGGGATGAGTTCAACATCCAAGTCCTGCATGCCTTTGTGGAGCTGCATGAATTCACTGACCTCAACCTTGTGCAGGCCCTGCGGTGAGTAAGGGGCGGGGAGCTGAGAGTGGCCCTTTGGGGGTGCTGGGGACCCCCCAGATGAGCAGCACAGCTCGCTCTCCACAGGCAGTTCCTGTGGAGCTTCCGGCTGCCAGGGGAGGCACAGAAGATTGACCGGATGATGGAGGCCTTTGCCCAGCGCTACTGCCAGTGCAACCCTGGCGTCTTCCAGTCCACAGGTGAGCGCCTGCCCCACACGGTCTCCCTGGCACCCTGCCCCGCAGTTGACTTTCCCCTCTGCCCCTGCAGACACCTGCTACGTGCTGTCCTTTGCCATCATCATGCTGAACACGAGCCTGCACAATCCCAACGTGAAGGACAAGCCCACAGCAGAGCGATTCATCGCCATGAACCGTGGCATCAATGACGGGGGGGACCTGCCTGAGGAGCTGCTCCAGGTGAGGGCCAGGGCCAGGCTGCAAACAGCAGGGCCCACCACGGGGCTCCAGGGAAAAGCAGGGCTGATTCCATGTCGTTGTACCAGAATCTGTACGAGAGCATCAAGAATGAGCCCTTCAAAATCCCCGAGGATGACGGCAATGACCTCACCCACACCTTCTTCAACCCCGACCGCGAGGGCTGGCTGCTGAAGCTCGGTGAGTGCCAGCAGCAAGGGAGGGCAGGCTGTCGCCAGGGTGCAATGTCTGTGGGCTTCCCACAGTGCTCCTGCTGGCCTGGCTCTTCGGAGCATAAGGAGGCTGCAGAGACAGGCACAGCCTTTATGGGGAAGGCATCTGTACATCCAGCCCTGCATCTTCCCTTGGCTGGGCAGCAGGAGCAGACTCAGAGCTGCTGAGGCCCTGAAGAGTGGCTGGGTGGGTGTCCTGGGGGATTCTGCCTCTAGGTTGGGCAAGCCCTTGGGTGCAGAGCTGGTACCAGGGTCTGGTGTCAGAGCACAGAGACCTCGAGGCCCTCGAGGTGACCGAGTCCCAGCAGGACGTGTCGGAGCAGGCCCCCGGGAGCTGCCCAGGCTGCGTGCGTCCCCCTCCATACCACAGACAAGCCCTGCCTCACCCTCCCACGGCATTACCACCTCTGCATCCCGGCTCCACATGCAGGCAGCATGCATGGCATCCCTGCTGCACCGCCCGGCTCCGCAGCCGGAGCCTCCGCGCCCTGGCTCCTGTGGCTTCTCTTCTTGGCACCTCTGGGAACCCTCTGCCCGGTGTAGCGAGGGGGAGTGGGTGTTGGCAGGATCAGGGTCCGGTGGGCATTTCCCCAGGGTTCTGGCTGGGGTCAGAACTCCTGATACGTGGCCAACCCCTTGGGAGGGGAGAGCAGGAGCTGCCCGCTCCTTGCCCTGGGGTGGGGGGCACAGGACAACCCAGGCTCTCCCATCCCTGATTGGCAGGGCCCTGTGCTTCAGGTTGGCACCACCAGTGGGGTGGTGGAGAGGCAGCAAAGGACTCCAACTGTCTTGAGGGGCAGGGAAGGACCTTGTCAGTCAGCCACAGGTGAAGGGAGCCAGCCCTGTCCCCAGCAGCCCCATCCCACAGAGCCACAGTGAGCCAGGGCAGTGAAGCCCCCACGGCCCTGCTGCTGGCCCAACCCCTCACAGCTTCCCTGCTGCAGCCCAACCCCACTGACCCGCAGGGCAAGGGGGGGCTTTGGGGTTCCTCTTTTTATTTTTTTTCCTTTTTTTTTTTTTTTAATTTTCTTTTCTCCCTCATTTATATGTTTCCATGATTTTGGCTCTTCCTTTCCTTGCCCCCAACTCCAGGAGGTACGTACCCCTCTTCCCTGCTCTGCTCACACTGCTGGGGCTTCGTTTCCTTTGCGTTTTTAATTGCTGGTGATGAGTCTCATTGCTGCTGCTGTTGCTGCTAACTCCACATGCCCGGGGACCTCGCCTGCTGCAGGACAGCCCCTCTCCACCTCCAGGCAGGGCCGTGGGGTGCTGGCCCTGCCAATGCCACATGTTCCCCAAGGCCTGCGGCCTCCTCTGCCACCCTGGGGGAGGATGGGGCCACGGTGGCACCTTGGCACCCACCCAGCTGTGCACACCCCATGTCTGCAGACAGCTCAGCCTGGCCGATGGGTCTTTGCCTCTGGTGACACAAAGGATGGGAAAGGTTTGGGGTCTCCTCAGGAGGGGCCCCAGCCTGTGCACGGGTGGTTAGGGTGTGCCAAGTGGCTGGAGCTGGATGGGAGCAGGAAGGATCTGTCTGTCTGGTGCCCTGTGCTGTGCTAAGGGCTCACAGCAGTCTCCATGAGGCACCAGCACTGCTCCAGTGCCTGCTGCACTGGGAGCATCGGTGCTGGCCCTCAGAACTGCTCTGGGGCAGGGACAGGGGTGGGCTGCCAGCTGGCACGGGGGAGCAGGGGCCACAGGCCCTTCCTGGCGGGGGAAGGAGGTGAGCAGAACCCCCAGTGTGCACTGTGGCTCCTCGTGTCCGTGCCAGATCCAGCCTGCAAGGGTGGGTGCTCATCCTGCATCCTGCATTCAGCACTGCTGCAATGGCTGTGGTGGAGGGGAGCTGGGCCAGGGGGGAGCAGGGCCTGTGCCCAGGGATCAGCTTGTGCTGTGCTGGCAGCGGGGGAGCTCGGCCACGGCCTTGGGTCCTGCCTGGCCTGGGGCCCAGGACGAACGGGACCACGGTCGGTGTGGACAGCCCCTGTGTGCTCCCAGGGAGCTGCTGGCCGCGGTTCCCTCTGGCTGAGCTCGGTCTGTGTTTGGGTGGGAGCAGTCCCGCCCTCGCTCCATCCTCATCCGTGTGCTTCCTGCTGTGGCTGGGGCGGGGTGCGCTGCCTGCTGCTCTGCCCGCCCTGCCTGGCTCTGCTTGGCTCTGTGTGTGCGCCCGGGCCCCTGCTGCTGGAGCCCCCGTGTGCCGCAGGGCCGTGCCCGACTGCCCTCTCTGCTCCCAGGAGGCAGGGTGAAGACGTGGAAGCGCCGCTGGTTCATCCTGACTGACAACTGCCTTTACTACTTCGAGTACACAACGGTGAGTGGGCTCCGTGCAGGGTGGGCTGGGCTGGGGGTGTCCACACCTCAGCTAAACCTCTACTTGGCCACACCAGGATAAGGAGCCCCGTGGCATCATCCCCCTGGAGAACCTGAGCATCCGTGAGGTGGAGGACTCAAAGAAGCCCGTGAGTGCTGCAGCAATGTTCTCTGGGGTTTGAGGGCAGCTTTGGCTTGGGCAGGAAAGGCTGGGAGGTGTTGCAGCACCCTGAGATGTCCCCAGGAGAGGCAGGGGACCCCAGAGTGGTCACTGCCTTCACCATCAAAGCAGCTGGGTGCAGACCTGGGGCTGGGCATCACAGGGGCATGTGCAGGGCCAGGGAGTGACAATCACAGTGTGTCTGTCCCTCTCTGCCATGCTGGGATGGCCGTGCCAGGGGTGTGTGGCTCTGCTTTTTCCCTCCCAGTCTGGGCTCCCCTTTGGCAGTGGGGGCTGCCTCTGAGCGGTCTCTCCCTCCCAGAACTGCTTTGAGCTCTACATCCCTGACAACAAGGACCAGGTGATCAAGGCCTGCAAGACAGAGGCAGACGGGCGTGTGGTGGAGGGGAACCACACCGTGTATCGCATCTCTGCCCCCACGCCCGAGGAGAAGGAGGAGTGGATCAAGTGCATCAAGTGAGTGCTGGGAGGAGTACATGGGGGCACATCAGGGACCTGCCTGCTGTCCTCAGAGGGGACAGTGCTTCCCAGGGCATCCTGCAAGGATGGGGGAGCAAAACTTGCCCAGGTCTATAAGGGGACCTGCCCAAGGCCAGGCCGGGCAGGTGGCACCCATCTCTGCAGCAGTCTGGCCTGACCCAGCCCTTGTTCCCCTGCCAGGGCAGCCATCAGCCGGGACCCCTTCTACGAGATGCTGGCTGCCAGGAAGAAGAAGGTCTCCTCCACCAAGAGGCACTAGCAGCCAGACTGGCCCTGCGAGGCCCTGTAGCAGCCCAAGTGTTCCCCTGCCATGGGGGTGTGTGGGGCAGGGGCCACGCTGCAGGCTGGCCCTCAAGGACCAGGGCCCAGCTTCAGCTTAGCCATTTCTTTACTGTGGGGGGAGGGAAGGGGCATCTCAGTGACTCTGGCCCCCCATCACTGCCTCATCGCTGGACAGCGTCTTCACGGGCTCAAGCTGGACAGAGCACCCCTGTGCACCCCTGGGAGCCCTGGCCTCAGCACCACGGGCACCCTCCCTGCCTCTGACCCCCAGGAGTCTGCAGCCAATGGCACTAGGTCCCTCCAGCTCCTGTGTTCACACACTCCTGGGGTGTTCTGTCAGGAGGGGGAGCAGCTGTGGTGGTTTTGGGGTGTCACAGGTGCTGGGTGCAGGGTGTCAGCCCCAGGAGGGCACTGCAGAGATGCAGCTCCTGGCCCTCGTTGTAGCGGGCCTGGGTCTGTCCTGGCGTCCCCACGCTGCTGCCTTGGACCTTCCCAGCCAGCCCCTGCTCTGGAATGGTCCCCACAGACAGGAGGGATGAAGGGCAGGGACTCCTGATGAGCAGTGGTGCCACACAGGGCAGAGATGTGCCCTCAGCCAGCCGTGGGAGCTGTGGTTTGGATGTGGCAGCACTGGGTGCCATTGCCCCAGCACACCCTTGTGTCATGGCCCTTGTGCCAGGGTGGGACATGCCCAGAGCTGGAGCCTGGCCTCAGGATGGCTGCTGGTGGGGATCTGGCTGGGTGGGGGCTGAGGCCCCCAGCTCTCTGCCTCACAATTGCCTGTGTCTTGTCCTGTCCCCATCCCTACACATGGTCTGGAGGCACCTGGATCAGTATTAAGTCTATTTATCAGAGGTGTAAATAGTCCTTGTATAGTTTTCTCCTTGTAGATTATTTTGTATGTGGGTGGTTCAGTGCAGAGGCCTCACAGGAGTGGGGCAGGGGGGCAGGATTTTTTATTCTAACCTCTTTTTTTTTTTTCTTTTTTATTTGCCATGGCCTTGTAAACTAGTGCTGAAGATCAGCAACAAATAAATACTTGCACCACGCTTCTCTTGGCTTCCTGCGCTCTGTGCAGCTTGGAGTGGGCAGGAGTCCCCTGCCACTGTCAGCCCTTGCCCTGTGCCCAGCCTTGGACTGAGCTCTTGCTGTGCTGGGGGTGTTTGTGAGCCTTGTGCCTTCCCCAGCTGTCCCTGGCCACCAGGACAGTGCCTGGGGTACCTCAGGGCAGAGCACAGGGTGGCTGTTCCAGCTCTTGGTCCTGCAGCCTGCTGTGGGCACCAAGCTGGGCAGGGCAGGGCTGGGGTTACCTGCTGCAGGTGGAGCACCTGGGGTGTGGGGAACCCTCAGGTACCGTGTTCTGCAGCAGGACAGGGGCATTCAGACCCAGCTGGTAGCAGAGCCAGTCTGGGCTGAGGGCAGGCTGGGAGCACCGAGCCTGTGCCAGCTGCGTTGGTGCCATCAGGGCTGGAGGGGAGGTTACACGCTTGTGCCATGGGGGGATCTGCCAGAGCATTCCCTGCTGCAGTCCCTGCCCATCCTGTGCCCTTGGCACTGCGGCCTGAGGGTGGGCAAGGAGCCCTTGCTGAGGGAGGGGGCAGGGTGGGGGAAGGGGAGCCCTGCAGTTGGGCTGGTGCCCGTGCCTGTTGGGCTGGTGCCAGGTCGGTTGGGGCACAGACTGTCAGTTCAACTGTGGCAGCGTCAGTTGGGTGCAGACAGGGTCTGCAGGCTGCTGGAGGCTTGAGGATTGGACAGGGAGGCCGTAGAGCCAGGTAAGATTGGGGTGAGCCAGGGCAGCAATGGGGCAGGAAGGGATGGATGGGTCAGGGGGCAATAGGGCTGGGGGTGATGGGGCAGGCAGGGATGGGATGGGCTTGGGGCCACTGGGGCCAGGCAGGGGTGGGACTGACAGCTTCCCCTGAGACTGCATGTGCAGAGGGAAGGCTGAGGGCGGCAGAGGGGTGGGATGGGCAGTGTCAGGAGGTCAGGGTGTGGGGTCTGCACAGCCCCTGGCTGAGCAGCGTTTTGCCCACTGGCCCACCCCAGGTGCTGGCACGATGGCAGCCCCACAGGACGAGCGGCTGGAGCTCCTCGAGAGCTTGGCCACGGCGCTGCTGCACGTCCGGCCGGACAAGTGGGCCAAGTTTGTGGCCAGCGAGGAGACATCAGTCATGCTGGACAAGTTCTTCAAGCTGCCAGAAATGCAGGAGCTGGTGCTGGTGCTGAACCCTGCTGGGCAGATCCTGCCCACTCCCTGCTTCCCACCTGCCATAAAGGGCAAGGGAATCTACTGTGTGAAGAAGAAGGGGGACAGCATCACCGGGGAGAACTGTCGGGGTGCTCTGCTGGTGGGAGACATCAGCCCCTCGCCCGTGGAGCAGCTCATCACCGTGCTGATGGAGGTGGGTTCTACCCACAGCTTTGGGGTGGGCAGGGTGAGCTGAGCTCCCTGGGTACACTGCTGCACTGGGACCCCTGCTGTGGCCTGCTCTAGCCAAATTTCCAGGTGGGCTCCAAAATAAACTAAAATTCACAGTGGAAAACTTGTCCCAGGCCCTCGCCCTGACCTTGCAGTGGCTTCCATCCTATGTTGAGCAAACCCCCCAAGGACAAGAGCTGGGTGAAGGTCACCATCCCAGTTTTCTTCTGGCCCCAGCTGGATCACTTCCTCCCTGCAATTTTAGAAACTCATAATAACGCCCACTTACCTCTACCCTGCAGTTGGGAAATGTCTAAGTGTATTTCTCTCAAATTTCCCATAAATATTCCTGCTGCCAGTCCACAGCACCCAAAAGCTGCATCAGCTCCAGGAGCCCCCACTATTCGCCCTCACTGTTGGGGGCTTTTGCTCGTGTGCCAGCCCCTGGCTCCAGTGGATGCATTCACTGCGCCACTTCCTGCACTTCCAGGCCAAGAGAGCTGGAAGCCCAGAGCAAGGGGTCTTTTGGTCAAACTGATGAGATAAATATCAGCAAACCCCATCTGTGGCCAACAGAGCTGGGGCTGTGCTTCAGTGGGCAGCAGAGGGAACCCTGGGGTGCCACTGCCCCGTGTACTGTGCCCTGTCTCGTAGGTCGTGTCCCCTCTGCTCCTGAGCCAGGATGAGGGGTCAGGCTGGCCCAGGATTGTGGTGGAGGACATCGTGAGACAGACTCACAAGCTGCAGAACAAACTGTTTGTGATGAGTGGGAAGATCCAGGGGAAGCCACTGCTCCCCCTGCCCGAGCACCTGGTCAGCTGGGATGACGCCGGTGCCGCCATGGACTGGTGGGTGCTGCTGGCACCACTTGGTGCCAGAAAGGCCTGGCAGGGGCCCAGGACAGCGTAAATCACTCAGGGAGGGACGGGAGCTGGGACACTGGCTGGGTCCCGGCACAGCCATCCCCTGCAGCAATGTTTGAGGGGTGGGTTCATGGCAGGAACCTGCACCAGCAGAGATGCAGGTGTGACAGGCTTCCCTAGGGCTGTCTGGGGTTCTCCTGGGGCAGCTCAGGGCTCCCAGGGGCCATAACCCACCTGCCTTCCAGCCTGGTGGAGCCCATAGATGGTTCAGTGCTGCACTCCATCGAGACCGTCGTCATTGAGTGGTTCCAGCAGGTTGAGGAGATCTTCGGCCAGGACCCAGCACAGCAACTGCAGGAGGGGCTGCACCCCCTGCCCAGGGTGGAGTTTGATTTCTGGCAGACCAGGATGAGCAGTCTGGAGTGCATCATTGAGCAGGTACTGTCCCACCCGGGGTGGCCACACGTCCCCATGCTGATCCCCCTGTGCTGAGCCTGGTGCCTCTCCCCTGCCAGCTGCGCTCGCCCCAGGTGTCAGTGCTGGCCAAGGCCCTGGAGAAGGCTGACAGCTGCTACTGGCCCTCCCTGCAGAACATGTTCAGCGCCGTCACTGGGGGTGAGCTCATGGCATGGTGGTGGCTGCCTCCCACAAGGTGTCCTCACCCCAACACAGACCTTGTCCCTGTCCTAGGTCTGGAGGAAGCCAATGATGTCAGCCTCCACCTGCAGCCACTGCAGGCACTGCTGGAGGAGATGGAGCAAGCAGATTACTCCCAGGTAAGTGATATGTGGTAAAATAACCAGGCACAGCCTGGTGGCCTCATCTGGGCAGCAGCAGAGCCCCTGAGGCCCCAGGGGGACACATCCCCTGGCTCTGCTGCAGCCCCTGACGAGGCTCTGCTCCCACAGGTCCGGCCCTTCGTGCCCAAGGTGCTCTGCACTGTCTGCCTGCTCCGGGCTCACTGCGTGCACTACCACTCACCTGCCCACATAGCCCGAATCCTGCAGGAGATCTGCAACTTCTTCATCAGCCTGGTACAGCCCCAGGGCCAGACTCACCCACCCTGTCCCTTCCAGCTGCCTCTCTGGGGAGAGTCTGGGGCAGGCACGGGCTGCAGGGTGGGAAGGGGGCAGGAGGAGCCTCCACAGCCTCCTGACAATGGCCCCTGCCTGTGTGTGTCCCAGACCAACAAATTCCTGAACCCGGAGGACATGCTGAAGGGGCTGCAAGGAGAGCCACAGGAGACCCTGGAGGGACTCAAACTCGCCATCTCCACCACAGAGAAATTCTTCCAGTCCTACAGCACTTACTGCTCTGACCTAATGCCCACGCTGTTCCCGGTGGGTGCAGGGATGGTGCGGGAACATCTGACCCCACATCTGACCCCCTGCACACCAGCACCAGACTGACAGCCCCTCTCCCCCCACAGGAGCAGCCAGAGCTCTGGGAGTTCCCTCCCACTCAGCTCTTTGGGAGGATGGATGCCTTTCTGCACAGGCTCAAGGCCATCAAGGTGACAGCCCAGCAGCTCAGGGCACAGTGCCAGGCTCAGCCAGGCCTTCCCTGCCCTGGGCATCCTGGGGTGGGAGGGGCACAGAGTGAGCTCCCACAGCACTGGGAGTTCAGTGCCACCAGCCCTGAGCCCCCATGGCACGATGGGCACACCCTGGCCAGGCTGGGGAGCACCCCTGTGGGGATGCTGGCAGGACACAGCCCTGTGCTGCTGTCCAGACAGGTAAAAGGGGGTTCATGTTTGCCAGGAGCTGTTCCAGGCAGCCGTTGACTTCCTGAAGCTGGAGAAGATAGTGCTGGGAGGGGTGCGAGGAAACTTCCTCGGGACCTGGGTGCTGCGGATCTCTGAGGAGATCTGTGAAGCCACCAAAGCTTTTGCTGAATGCAAATATGATCCCTTGGATCCCGATGAAGAGGTGAGCAGGTGCTGTAGTGGAAATGTAGTGGGTGCTGGAATGGAGGTGTTAACACTGGCTGAGAGAAATGAAAAAAATCTCTTGTGAGAACGTGCTGCAGAGGGACACATGGGACAGCAGCACAGGGCTGGCTCTGGAGCAGGTCATGGGGACCCTCTGAGTTCAGCAAATCCTTCCTGAAGGATTTGGGAAGGAGGCACAGGGGCTGTGCCACTTCAAACCATTTTGCTCTCAATGGCAGCAATGGAACAAAGACTTTGAAGAGTTCCAGAAGAAGCTTGAGGATGCAAACAAGCAGCTGGCTGCCATCTTCTGCCAAGGCTTTGATGACTGTAACCGCCTGACAGCTGCTGTGAAGGTACCTGTGCCCAGCTCAGCAGCCTGGCACAGCTCCCACAGGAACGGGGGATCTCACCTGTCCTGGGACTGCTCCAGGGTGCAGGAACCAGCGCCTGCCTCTCTCCTGCAGCTGGTGCACATGTTTGCCTCCATGCTGGAGCGGCCCCTGATCAAGGCTGAGGCTTCCCCCTGCTACATGGCCCTGCTGGGAATGTTTGAGGCCGAGCTGGAGAGCGTGAAGGCGCTGTATGACACCCGGATGGTGTCCCCACCGCCCCACGGGGGGGCCCCGGCCATCCACAAGAACCTGCCACAGGTGGCCGGGAAGCTGAAGTGGGCTCTGGAGCTGCAGCAGCGGCTGGAGGGGCCACGCAAGGACTTGCTGGCCATGGACCACCCGTAGGTGCAGGTCCCCTGCCACCCCACAGGGACACAGGGCAGGGTCCAGCCTGGAGCGGGTCCCCTCCCATGCCCTGCTGCCGCAGCTCTGTCGTGGCTCTGACAGTGCCATGGTGGGTGCTGAGGCTGACACGGTGTCTGGGAAGTACGAGGAAATGATGGGGATGCTGCAGAGTTACAGCAAGAGGATCTACGAGGAATGGGCAAAGGGACCTGGCCAGGACTGCCACTTCAGCCTGGAGCAGCCCCTGCTCCGGAGGGACCCCGAGTCCAGGCTCCTGCGCGTGAACTTCAGCAGAGAGGTGGGTGCTGGCACGGGCAGCGCCTGCAGCCCTCCCTGGGTGAGCCCGGGGCTGTCTGAGCTGCTGACAGCCCCTCCCGGCCCCGCTGTCCCACAGCTCTCTGCCGTCCTGAGGGAGGTGAAGTACCTGCACATCCAGCAGCAGCCAGACATCCCCAGCAATGCTGAGAGCCTCTACGCCCAAAATGAGACTTTCCAAAAGATAGGGGACAACTTGGAGCTCATGGTGGGCTGGTACAATCAGGCAGGTTCTGAAGGGGAGACAGCCCAGCTGCTTTTCCAATCTGAGAGGGACTGGGAGGTTGTGGGTACCACAGGCACATCACTGGCAGCTCAGCTCCCTGCCCATCCTTCAGCTGCTGCCATCACCTCCTGCCCCCATCACGGTGTGGGTGGGGTGGGGACCCTGTTCCTCGGTGCTCACTGAGGATGTGCTGGCTCAGGTGAAGCAGCACTCACCTGGGGATGTCTTGGCTCAGGTGAAGAAGCAGCTGATGCCAGTGGAGAGGCCACTGCTGGCAGAGGAGCTGGAGGCCCTGGATGTCCGTCTGGCCACTGCTGAGAAGACTCTGTTCTGGAACCAGGAAGGTACAAACCCCCACCTTGGCCATCCAAGACACGGGATCCTCCTTGTGCATTTTGGGGGTCCCTGGTCCCCAGCACCAGCCGACCTCCCACTGCCCTGAGGGTGTCTCCAGAACATGCTCATGTGCCCATTTCCCTCCCAGGTGTTATGGAATACATCCAGGACATGAGGGAGAGCCTGCATGACCTGCAGAAACGGGTCCAGAGAGCGAAGCTGAACCTACAGGACATCACCCAGTTGATGGAGGTAATGTTTGCTGGCACTTCACAAGCAGCTTTTTGGGACACGTCCAGCCAGGGTTGTCCTCTCCCTGGCTCAGCAGAGCAGCCCATTCTCTCCTCCCTGCAGAATTGTTCAGCCACTCCCTTGTTTGGAAGAAAGGACAACAAGGAAACTGCTCTCCTGGACCTCGATGGGAAAGAAAACGCCTTAGCTCAGCGCCGCGCTGTCATCGGGAGCACAGGAGAGAAGATCCAGGGCATGGTGAAGGTGAGAGCTGGCCCTGCAGCACTGGATGGCTCCCAGGGGCATGGGGCAGGGCTCAGGGCTCACTGACAAGCACTGGTGGTTTCCTTGTGCAGGAGAACGCAGATCTGTTCAAGGCTGGCTTGTCCTCGGGGATATGGCTGGACTACGTGGCCTACGTGGACAGAATCGTGTTGGATGGGCTCTGCAGACTCGTGCACAGAACCCTGCAGCTGCTGCTCACCAACATGGACCCTGAGGTGGGTCCTGGTGTTCTGGCAGTGCTGGGTGTCCCACTGCTGAGTGTCCCTGTGCTGTCCTACTGCTCTCTGTCAGTTTGGTCAGTGGCCAGAGGTGACATCCCTGTGCTCCCTGCAGCTCGAGGGCTGTGGGGCTGTGGGACATGACCCCCCACAGCTGTCACTGCCCTTGCAGGCCCAGGTGTCCCCGCTGTTCGAGGTGCACATGGAGCTGTCCGAGGGCAGGGTGCAGTACCAGCCCTCGCTGGATGCAGGGGCTGGGGACAGTTTCATGGTGCTGGTGGAGGGGCTGCTCGGGGACACGGAGGCGGTGGCAGCGTCCATGCCACGGCTGCTGGAGGGGGCAGTGAGTTACAAGGTGAGTTCACCACACGCACAGCTCCCAGCCAGCAGGAGGTGGGTGAGGTGGGTGAGGGTGGCTGTGTCCCCAGCCTGTCCCCAAGCTCTGCTGTCCCTTCAGACTGCGCTGGAGGAGCAGGAAGAGCTGCTGACGATGCAGGAGAAGCTGATGTCGCTGGTGGTCAGCACCATGGCGGAAGGTGAAGAATTCAGTGCCAGCTTTGAGGAGCTCTCCTACCTGTGGCAGGAGACCCCCGAGGAGTTCCTGCAGAGCTTCCTCACCATGGACAGAGCCCCCGTCCCTGAGGAGGGGGAGCCACAGCCACGCACAGAGGCACAGCCAGGCACAGAGCCACAGCCAGAGCCAGATAAGCCCTTGGCACCTGGACTACCACCCCTCCAGTCCTTTCAACAGGAGGTGTGGGATGGGTGCCTGGGGATGTGCTGAGTGCTTGGGGTGCCCAGGGAGGTGCCAGCCACAGACTGTGGCCCATTCCTGTCCCCAGATCGACGCGCTCGAGGCGCTGCATGAAGATGTGCTGGGGTTTGAGGAAACCATGGTGTTTGGGGGGTGGCTGCAGAGCGACTGCCGCCCCTTCAAGAAGGCGCTGCTGGACGCCATCAAGGGCCACAGCCTGGTGCTCCGGCAGTACCTCGCCCACCACGTCACCAGCAGGTAAGGCCTGCCCAGCCCTGGCACAGGGACAGGGTGCTCCCAGTGACTGAAGCACAGGCACCACTGTGTGCCAGGGCAGGGCTGACCCAGGGAGACAGCCCTGAAAGTGCAGGTTCCAGGTTCCAGGCACCTTCAGGGCTGAGTTTCTGGGGGGTCATGCCCTGCCGAGTGAGCCCCAAGCCCCAGGGACACCTGGCGAGAACCATTGTCCTCTCAGTCTCCAGGAGCTGCAGGATTTCATCCAACAGTCCACTGCTGGCTTGAGCAAACCTCTGGAGGAGGGAGACTATGAAGGACTGGTGTCAGTGATGGCACACCTGGCGAGGGTCAGGGAGAGGCAGGAGGCGACTGACGTCATGTTTGAGCCCTTGAAGGAGACAGTTGCGCTGCTCAAGACTTACGGGGACAAGATGCCGGAGGAGATCCACCTGCAGCTCCAGGTGGGCTGCCTGGGCTGTGGGGGGCTGGGCGAGGGCTGCCTGGGGCCAGCCTGTGACCCCAGCCGGTGCCCACTGCAGAAGCTGCCCGAGCACTGGGACAACAACAAGAAGCTGTGCCTGCGGGTGGCGGAGAGCGCCGCGCCCCTGCAAGCCGCCGAGGCCGCCGTGCTCCGCGACAAGTGCCAGCGCTTCGAGGTGCCTGCCCGGGGCTGTGGCTGGGGAGGCAGCTCTGGGGAGAGAGACTCTGCTGCTCTTCCCCACTGCCAGGTCCTGGCTGTCCCCGTGAGCCCCCTGTCTTCTCACACAGGTCCGGCAGCTCGCCTTCCGGGAGAGTTTTCTGGGAAAAGCTCCTTTCTCGTACACAGACCCAGAGCCCTACAAGTCAATGAACAGGGTAAGGAAGGGGAGGACACCAGGGCCACTGCTGTCCCCACTGGTGCTGCCAGGTGTGGCTCCAGCTCTCAGGCTGACAGGGGGGGTCTGGCCCTGCAGCAGGGATGGGGACACTGCTGGGATAGAGATGTGTCCCTGGCTGACACCTTTTCCTTTCCTCCATGCAGCAGCATAAAGACATCTTGGCCTTGGAGCAGGAAATGGCAGCCCTGTCTGCCTCAGCTGCGCTGTTTGAGGTGTCAGTGCCAGAGTACAAACAGCTGAAATTGTGCCGCAAGGAGCTGCGCCTGCTGAAGGAGCTCTGGGACATGGTCACCCTGGTATGGGCTGGGCTCTGGGGCAGGGCACAGTGCCCAGCGCTGCTTACAGGCAAGGGCTGGACAGCAGGCTGCTCTTGGCTGGCACGGGCACCTGGCACAGACACCTGGTGCCAGCTGGCCATTGCCAGCCCAAGGTGCAGAGCTGTTGCAGCCTCTCAGAGAGCTCATTGCCATCAGAGGGAGGATGAGACACGGGGCAGGTTGTCACACTTAGAGCAGGTCTGCATGGTGTGTGCAGCGTGGGGGGCCTGCTGGGCACATGGGGCATGCAGGCACTGGGTGTGCTGCTCCTCTTCCTGGGCAGGAATGCTTCTGCCAATCTGCTAATTGTGAACATGCATCCTGGGTCCAGGTGAACTTGAACATCGCCACCTGGAAGACAACCAGGTGGGCAGACCTCAACGTTGAGGATATGGATATCGAGTGCAAGAAATTCGCCAAGGACATCCGGGGCTTGGACAAGGAGGTGAAGGGCTGGGACGCGTTCACGGGGCTGGACAGCAGCATGAAGAACATGATGACGTCCCTGCGCGCCGTCAGCGAGCTGCAGAACCCGGCCATCAGGGACCGGCACTGGCAGGAGCTCGTGCACACAGCCAAGGTGCTCCCACCCTCATCCTCCTGCCCACCCCTGGCCCAGGGGGCTCCCAAGATCCACTCCCAGCGAGGGAAGGGTGCTGTTAGGTTAAAATCTGGCCACATGCAAATATTTGTGTAGGGTCTCTGAATGTGGGGGTTAATGAGCTGGTTTGGGTGAGCTGCCTCTCTGGGGAGGGGAGCCCACGGCCCAACCAGGCCGGTTCTGCTCCAGGTGGAATTCACCATGTCTGAGAAAACCACCCTGGCCGATCTGCTGCAGCTGAACCTGCACAAGTTTGAGGAGGAGGTTCGGGGCATTGTGGACAAAGCGTCCAAGGAGGCTGGGATGGAGAAGGTGAGTGGGGCTCAGTCCCTCCGTGCTTTGCTGAGAGCCCTGTGCCAGTGTGACTCTGGCTGTCATGGGCTTGTCTTCCTGGGGCTGGAGTCCACAGGGAGCACTCAGATCTGGTGGAGCCCTCCTGGGCCCAGCACCATGGCATCCAGCTCATCCTCATGCCCCACTGCAGGTGCTGAATGCCCTGGACACTACTTGGGCATCAATGGACTTTGAGTACGAGCCCCACGGCAGGACCCAGCTCCCACTGCTCAAGATGGATGAGTTGCTCATTGAGACACTGGAGGATAACCAAATGCAGCTGCAGAACGTGCTGGCCTCCAAGTACCGAGCCTTCTTCCTCCAGAGGGCACAGGACTGGCAGCACAAGCTGTCAACCACTGACACTGTTATCAACACCTGGTTTGAGGTACAGAGGAAGTGGAGTCACCTGGAAACAATCTTCATAGCATCTGAGGACACACGCAGCCAACTGCCAGAGGAGTCCAAGAAATTTGACACCATTGACGAGGATTTCCGAGTGCGAAGCCCATTCCCCCTCTCCTTTTCCCTGCAGCTCTTGGCCAGTTTGGGCTGACTGAGATGTTTTTCCTCTTCAGAAACTGATGGCTGATGCAGTGCAAACCCCCAACGTGATTGAATGCACCAACAAGCCCGGGCTGCTCACCCTGCTGGAAGCACTGCAGGAAAGGTGAGGATGGAGTCGCACTGGTGAAGAGTTTGAGGGCCAAAGGAAGGAGTTGGTTCTTCCAAAGCAAAGAGTAAAACCAATATGTGGGGGTTAATGGCAGGTTCTTCTGTTTTCTCCAGGCTGGCAGTCTGTGAGAAGGCCTTGGCTGAATACCTTGAGACCAAAAGACTGGCTTTTCCCCGGTTCTATTTTGTTTCCTCTGCAGACCTACTGGATATTTTATCAAAGGGGACTGAGCCTCTTGAGGTATAGGCTATGTTGGAGCATGGGGATGAGTCCTGTGCCATTTCCCTGCACTTGTTTGAGCAGTTTTAGAACACTTTTCACTCTTATGGGCAGAGCACCACCCCTGCTCCCCCTTCCTGGGGGTGCAGTGCCCAGGGAGCACCCAGGGGTAGGTCCAGTTGTAGATCCCACAGGTGGCAGGGGTCCTGACAGTGGCTGTGCCTCTGCTCTCAGGTGTCCCGGCACTTGACAAAGCTGTTTGACAGTTTGGCCAAGCTGGAGTTCGTGCAGGGCTCAGACAAGAAGCCTCTGAAGGTGGCCCACGGGATGTTCAGCCGGGACGGGGAGTACGTGGCCTTCGATGCAGACTGTGACCTGTCCGGCCAGGTCAGCTGAGCTGTGGGAGATGGGGATGGGGATGGGGATGGGGATGAGCCTTTTGCTGGTTGTGCTCTAACAGCCTGGCAGGAGTATAAAATGCAATTACAGAGATTTTTGGGCAAAAACCCCAGAAATGGCACCTGTACTGTACAGAGCAGCACAGTCATGGGAACCTGCTCAGCCCCACAGTCCCTCAAGGGCTGCAGGGTGGCTCCCCCTTGGCTGTTTGCCCTCAGACCCTCTCCCATGGTGTGCTGCAGTGTGCAGGGAGGCGTTTGTGCAGCCTGAGGGGAGGGATGCCACGCTCAGCTCTGCTGGCTGTGCCCTGCAGGTGGAGGTTTGGCTGAACCGGCTGCTGGGGCGCATGCGCTCCACCCTGCGAAACCTCATCCCCCAGGCCCTGGGCACCTACGAGGACAAGCCACGGGAGCAGTGGGTGTTTGACTACCCAGCCCAGGTGGGTGCTGCTGCCAGGCCAGGCTGAGCCGGCTCTGAGAGGCGCAGGAGCCCCCCCTGAGCCATAGCAGGTTCCTCTTTACGGCCGTGCTGTCCCTGTGGTTCGCTGCAGGTCGCTCTCACGTGCACCCAGATCGCCTGGACCTCAGAGGTTGGTGTTGCCTTTGCGAGTCTAGAGAAAGGTTACGAGAATGCCCTGAAGGATTATAACAAAAAGCAGGTTGGCACCATCCACACCTGAGCCTCTCTGCCAGGCCAGGGGTCATTGAGAGGTGGGCACATGGGGGCATCACCTCCATGGCCATGATTCCTGTCCTTCCCCAGATTGCTCGGCTGAATGCCCTGATTTCACTGCTCCTGGGGAACCTGAGTGCTGGAGACAGAATGAAGATCATGACAATCTGTACCATTGATGTCCATGCAAGGGATGTTGTGGCCAAAATGATCCAAACAAAGGTATTTGGTACCAGAGGGAATTTTTGCTGCAGCATCTCTCAGAAGTTTGGAGCACAGTTTTCCTGTCATTCCATTACTTTTGGGCTGGGTGGTGTGGCGTGGGCTGGGCCCTGAGGAGGGATGGTTCTGACCCACCCCAGCACGGCCCTGGGACCCTTTGCACACTGTCCTTGTGCTGGGAGGTTGTGTCACTGTCCCAGGGGTCAGGCTGGGCAGTGCCAGTGCCCACGTGCCCTCCACAGCCACCTCTCTGCAGGTGGAGAACTCGCAGGCGTTTGCCTGGCAGTCTCAGCTGCGGCACCGCTGGGACGAGGGGCACGAGCACTGCTACGCCAACATCTGCGACGCCCAGCTCCTGTACGCCTACGAGTACCTGGGGAACACCCCCCGGCTGGTCATCACCCCCCTGACAGACAGGTGGGGCTCCCCACACCTCCCCCTGCCCCGGCACTGCGGCCATGCCCGGCCACAGCTCAGCCTTGTCCTCCCTGGGCAGGTGCTACATCACCCTGACACAATCCCTTCACCTGTACATGGGGGGAGCCCCCGCTGGCCCCGCGGGCACCGGCAAAACTGAGACCACCAAGGACCTGGGCCGGGCTGTGGGCATGATGGTCTACGTGTTCAACTGCTCCGAGCAGATGGACTACAAGGTAGGGCACGGGACAACAGGAGGTGAGAGCCATGGGGTGCCCAAGGCAAGGGAACCCTGCTTTGGGTCTGTGCGAGTCCAGGGGCAGAGGGGCTTTATTACTGTGGGGAATTTCCACAGCACAGTCCATAAGGCATGAGCAGCTCTCAGCACTCGAGTTTTGTCACCAGATCTCCACTGCAGCTGCTGTGAGGGATCACAGTGCCTGAGCCCTGTCCCACTGCTCTGTTTCTCTGCAGTCCTGTGGGAACATCTACAAAGGACTTGCCCAGACAGGCGCCTGGGGCTGCTTTGATGAGTTCAATCGCATTTTGGTGGAGGTCCTGTCGGTCATTGCAGTGCAGGTGCGTGCTGTCCCCACAGGACAGTGGCACTGGGTACCAAAGACCCTCCCCAGCTCGTGTCCTGGATGCTGCCCCAGTTAATCCTGGCTCACAGGACAGTTTACCACTGTTCTCTCCACTATTTTGGATCCCTGTTTGGACACAGGGTGGGGGGCGGAAGCGCAGCAGTGCAGGGGATTTGGGCACAGTTAAACCTCACAGCCCAGCTGTGTCCCATCCTGGTGACCTGCCACCCCCAGCTCTGCCATCTCCTGGGACAGGGAGTTGGGGCTGAGGAAGGAGCAGGTTTAAGGCCAGTTCTTCTGCTGTTGTGGCTTCAGCTAGATCTCAATACGATTCCTGGCACAGCCAAACCCTCAGGCTCACCTTGGGGAGCAGTCAGGGCCAGGCAGAGCACTGGGCAGGGAGCTGGGAACTGCCAGCACCAACACCTCTGCTCACCTGGCAGGTCAAATGTATTCAGGATGCAATCCGTGCCAAGAAGAAAACATTCAACTTCCTTGGGGAGACCATCTCCCTGGTGCCCTCGGTTGGGCTGTTCATCACCATGAACCCCGGCTACGCCGGGCGCACCGAGCTGCCCGAGAACCTGAAAGCTCTGTTCAGGTGGGTCGGTGTCACTGCAGCACTGTGTGCCACACCCACAGCCTGACCCCAGCCCAGGGTGTTTGTGTGCACTGCTGGCCCTGGCGAGGCAGCACAGGACAGTCCTGTCACTGCCCAGAGGCTGCTCAGCAAGGGGAGAGGATGCTCGAGTGGGTTGCCACCCTCAACTAAAAATCCAGTTGAGAGTAGGACAAAAAGGTGGCGAGGCAGTGGAAGGGGAGGCACAGAGATGCTGTGGGAGCCCTGTCCTTGGTGAAACTCAACCTGTGACTGCACAAGGGCCCCAGTCCTGTGGGACATGAGCCCCACTTGGAGGAGCCTGAGCAGGAGACCCCAGCCAGTGGAACTGCAGCAACTGACTGCTGGTTCCACTGGAAACCTGGGGCAAACCTCGGGGGCTGTGGGAGGGTGAGGATGTGGTGAGCAGCCCTGACAGCTGCAGCTGCTCCTCTCTAGACCCTGCGCTATGGTGGTCCCCGATTTTGAACTGATCTGCGAAATCATGCTTGTGGCAGAGGGATTCCTTGATGCCAGGCTCCTGGCAAGGAAGTTCATCACTCTCTACACGCTCTGCAAAGAGCTGCTGTCAAAACAGGTAATTAACAATATTACATAGTGCTGGCTGTGAGAGGAAAGAGTCCATTTGATCATCAAACCTGACACATTGTAGTGGGACTGCTGGTGGTGACATATGGAGTGACATGTCTGCACAGCTCAGGTCTAGGGCTGGGCAAGATCCACTTCTACCTGGTGCATCATATGGCTCCTTTCTGCCTTAAGGAAGGAATCAGGAAGCCCAAAAGCAGAACAGCATGGAATTAGAATTAGGCTAGTTAAGGTGAGAGCATTCAGAAATTATTCATGTCAAGAGAGGTGATTTACACAATAAACCTGTCTCCAAGAAAGAAGTCAGATTCCCATCTCCAAACCACCCCCATAACTGACAGAGGCTTCTCCTGTAAATAAGCTCAGTTTAGGTGCAGCCCATGGGTGCCCTGTGGATGTCCAGGCTGGGGGCTGATGGACAGGGTGTCCCTCTGCAGTGCTGTTTGAAGCAGTTCTTCCTCACCAAAGTGAAATGGTGATTCTCTGCTTCCTGTCACAGGACCACTACGACTGGGGGCTGCGGGCCATCAAGTCTGTGCTGGTGGTGGCAGGCTCCTTGAAGAGGGGGGACCCCGGCTCTGCAGAGGACCAGGTTCTGATGAGAGCTCTGAGGGACTTCAATATCCCCAAGATCGTGACAGACGACTTGCCTGTGTTCTTGGGGCTGATTGGAGACCTGTTTCCAGCACTGGACGTTCCCAGGAAGAGGGACCTCAACTTTGAGAAGGTGCAAGCCCAAGCACGGCACCACTGCCAGAGATGTTGTGGTTTGGGCAGGATCCAGAGGCTGATGTCCATTCAGTGCTCCTGGGGGTGGCCAGCTCTTCTCCAGGGATTTTCCAGGGCTGGTGGTCAGTGCCTCCTCTCCCTGGCAGGTGATCCGTGAGTCTGTGCTGGAGCTGAAGCTGCAGGCAGAGGAGAATTTCGTGCTGAAGGTGGTGCAGCTGGAGGAGCTGCTGCAAGTGCGACACTCGGTCTTTGTCGTCGGCAGCGCCGGCTGCGGCAAATCCCAGGTAGTGGCCAAACCATCCTGAGCACACATGGGGCCCCTCTGGCCTCGGCCAAGCACATCCCAGGGCCTCCCACAGCTTCTGGTGAGGGCCCAGCTCTGCCAGGGCAGTGTTTGGGCAGTGCAGCCATGCCAGGCCCAGCCCCTGCAGCTGAGCAGGTTTGGGATGCACAGCTCGGGGGCTGCCCAAGGCACCACGAGCAGAGCAGAGACAAAGACAGAGAGCAGGCAGGGCACGCTCTCAGGACTGATGCTGGGCGTGCTGTGGTGCTGGCAGGGTGGCAGGACAGGGCTGGATGGCAGGGCTGGGCTTCCACAGTGCCCTGTGCAGAGGCTGGCTCTGCAGAGGGAGGGCAGGGGCTCCAGCCCAGGGCTCTGTGCCCCCCACTGCAGCAGAGGCTGTGGTTGCCCTGTGGGATCACACCTGTGGCTGCACCATGCTCCCCACAGGTGCTGAGGTCGCTCAACAAAACGTACCAGATGCTGAAGAGGAGGCCAGTCACCGTGGACCTCGACCCCAAGGCTGTGACCTGCGATGAGCTGTTTGGGATCATCCATCCAGCCACACGGGAATGGAAGGATGGTGAGACACCACTGCTGTGAGCTCGGTTCATGGGATGTGAGATGGGATGGGAACTTTTCCCTGGGGCTCTTTCCTGGAGTGGGAGGGGGAAGGGATGTGTTTCATGGGAGCAGCAATCCCACGTGTCCTCCAGCAAATGGCTGTGTGGAGAGGAACCCGAGTGTCTCTGTGGGGCAGGTCTGTTCTCCACAGCAATGCGTGACCTGGCCAACATCACACACGATGGGCCCAAATGGATCATCCTTGATGGAGACATTGACCCGATGTGGATCGAGTCCTTGAACACAGTCATGGATGACAACAAGGTTGGTTCCATCACACCCCAGGGCCTTTGCTCACTGCTTACCTTGGGGGAACCAGCTCCAGACATCCCCCACAACGAGCCCCTTCCCCCAGGTCCTCACCTTGGCCAGCAACGAGCGCATCCCCCTCACTCCCACCATGCGGCTCATCTTCGAGATCAGCCACCTGCGCACGGCCACGCCGGCCACCGTGTCCCGGGCTGGCATCCTCTACATCAACCCCACAGACCTGGGCTGGAACCCGTGAGATGGGATG
>VXBI01008523.1:5995-43827 GCA_013397375.1 Toxostoma redivivum
CCCCCGGCCGGCGGGCGCCCGAAGCCGCTGTTTCCGGCGCGGAGGGCGAGGCGCCGGGCGGGCTCGCACCGAGCGTGTGGGGAAGGAAGCCTCTGGGCTGAGGTGCGGAGCACGAAGGGCAGCACAGGTCTGGCGCAGGACTGCGCGGTGGTTCCACTTGTGAGGGGAAAAGCTGAGGTAAGTCAGAGGGGGTAGAAAGAGCTTCATGGGGGAGGAATGCTGGACTTTCCTGGCATCACCTGTAGGGAACGGAACCGCCATTTTGGGGTAAAAGTGGGAAGAAAAGCTGCGGTAATCTGTGGAAGATGTGTGGCAGATATTTTGGTGGGAAAAGCTGAGGTACTCTATTTGGAGGTCAGAAGTCACGTTTTGTTCAGAAAACCTGAGGTAATTTACACACACACACACACACACAAAAAAAAGATTTTTTGGATGGGTGAATTTGGAGTAATTTAGAGACCAAAAATGCGTTTTTGTGGGAAATTCTGTTGTAACACAAAATACAGAGGCAGAATCTTTGACAGAAAATGTCGGATAACTTAGAAGGGACATAGGAGAGATTTTGAGCTGAAAAGCTGGTTTTGGGTGAAAACCTGAAAATTTAAAAGGGTGCTGTCATAAGCAGAGTGGGAGCTGCAGACAACATATGTTAGAGAAGCCCAGCTACTAAATCATGAGGTGCAAAACCGATCCCCTTGCTTTCTAAATTCCTCAGAGAGGAACCTGGGTGTGCCTGAATCTAGTCTTGGCCCAAGACATGATCAGAGCTTTATACCTAAAGGATTTTATAGGTGTAATTCACCTGCTATAGGTATTTCCCCTTCAGCATAAAGGAATGCAAACCAAATAAATTAATATAATTTATAAGATGTATTATAAAATTAAATAGACAAAAATATCTTAAATAGACATATTTGCTACACAGTAGAGGGGCTATAAATCCTACTATAATGCAATGCTTAGTTTTATAGGTATATTGAAGTGATTATCTGAAAATTGCTACCAAATAAAGTATATGTCACTCACCCACATAGAAAAAAGTGGAGAAATTATTTTGCTGATAATTGAGAAGTGAGGGGTGACCCCACAGAGACAAAGGGATCTTAACACACATAAACCAAGAATGAATATATAAGAAGAACTACTGCTAAAGATGTGCCTGGGTGGCTTGAGGATATCCCTGTGGGGCTCTTGGGTGGCGGTTCCTTCCCTTCAAGTGCAAGAGCTGGAGCTTTTCCAGCCTGAGTGCGTTGTTGTCCATTGGCAGAAGCAGTAGGACGCCGAGGCAAGAGTGAGCAGCGGAGAGCAGCGGCTTCAAGCTCAAGAGTGGAAGGACGAGGCAAGAGGGAGCCAGAAGGGCAGCAGGTTGGAGCTGAAGAGGGGGTGAGAGAGGCCCTCTGGGCAAAGGGCATTGCTGGCATGGCCAGGGCACCTTCTTGGTGCTGCAGCTGGCTTTGTGCTGGGCAGCCATCCAACATATAGAAGGGAGAACATACATGGAAGATTAGCCAGCTTATTTCATGGACAATGCTGTTTCTTGTCACTGAGAAAATGGCAGATGTTTTCTTGCGGTTTCATCCCATTGATAGACTCACCATTTACCCTATTGGTCTTGCCAGGGATGAAACTCTGTATCTGAGAGCCATCCAATATCTTTTTGCCTTGCATATGATACTTTCAGGTCATTTTCCCACTTCTTATTTAATCTAGCTCATAGAATTGACAATCTAGTGAATAACTAGAGCTGTGCAGAAGTCTCACTGGGAGATGAATGAAAAATAGAATTGTAGAGAGGGAGCAAATTCATTGTTATTGTCAATTAAAATATAATATGTGTATAAGAGAATACAGGTCTTGATAAAATGTATTAAAATCAGATTGAGGTCATCATCTGAACATTAGTGAACCTTTAAGGCATACCAACTTAGTATACTTTTAAATAAAATATCTATAATAAATACAGATACTTAAGAGTATTGAATACTGATTTTCTGATTTTTCCTTCCTTTGTTCTGTAGATTTTAATGTGGTTTTATGATCCCACAGCACAGAGTAAAAAAAAAAAGTGTGTTCTTCATAGTGTTATTTGCATAGTGCTTCATATAAAGGATATTTTTAAACTATAAAATTTCTCAGGAGAGCTTTACTTTAGAGCTTTACAGCATCTCCAGAAAACTGAAAATAATGTTAAACAATTTATATTAAAATAATTCAAGGATGAAAAATGTTTTTAGGTTTGGTTCAGGTACGCACAGAAAAAATGGTATTTTTTTTTAAAATGTATTTTAACATAATTACTCCTTAACTTTTGAATTGAGCTGAAAACTAGAAAAAAAACAAAAATAGAACAAAAAAATCTCTTGTAAAACTCACATTTCCAACAGTAGCTTTAGCACATTTGGAAGTCTGACAGCACTTTCTTTCTGTATCATATGTCACTGTTTCTGTTCTGAATCATGAACAAAAGAAAGTGCAGATAAGTACACATACTGGGGAGGAAGTGGGAGTGAGAAAGCAGAGGAGGAAGTAAAATTTTAAAAACCTCACACGTTAGCAATATTTACTGAGCTAATCAAATTTCAGCTTAAGTACTGAAATATCCTTTTAAAATGTCTGAATTGCCAGATTTATTTAAAGAGTAAGTAGAGAGCAGAGAGACAAATACCCAATACATACTGGACATTCTTAAGGAATTATTCTCTTGGACATAAAATATAGTTCCAGGTGCTAAAGAAATCCCAAAGCAACCTTGCAGTGGTGAATAGGAATCTATGGCCATGAGAAAATACACATAATATTGCTTTTGTTTTGTCCACTGTCTTCTCTTTTCACTCTCTATTTCCCATGTGGAAAATACAATTTTCACTGGTTGCAATTTTTGTAAAAATTCCTTTTCACCAAAGTGTAATCAATTGAGTTTTTGCCAAGAAATCACAGCTTTTGAACTGTTTGGGAGATGGCTTTCTTAATAATTTTTACCTTCTAGCTATGCTTACTGGGGTCTAATGCAGATCCAAATGCAAATGTTTGTATAGCATAGACATGGCTAATGTGCTCTTGAGGGTAATAGAATATCTACAAGCCAGTCTGTGTGAATTGACCTAGGAAGCACTCTGTAGCCCAGGAAGAGCGTGAAGTGTCCCGTCCTGAGGAGGAAGTAGTGACAGTAACAACCTGTGATGAACTGATTGCAACCCCCATTCCCTGTTCCACTGGAGGCAAAGGAAGTGCAGAAAGTCAAGAAAAAACTGAGCACTGGTGATTCATGTACTGGTGTATGCTATTAGGAAAATGTTTTGAAATATTTAAATATAGGTTTCCAACGCCAGTGTCTTCCATCCAGTGAAAGTTTTCACATCCTGTTGCTGATTTTGTTTTGGTTTTATTGTGGCTAGCTTGCTTTCTCTGGAAACATTTGCACGCTGTGCATTTCCAGATACCTCATCAGAAACCTGGTAACTGCTGACTATTGGTAACTACTACACTGAAATTTCAGATTTTAAAATTGTCACAGTGTTAATCTAATTGTTCTTATTTTTTAACACAGGAAGATTAAGCAATTACAATTAACTTGCTGGACTGTATCTTTTCACATTATTCTGATACTTACAGCAAAGAGATATGTAATTGGTTAGACTGACAAAGCCATGCTTAATAAATTTTAATAGGCAAGTGCTCTTTCATAAATTCACAGCACGTTTTTAACAGAATAGCTCTTAATTGTCAATAGAAGGTAAATCACCTTCATATGAACCTTTTGTCAATGAACTGCTTGTGAAAAAACTAAATCTTAGCAAGGTACTTTCTACAAAGTAGAAATGACAAATACCCCAACTGCCCCAAGAGATATTTCTTCTTAAACATATTCAGATGATAGACAGCTTGGAAGCACTTCTTCAGCTTAGTATCAAAAGACCAATTGTGGTAAATCAGAATCATAACAGTAATGGAAAAACATCATAAATGAAACTATGGACAGACAGAGGAATTAGGATAACAGATTTTCCTGACTCTTTGGCCTTTTTCTAAAACTCAGTCAAAATTTATACAAGTGAATAGTTTTATATGATTTGTGATGTTTCTTTCATGCAGAACCAACTAATGATGGGTATTTGTGATTTAAAAGACTCAATTTCTGTATGAGTGACACACAGACACTGCACATTCCCTGAGACAGCATGATGGAGGAATCCAGGAGAGAGAATCTTATGTGTATGTGTGAAGAAGAAAACCCCATTCTTCAGGATTAGTTACTTTACTCCTAGAGATGTATTTCACAAAATTCCTCCTTCTGCTAGTGAATAAAATAGCTTGCCTATGAAGTACTCTGCCACTATCAGTATGAACGGCAGTAAATTATAAGAGATCATTATTGTTCCTCTAAGAGAAAAATACGACCTATGCTTGTAGTTTCATGTTGCAGTGAATACTTCCTGGAGCATGTCATAACCAGATTATGCCTGAAAACCATTTTAAGAATCAGTGAAAAGTATCAGACTGGAAAAAATTTCATTTTACTTAACTGGCTAGCACTGACTTAATTCTTACTCACTAGGAGTCCAGTTTGCCTTGACGCAACATCTATTTCCAGTAAAGAAACCATCAGAATTGTTATTGCCAAGAAGTCAGGACTGAATTGCACAGTATTGTGTAAATTATTCTTCCGTTTACTTTGTAAGGTTTAGTGCAGCGTATCCTGCATTTTTACTATGTTAGCTATATATAACTGTATGTTCTGAGTTTATTTAGGACTCACTGGACTAAATTGACTGTTTTACACAGTTTGAACTACCTTACTAAAGCAAACCTGCCATAAATCTATTCATTTAACTAAGCAGTTAAGACTTGTCTGTGACCATTTTATGCATGTGAAATCATCAAAGCCAGTCAAAGCATACAGGTAGATCTACACCAGAATCTCCATTCATACAGAAGCAATCTCAAAGGCAAGGCAATCCTATTATGGATGACAACTCAATATAAACAGCATATGAAGAGGCCAAAGAAGGAAACTGGTTTTAACACAGCAGCACACAGTGATACCCACCAGCAAAGGTCACTCAAACAGGACCTATACTTCCTCTACACCTATTTCCCTTCTGCTTTTTAACACTAGCTAGATTACTGCAGACCTGATTTGGAATAACACAAGCAGATGAATTGATCAACTTAATTTTAAGCTCTTTTTTTTTCTTCCAGACAGAAATACAGAAACAGAGAAGTGCATGATGGAAGTCTGGATCTTTCTAGTTTTCCCCATACTCCTCTTGCAAGTTGAATTTTGACTGGCCAGTAGCACTATATAGAGACTTGACTAGATATTTTTTAAATGATTCTGTGATATTTTCTCATAGAAAATGACAACATGCATAGTGTAAAAAAAAGACTATTGGTATCAAAGACAATACTTTGCTCACTGAAAAAAGATTTGCCCTATAGCAAAGTTTCTGTTACTTTCTACAGTATAATTATTACAGATAATAGCAGGGTATAATTTTAAATTAAGCTTATTCCAACCTTCTGATTGAACTTCCAAGTTTAGTGGAGGTAAAAATGAAGTCTGGAGTTTATAAATAAAGTTTTAAGATCGCACTACTATTACAAATTTCAGGGAAAGCCAGAACAATCATGTCATTGTGCCATTTTTTCTGGTACTTATATGGGAAGGAAATTCAGGGCATTGTCATCCTAGTAAAATTCACAGTAAAGAAAAAAGCACTTGGTGATTTTGTTTTTGAAATGTTTGCTTGGAAAGTTTTTATTATTTGCAGGCAGAATGAAGGTTCCCTTACATGGAAGATTTTTAAACTTATTTTTCAGATGGGCAAGTTTTTCTTTTTATTGTCCAATTTGGGCTTTAATTCCCCTCAAACTAAGGTTCTTCTGGTTGGTCTACAAAAGTAGTTGGGTTTTTTGTAAGAAAGCCTGAAATTACATCACACAAATTATTTTGGGTGGATGTTTTGTTCAACATTTCTCTGATCAGGCAAGAACTCTAACAAATGTTGTTTGGATTCTTATTGAAATATTCATAATCACACTCATATTTTCATTCTGTATCTCAGCATGTGAGTCATTGTTCATATTGTCTGAAATGCATCCACAGATGCAGCTTCAGTACTGCACCCAGCTCTTACTTAGCCTAAGAGTGTTGTCATTCACAGGAAATATATCCCTAACATTTCAATCCTGAAAACAATGGGGAACCAAAAACATATCCTAAATACAGCTCTTTGAAGTAGAACAAAATAAACAGTAATATCAAGCTACATCTGAGAGCCAGAACAAAAGCGTTAATTTAAAACAAAAGTGATATTTTCGTCCTTCCTGTTGTCTTTGCAGTACAGGTAAAACATGAGATATGGCTCTCTTCAAATTCTACTGATACAGTATTTCTGATTGCCTTAAAGAGTTACCAATAGCTAGCTCAGCCCCTTTGGGGATTTTCTATCATGCTTCATATAAATGAATGTGTGGCAACTGCATGAAAGAGTGTGAATTCTAGAGATGCTGTAAAACCATTGATGCACTTGGGTAATTTGGAAGCCCACCAGAGTGACTGATGTATTCGTAAACGGCAAGTTTGAATTTAATTAATTAGGAATCCTCCCTGCAACTAGTTATCAAAATATCTTGATGTGTAGCAAATTGATGACATTAATGAGACAGAGTATTTAATCAATTTTACCAACAAACCCAGGAAGATAATCTGGTCTAATGTTATAACTGAACCACAGAGATTGTGTCTGAAAACAAAGCTAGGCACTTCTATTCACTGGGAATATATTAAATGGCAAATTGTATTGGCAATAAAATCCAGATTTTTAGAACTAAGTAAACCACCTATACAAAAATTTTGTTCAGAAGTTATTTTTATTCCCAAAGATTATAGCAAATAGTCTTTGGGATTTCTGGCTCATTTCTGTTAGAAAATCTGTAGAGTTCAATTCATAGCGGCTGCCAACATCTTTCTTACCCAGATAATTTCAAACTGATCTCCATGTACATTTTTAGTTGCTATTTTTACCATTATATGACACTGTCTTGTATACTAGATGAAAGGGGTTAGAAAAGCATGGAGGGAACACCAAATAAATATGAAGCTATTAGCAGCATGTGTTTAATAATCATCCTTAAATACAGCTGTAACCAGCATATTTTCTGAAGAGAACCATGCACACAAAAATATCAAGTACCACTTTGCCATTTGCAGAGGATCTTCTTATCCCAGTATAAGTATATCAACAAATCTTATCCAAAACTGGACTCTAAATTCTCGCAGCAAAGAACAACTCATCCAGTGAAAAGACTTGCCTTATTCTTTTCTCTTCCTAACAAGTCTGATACACATCACCAGGGAATTCCGAGGATATTCTTATAAATTCAGATAATCTATATATAAGGTCATACATTGAACAAATGGGAACAAATCAGTTTACTCAACACTAAATAGATGCTTAATACCTTTTCAGAACTAGGATTTTAAAAGTGAAACTTGATTCTTAGATCAGCTCTTCAATTCAAACTCACTCATCTTTCATCATATTGACAGTATTTTCCCTCCAGCTACGGACTGCACATTCTATAAAGTCTAATCAGTGGTTGGCCCTTAAGAGTGCAAAGCTTTTGTTTCTCTCAGGTCTCTCAGACCTTATGGAAAATGTAATTAATTGGAAGGTAACTTACATTACCTACTAATGACACTATTACATTTATGTTTTAGTTTTTTTTAATAAAAGCAAATTACTCTGGAACAAGATATAGGATAATATCACTGTCAGGACAATTTTGCTTTGGGAGTTGAATGATAAATAGATTATTCTATGGAATTCTTTAAAATCACGTATTAGACAGACAAAAATGATCAAGAAATCCAAATAATATTTTTTTCTTATATTAGCCATTATTTGGGTATGTTAAAATGATCTAGGATATGAAAACTTGAATTCTGCTTTGTTTGCTTCTACTTGCTTTGAATGTTACCAATGCTTTGAATCAATAGGGAATATTTATTTATGGTTTATGTTAATATGAAGGTGGTAGTTTTTTTACACTTAGTATATATAACATATTTCAGGTTTTTCCATACCATAGAAAAAAAGTATTCATAATAACATTGGAATAAAAATGCAGAACATTTAAAAATAACTTTAAAAAGAGTGTTCAGTAGGTCTAAGATGATTTTTGAAAGCAGAATTAAACTCCTAAATTACTTCTGAGTTCTCACTTTCTTGGTCACATTAGAAGTAAACAGAAGATTTTGACTGCTAATTATGAAAGCTTTATATTATAATTTTTATTGGTAAAGGGCTCAGTACATACCTGTCATAATGATATTAACTTCAGCTCAACTGTGTGCTAAGTGCAAAAAGACTGTAGATGTGTCAGGGTACAAAAAGCATGAGAATAGGCGATAGTGAAGTGCTAATGTAAACATGTTACTGAAAGTCTTCATGTCTATAAAATATATTTAAAAGACTAAACATATAAAGGGCAACATACTGTCACTGTATGAGTTGTCTGATAAATCTTCGTGGTGATTTGAGAATTTACTCACCTTTTTTATTTCCTTTTTCTGTTATCCTTAGTTTTTTCTTATACCTAACCACTTCAAATGTGATGGAAAGCTGCTACACAGTACAAGGCTATGCCTCTCTTTTCCTGCAATATTATTGATACTCTGACTTTATTATACTGAGTAAATTGAGCTGCTCTCTAAATTCATAGAATTATGCAGGTTAGAAGGACTCCAGGAAGATCTTCCAATACTGTAAATAATTTTTGCAAGTTCATGCTGGGAGTTTTTCTTTTGATGCACCTAAATGACTCTGTTTCATCAAATTCAGATGAGATTGAATGAGCCAGGAAGTACTTTGCTTTTGCAAAACCTCAGGTATTATGTTTTGGTTTTGCAAGTGCAAAACCACCCCATGTTTTGCTATTGAATTGTCAATCCAAAGGAAGCAAAGAAAGAAAAGAGTGATAATTATTGCAGCAGACTGATAAAATTTGTTTGTCTTGCTAGAGGCTGGGGACTTGTTTGAATACAAAAGTTTAACTATCATTTATTTTTCTATGTTCCTTAAAAGGTTTAGAGGGTCTTTTTGAGTTTTCCAGTCTTTTAATTAAAAGATATTTTGTGATTACTGTTATGGACTATACCTGACATTGAAGTTTCAGAAATAATGGGTTTGACATTTGAACCAAACTCTGCCCAGGCTCAAACTCCAAATACTTTACAGTTCACAGAGGAATCACAGAACCATGGATCACAGAATACCTGGTTGGAAGGATCATCTGGTGCAAACTTTATTGGCACAAGTATGACGCTGACAAGAATGTTCAGCACCCTGTTCAGTTAATCTTAAAAGTGTGCAGTGTCAGGGAGTCTACTGCTTCCTTGGGGAGATTATTCCAATGGCTGCTTGCCCTCTTCGTGAAAAAATCTCCTTTTCTGTCTAATCAGAATCTCCCCAGGAGTAATTTGTTATCATTGTCTTTGATCTTTTCATAAAAGAAAACCTCTATCTTCTTCACAGCTACCTGTTAAATACTAACAGTGATAAAGGTCTCCCCTAAGTCTTCTTTTCTCAGGGCCAAACCCAGTTATCTCAGTCTTTCCTCACATGGCCGGCTTTTCTATCCTTTGATCATCTTTGTGGCCCTCTTCTGGACCCTCTCCAACCTGTCCACATCTCTTTTGTGGTCCAAAACTGAGTTCAGTATTCCAAGTGTGGCCTAGCAAGTGACTACAGTGGGATAATGGCTCCTTTATCTCTGCTGGTGAAGCCCTCCTTGATCCTACCCAGCATCCTATTAGCTTTCTTTGCCACAGCAGCATGTTCGTCATTCATATGGAGTTTGTTTTCCACTAAAAGCCTTTCCACAGTCTTCTCAGCTGGGAAGAGCCTAGCCTGTGCTGTTCACATGTGTTGCAGTGTTTTGGGGGTGCCAGAGGTCCCCAGGTTGCTTTCGCAGCCCTCAGCGACACAGACCCGGCTGGCCGTGCTCAGATTGTTCGTTGGCCTGCCAAGCTCCGTGAGCCAGCAGAGTGAAGAGACCGAGATACGTAGCAAGCACAAATCTGTAGTTTATTAGCTACAAAGGCATCCTACTAGCATATTCACTATTCAAAAGTTTCCAGGGGTTTAAATATCTTTTAGGGGTTTTACAATTTGCACCAATTACTAAAGGGATTCTAAACCTAACCTATCCTTAAGGGATTTTACATTCAAAATCAGCCTATCAATGCTAGAAGAAAATGGACCACTAGTATTACAAAAAGATAACAAAGGGGTCTGCATTCCATTTCTAAATCGTCACTTAGCCAGCAGTTTCTTATCTCTATGAAATGATTCTCCATGGGGGCCTTTCTAGGGATTCAGGGAGATTTTCTGTTTTGGGAGCACTTTCTGCTCCCTCCACACACATGGATTGTTTTCCCAGGTGCAAGACATTGACCTTGTCCTTGTTGAGCTTGATAAGGTTCTTGTTAGCCCATTCCTCCAGCCTATCCAGGCTTTTCTGTGGGGAGGCTCTCCCTTCCAAAATGTCAACTTCCCCACTTAATTCACTATCATTGGCAAACTCTGTCAGGGTACATTTGATCCCATCTTCCAGAAGATGAAGACATTGGACCTAATACTGACCACTGGGAAACCCCACTTGTGACCCATTGACAGTTTGAAAGGCAGCTATTTACCAACACCTTCCATGCACTGTCCATCAGCCAAATTCCCCACCCATTGCACAGACTGCTTGCCTAGATCATAAGGCAAAGAAAAATGTCTTTTTTGTGCTGCTGAACTCAATAAAATTGTCTTTTGGCAATTTATTTTGATGGAGTTTCAATAAATTCTTGTCTGGCTGGAATTAACAACAAACACAGCTGTGCATTCTGATCCTCAAATATGAACCTGAGAAAGAGTAACATTTTTTAATTAATAATCTAATGGGAAATATCAAAGGGAAAAAAGACTTCCACGTTGTAACTTTTAATAATTCTGGAAAAACAGTTTTTCAAGTGTCAAGTATATGAAAAGGCAGGAAAAAGTTTTAGGCATTTTTGAAAATGTGACCTGCTATATTTGGGAACTGACTCCTGAAAGGATCTCTTTTCTGTTTTGCTGGTCTTGGTAAAAATTTTTTAAAAGAAAAAACTAATTCCACCTACAAACTTGAAGTTAATCAGCTGTCACCCTGCTGGGCATCATAAATGAAAGCATTTTCATAATGAGAAAACAGATCAAGACATGTTTCACATCTGGTGACTGCAAATACAAAGAAAACAGTCATTAGAGCTAAGAGTCTTCTGGGTAAATTTCTTGATGAGGGTAAGTAAGCTTGAAAGTTCCCTATTTCAAAGCTGAAATGGGCAAAAGAAGTGAGAAAAGAGTGGAAAGTTGCAATATCTTCTTCCTCTGGGTGTGCCGGGATGTACGGAGCTGGCTGCTGACCAGGGCTGATCTGATAGCTGGCACAGCAGAGA
The DNA here is from genome assembly GCA_013397375.1 of Toxostoma redivivum. Lineage (NCBI taxonomy): Eukaryota > Metazoa > Chordata > Aves > Passeriformes > Mimidae > Toxostoma > Toxostoma redivivum. The sequence goes on from VXBI01008523.1 coordinate 17,484, forward strand.
AGATGACCTCCTTTCTTCAACTAACCTTTATAGCAGCCAAACCAACCTTCTCACAAGGCAGAGGCAGCCTGGGGAATGTGTTCTGGCTTGGAGAGCAAGAAAGCACATCCCATTCTCATGTGTCTTCCCAATTCCCCATCTCAACATACTCCCCATGGAGAAAGGAAGGTAAGGACAGCTCTGCCATTTGAGCATCTCCTCCTTTTGGAAGAGCTTTCTGTACCCACACAAAGTTACAGGCACACCTCTTTCCAATGTCACAGTGGCACACATAGATCTTCGGTGAATTTTGAAGAAGACACATTCATAAATAATTTGGTTTTTCCCTGGCAAAGTTGACTGAACTGTAGTATTTCCTGGTTCCTCACCCAAGATATACAGACTTAATGTTATGTTTCTTAACTTATATTTCCATAAGTACTTACACTAATTTACATCTGCCTGTGGGTTGAGCCTGGGTGCTTCAGCTGCTGGCTAAAGCTCCAAAGCAAACACCTCCTTTCTTTGCAGCCCTGCTCCCTACTCTGAAGTTAATTCCAAGCCAACTGAAAGCAAGTCACTCTCCTGCCAGTGCTGTTTCACTGATATTTTAAGGGTGTCCAGGATTTAAACCCAGACCTGGATCCAAACTTCCTAAATAGCTTCCATCCTTTTAATTGGCTAAATCATAACCTTGGATTCAGAAACCCTCAACAATTTCACATTATTCCAAAGGGATTTTACTGAAACATTACAAAAATAACTTTTGGTATATTTTGGCAAAAAGAATAAAGTTAAAATTCAGCCAGTGAATAATTTGTTGTGGAATAGAGAAAGCAGGATGCTGGCAGACAACTTCCTCAGAAATCTTGACATGTAAAATAAGATTTCTATTGTAGCAGGTGTGTAGGGTGGAAAATAAGGTCAGACAAGATTTTCTTCTCTGTGTGCTGACAGGCATATGCCTCCCAGAAGACCTAGAGAGCCAGATACTGCTCCACTATTGTTCTGAGTCTCAGGACTGCTACATAATTAGCTTTTTGCCTTAACCACTTGTAGGTCATGGTTCACTTTTAGGCATTTTTCCAGTCTTTTATGGACATAACTGCACTTAAAACACCCATAAAAGATAGGAATTTGCTTAAAATAAATAGTAGTTTCTGTGGAAAGCACTGCAGGGAGCATATGAACACCTTATCTTGTTTTTCCCTTCTGTTTCAAGGTTTTATGTTCTTTCCTCTTTCTAGTTGATTGCTAGGTTTGTAAAGAACATCCATACAACCTTCCAATACTTTTATTTTTGGTTTAAGTCCATATGTTCAATGACAAAAGCAATAGCTAACAGTTGAATATTTTCATCTAGTTAATGAATTCTTATTTGGTTTCCCATTTTTTATTTTACATATTATTTCAAAGTTTTATGATGCAGTAACAACTATATTTAGCTCAGTTGTAATAGCCCTGTGCCCTCCCAATCTAACAGCTGACTTGCCAGCAGACCAATTAAGAAAACCTAAAAATAAGATGAGAAACTTAAAGGGGGAAAAATATCTGTATGTAGTTGCCTGCTATATGGTAGGGTTCTTACTGAAGATATTTATTGTTTTTGTAATTCTACCTCAATCTCCATTATCAGTGCATAAGTTAAACACATCCCATAAGTACAAGAAAAAAAGCATAGAAACAAGACACAAAACAGCATAAAAGCAATACCACATAGGATTATGTTGCCTTATAGAAGTCTGTCATTGGACTATAAGGATTAGCTACAGACACTTGATTAGGCATATAATTTGAAGTGTCTAAATCTAGATGAAATTTAAATTCTACTTCAAATGTAACTGAGGCTCTAATATACCTCTTCTTCAAAGCACAAGCTAAATGATCCATGAGGATACACTTAGTGCCACTTAACAGGAAAAAATAGTTCAAGTAAGGATAAGATGCCCCCCCCCCCCAGCTGCTGTGACTTCAGATAGCAAATTTGTCTTCTGAGGTGACTCATGTTGCAGCAGACCTCCCATTAGGGGTAGAAACAGGCCAAGACACAGACTCATTGAACAACATGAAAAGGGTCCCAGGTTATTCCTCTTTACAGCTTAGCCATCCTAACTCTGACTACAGCAAGCTCCTACTGTAGGGTCCACCTACAGACTGACTGCTGGCTATTTCCTGCTGAACTGTGATTGCAAGTATTGGTTTGCAGACTCTGAACACAGGCTTTCACCTAGCTCAGCTATGACTGCAGGCTCTAACATCAGGCTGTAACTCCAGACCGACCTCACAGCAGATCTTTTATTGCAGTGACTCTTCTGTGTTTCATTCTTCTTTATATCTCTGTGGATTATTCTTTTTTTTTTTTTTTCCTCAGGGCTCCTTGAAGTCAGCCAAACCTCTCCTTTTATTACACTTATCTTTATCAGTCACAGCTGTGACCCATTAAGGACAAGGCTGCTCCTCTTCTTTGGTAGTTAGTACAACTGTGACTTAGCAGGGGGAGGTTGTCTGTAATGCCTTCTTCTGCACCTGCAGCTGACAGCATGAAGGACAAAGGAGGGGGCTGGGAAGGAAGCTTGCTGGTACACTGGCTCAGTGTACCTTCAGGAAACCTGTGGGTGGTGCTTAGCAAGGAGGAGTAGCTGACCTGCCAAACACAGAGCTTCAATCCAAGGATTGACAAACAAGGCCTAGGCCAATTGAAAACCCATGACGTTTAACATGGAGAAGCAGCAAGTTCTGTACCTGGGGCAGAAAGAGGACACATCAGTCCAGGCCCTGGTGGAAAATACACAGGAGTTTTAATGAATACAAGGTTGAAAATAGGACAACAGTGAACTCTCACTACAAATAAGGAAAACCAAAACATCGGGAAGTCAAGGCCAGAATATTGTGGGACCTTATGATTGTCCCTTATATAGTGCAGAGGAGCTATGCTTGGCATAATTTGCCAAATTTTGGGCTCTCCCCTGTTCAGGACAGATGTGAAGAGATAGAGCAGGGTTTAGCAAAGATCTACCAAGATCATTCATACATGTATGAAGACAATATCAGCCTTGGAGGTGTTGGAGACTCCACCAGACCACAGATAGCATAGCTTACTTGATCTGCTGCTGGCATTCATCCTGTTCCACATGAGAGATTGCACTCTACAGGGTCCTACAGGGCTCCCTGTTGACCAACACATCTCTAATGCCATGATACTGTGATTTTATTTGCCTGTGGTGCAGGGGAGCTGAACCTTAGGTCCTTGCTGGTCTCAGGGTATTTGAGAACGTAACTGATGAATTGTTTTTGAGCAAGTGCTGTTAGCTGCTCTCCAAACATCCCACTGGATCTTGGTCAACATTCAAGGAAAACAGAGAAAGGAAGAGAGGGAAAAAGAGAGAGAGTTACAGAGCAAGAAGACGCCAAAGTCAAACCCCTGTCCTGTGTTTTCACTTCCTAGAATCATGGGATGAAAAGCAAACAGAATCTGGAAGAGGAATTTAAAGCAGATGATACCCTGCCCCATTGCAGTTTGGACTGTTCTTCAAAGTGAGCAGTATTAGTCACTGCCTGACACTTTCATGACTAAACTCCAATATAAGCATAATTTAAGGAGTATGAAAATAGCCCAAAATTTCTAGTCAGTGGGCAGTTGAGGGTGAAAAACCTTAAAGATTGCTGATAAATAAATCAGCAGTGGAAGGAATGGAATACCCTATTGAAAGAGGAAGATGTAATTTTTATATTTAGATTTGTAAGGATGGTGAAGATTAAAAGGGGGAGGACTTGTAACAGATGAGAAAGAGGAAGAATAATGAACAGAGAAAGCTGGAAGGGAAAGAAGCAAAAAATTGTTGCTAAAACTGAAGAAAACATTAAAAAAATACTAAATCTTCAGTGTCATTATCAGGAAATGTAGGACAGAGTGACAGTAAGAAAACAGAAAAGTGGGGAGATCTCCCTAGATCTGAACAGATTCTTTAAATGATAAATCAGTGTTCTTTGTAGAAACAGAGGAGAGCTCAAAATACTTTCAGTAATGGAGTCTAAAGGCAGTGAGGCATGAAGGACCTCAGGTATCATCTTGCCAAGAACAAATGCTTGACTGAAGAATAGCAGAGTAAATTAGAGTTCTGTAATTCTACATGGTAATGAAATTTTTTACAAAGGTGTACAGAAACACAGAAACAGAAGCAAAGAGAATTTTTTTCAAAATAAGCAATGGAGATTAGTGAAACAGCTAGTGGAAAAGAGGAGATGGGCGGGCAGACGTGAAGGCATGCCAAGAGTGCAGTTAAAAAAAGAGGCCCCAGACCATCTGACAACAAGATCAATAGGAGAAAGAACAAGGAGCAGAAGACAAACAGAGGCATTTAAATCCTGGGGAGTGCTCAGACACTTCCTGAATATTATTCCAGACCAATGACCTGAAGGTGGGTTCATTTCCCTGCTCTGTCATTCTTTAACTGTTTTGCTAAATTTGCCAGGGCAGAGATCCACTTTATTCTAATTGAGGTACTGGGATGAAAATGAAGTGGTAAAGAGACAGAAGATAGTCCTCTAAAACTACCTGTTTCTCTGATCTAAATTGATGAAAGAGGTCTAGGATTTGAAATAGTGACTTACAATATGTCTAAAGACATTGCTGCAACTACAGCATTCAGTAAATATTTCCAAGATACATATTAATTATATAACTCTGGAACTGCAAGTCTAGTTCTGACCCCAGAACTCTGCATTACCATCAAACCTAAGCATAAAGCTAAGTATCACAGAAATTTGCCTGTGCTGCCTCCACCCATGCCAATTCTTTAGAGCAACTCAATGGTGCCTCCACTTTACAAGTATCATAGTGCTGTGCTAACCAATAGCTTTAGAGGAAATATAGTCAGTATCCTGTCACTAATCCCATAAGACATACTGTAAAAGCATGAAATTAAAATTAATGAAAAAGGAAAGAAGTTATAGAGGTGTTAAAAGATTTTTTAAAAAATTATACTAGTTACAACCTAATCACTGGCTATAAAATCAAAACTCTTGAGCTGGACAAAGCTCCCAACCTTCTCTCCAATGCAGAGCCAGAATTCCAGCCCCAAGCATTGCACATATTTACCTCACCACATTCCACCCAAAAGTGGAATCCAGTCACTTTACCAAAAATCTTAATTTCAAGTGAAATACATGTGTGTTTTTAAATATTAAGTTTTAACTGTTCAAAACCACAAATCCCAGATGGTTAGCAGTTGCAAATAGAAAAGGTAAAGCTTGCAAAGCATGGAAAAAATGCTCTCTGGCAGAGCTAAAAAATTATAGGAACTGGCTTGCCTTTGCTATACTTTTTCCAAGATGTAAAAGGAAGCCGATAGACGGCTGCTTGCCATTAGTCATAACACATTTCAAATATGTCTCCTCATTACCTTTTTTCATACACTTCTCCTATCCCGCTTTTCCCTCTTATCTTCAATAAAAATCTCTACTTCTTCTCAGGAACTGTTATTGCAGAAAGACTTTCCAGGTTTTAGTATGTCATTGGAATATTATAAGATTGGACCTAGTGTAGGGGTCTCTCACAGCTTTGTAGCACATGCTGACAAAAACAGGACAGAGTTTGCCCCTTTGATTCATTTGGTCTTACTGCTCTGATACTATGACTTAGATTATTGGAAACCAGCTCTGTGGCATAAGTCTTCAAATTATATTCATTCTTGTCATTCAAATAGCAATCTTAGAATGTCTTGATGAACATTAACTGATTTATAAATTAGTTAACCCATTCAGGTGCCTAAAGAGGGAAGCCTAGAGGCATCCAAGATACTATAAAGTATTCTTCACCCAGCCTCCAGATGCATTTCCAAAAAGATACAGGTCTCTTATGTCTCCTATGTTACACATGCAGGGCTCTTCAGGGTGTCTGAGGTACCCTAAGGAACCTCAGGTGATACAAAACATTTATGGTTTGGTACATGAACTGTGCCCTGATCACAGCTCCACTGAGCTTTTCCAAGTTGATCAGGAATCAGTGATTTTCACCTTCCAGTTGCAAAGACATCATGACTATAGGCAGAGAGAATAAAATAATTTCTTCCACTGATGTGGTTTTTAATTCATATTAATACTACAATTATTAGCTCTCTATTTGAGATTTTTAAATGATTCTAATATGCCTCCTTTCCTCCCTCTTTATTCTTCTATGAAATTATAGTTTTCTGAACTCTTAAAGAATACAATTCTCTTGTTTTAAAGAGAACCAAATTGGTTAAACCTATGCATAAATAGTGTCTAGGCCAATCACCTAGAATCCAACAATGCAGAGATCCAAAGATGAAAAGCAAAGTTACCTTATGCAAAAGACTTCACAAAATTATGTACAGGAACTTATTAAAAAGTACATTATTCTGTGGAACAACTTTAAGTTCATTCCAACCCTTACAGCAAATGGATTGAATTCTGCATATACCCTTGTACAAACAGGATAAAGCTCCCTTTTCTCACCCTGTAGGGCAAAGGATATTGGATCTTAAGGCCATAATATCTCTGTGCATAGGAAACTTATTACAAGTCCTGGGTCTGGTCCAGACATACAGATATTTTAAGGAAACCATTCATTTGGAGAGAAAAGAAGGAATGATATCCGTTTCAGATTGAAGTTTGAGGTCCTGATTTTTTTAGTTTTTTTTTTTTCTAATGAATAGCAGCTGTTCAAATGTGCTCAGAAGGTAGAATGCTGAATAAGCTCCAGTGCATGGGATTATTGAGCAAGGATCCGGGGACAAGGTCAAAGGGGAGATATAAATAAATATTTATATAACAGCTCCCATTGTTTTCAGTAAGGGATGATGGCTCAGCAAATCTAAAAATCAGCAAAGCTTTATTTAGGTGTCTGGATATGAATATGAGAGACTGTACACAGCCCAGATATAAACTATACTATGTAGCTGGAAAAAGTAATAGGACTGTCTGACTCCTTACCTAAGCTATTGATTCCCGAAGACAATACTTCTGATTGTATGACACTGGTTTTTAGATATACCCTTCATTTTAGAAAGAGGAAAAAACCTCACACTACCATACAGATATTAAAGGTATATTAAAGGTGTTTCCAAAATTTACTTTTTTTTCCTGAAAATCCATTTCAAAAACACTGGTTCAGTGCAATTAAGACCTTTTATCTGATATTAATGTTTGTCTTCTAAAGCAAAGGTTACAGCAATCTAACTTTCAATCAGAATGTATTTTGTTGATGCTGAGAGGACTTTTCAATTGCTGAGAAAATAATGCAGACCGGCTAAAGATATTGTACTAAGTCTTACTGCTTTAACATTAGTGCACTCTCTACAGGTTCAATCCAAGTTTCTCATGTAGCCATCTTTGCTGCTACTTACTCACTTCTGTGTACATACACTAGTACCCTCTACTGGTCTTAAATTTACTGTGGTGTTCAGCTAGTCTGAGGAGGTAGAGGCAAACCCCTAATAGACATCTGAATGATGAATACTTTTCTTTCTTCTGTTTTGATCAGGAGGTCATGATCTCTGTTCCAGTTAAAGGCATGACATTACTCGGTAATGTGGGGTGGTTTCTATCTGTCCTACAGTTCATTAAAATTGTGCATAAAAGCACGGATAGTGGAATCAACAATAAACCAGCACTGCTGGAAAAGACATAAAATACTGCACAGCTAATCATAGAGAAAATATGGCCCATATAACAGCTCTTTGTTCTCTACATTCTTGCTGTCATCTGTTGTGCTGTTTTCACAAATGTCAGATGTGAATTGATTGGCAACATCTTTCCTTGAGGGGAGCAAAGCTATTTAATGCATATGGTTTTTAAAATTCTATAGCAGCCTATGAAATGTCCTGGAAATATGCAAATTCACATTTAATTCTAGTTGAAGAAAAAACAACGGTAACAAAAATGGCCCAAAAAGAAAATATGGCTAAAAGAAGCACCATGGACAAGACAGCACTGAATTTCTCAAAAGGCAGACAAGTAATTGTCCATATAAGGACTCTCATGTGCCACTTTGTACAGTTTGGCAAAGTTATAGCAAATAATGTAATCATCAGATTCTACCAAAAAGCCCCACATTTTTCAATGCATTAAATGACAAGTTTGATCTTAAGTACTTCTAACACAAATATTCCCAAAAGGTTTATAAGTAAGTGGGCATGAACTTACTTGTAATTATTTCCTAACATTGACTAATAAATAAAGCTGTTTTAAACTACAGAATGGAAAAAGGAGAGATAATTATTATCCTGAGACCTTGAAACATCCATGCCAATATTTCCAGTTTAGCCACTGAATAGGATGCTGGACTTCAGTAATATTTAATATAGTGTGATACTGTGCACAGATCCTAGAGTTCCCCATGGCTGAGATCCTCTAAAAGTAGTAAGTTCTGCTTTAGCAATGGCACATGCTGATGAACTTTTGAAGCAAGAGATTGACATCAGTCAACCAGTGCCAATGCTAGAGGATTCTTGGAGTCCGTAACTAGAGCTGCATCACCAGATACTGTAACCACCAGGTTCAGCTGAACCTAGTAAAGCATGAGCAGTAAAAAACCTGCTGTAGGTGGAGGGAGAGAGGGAGAGCTACACTGGATGTTTCATTTGGATTTTTAAAAAAATCTTATTTGTTTGGTGTTTATAGACTGTTACTTTGCATGGAAGAAATGCATCCAGAAACTTTACTGGTTTGGGTTATTTTTACTGAGCAAATGTTCTATATAATACTAAACCCCTTAAAGAGATTTTTTTCTATTATGCTTTAGCTTAGTTACCCATGGACTTTCTCTCCATTTGTTTTCATGCTTGGCCTTGTTACAAAGGATTGCAAATTTTATGCACACCAAGGAAACCTTTGAACAGTAACAGTAAATTAAAGACTGGATGACTTTTTCTGAATGCTTGCTTTTTCAATTGTAAAATGAGAAGAATGATCTTTCCAAGTGAAAAAATGAAAACGAAAATATTTCCTTTCTCTCTTGAAAAATGCTAAATGATTTCTGGCAACTTTTCTTATCCAACTAAATGGGAATGACCTTAAGTGATTTCCTCAACATGGTTCTGTGAGAAATATCTAAATAATATCTAAGATCTAAGATCTAAATAATTCCCACCTGCATGTCCATCTGAATGTGCCCCACCATACCCTTTATTTCCCCTGTCCCCTTATCCAGTAACCTATCAAATTCTTAAATATGTCAGAGGGAGGTGAATGATACAAGCTACAGTATGTTCTTATATTGCTATGAAAATAAGATGGTAAGAATATTAGAGTTCCCTGTGTACCCCTTAAAGGAAAAGGGAAGGAACACTAGAGAGGTAATGCCTGGTAGGCCAGTCAGGAACATACATCTCTAAACTACCGACTTGGCACACTACCTCTTGCTCAGCAAGGGAGCAATAAAATGTGCTTAGGGGCTGTGGTACTAAGCTGAAAATATTGTGGTTGCTTGGCTCACATGAGGAAGCAAAGCATTGTTTTAAGCAGCAGGAGATGTAGGGAGAAGGGCTGGTAAGAGGAGGCTGGTTTGCTTAGTTCTGCTTCTCAATGAGTCATTAGAGGGCACTTCTGGTTGACAGTAGTTGTATTTTGTTTTAATTATAAGTATCACATTTCTTTTCAATAATCAATTGAAGATTAGAAATATTTCATTTTCTGTTTTATTTCCAGATTTGCCTGTTTAGATTGTGCCTTAGACTAGTGGGTGAGGTATGTTATAAGGAATAACCAATTCATGCAAGAGGAAGAAACACCCTTTTCCCACTTCTTTCTGAATAATCAGATACAGAAATCATAGAATCATTGAATGGTTTTGGTTGGAAGGGGCCTTAAAGATCACTAACTCCCCTACTATAGGCAAGGAAATCTTCCACTACACCAGGTTGTTTAGAGCCCCATCCAACCTGGCCTTGAGTATTTCCAGGGATGGGGAATCCACAGCTGTTCTAAGCAACCTGCTCCAGAGTCTCACAACCCTCACAGAAAATAATTTCTCTCTAATATCTAATCTAATCCCACTCTTTTGTTTTAAAGCCATTACCCCTTGTCCTATCACTATATGACCTTGTGTAAAGTCCCTCTCCAGCTTTCTTATGGACCTCCTTTAGTACTGGAAGGTTGCTGTAAGGTCATCCTGAAGCCTTCTCTTCTTCAGGCTGAACAACCCAACTGTCTCAGCCTGTCTGCATAGGAGAGGTATTCCAGGCTCTGATCATCTTCCACCTTCCTCACATGGAATAGAAGGGACACTTCCAGAAGCAAAGAATGCTAGAGAATTACTTGGGAGAGAATTTCATTCAATCCACAGTAAAAATCTAAGCCAAATACACTTAAACCATTATTTTAAAAGATAGGTTTGTTGAATTAGTCTCAAATCTTTTGATGACAGGTATCCCATTCCACATTCTGAAGCAATCTTTCCTACTATATATATTACTTTATTCAGGAGAGAAGAACTGACTTTCTTCAATGCCTTCATATGGTTTAGAAATAAAAACTTCTGCATTTTGGGTTCATCCCAAGTCTCATGTGGGATATTTTATACCTTCTATGCTTCTACTACAATAAATAAAAACAGAACCAAGTCTAACAAAGAGATAAATGGACAGATAAATGGCAAATATTTTAGTTCAGATAAAAGTACAAAATAATAAATAAAAGAGAACAAGGACACAAATTAAACTACCATCTGCTGGAAATAACTTCTGGGAATATAGCTGAAAAGTCCTTTAAATTCTAAGCAGTGCTGTCATTGTGGGCATTATTTTGTGCGTAAATTGTGTGTCTACAACTGCTTGTGTGTTTCACAAACACGTAAGAAAATTATAATCTTAATTAGATCAAGAGTGCAAAATGAAAATCAAGTTCCAACTATGAATTCTGGGAAACAACTTGAGATAGAGATCATGCTGGGATGATTCATTTGACAAGTTATCTAATTTAAGTAAATATTGCTGGGTTGCGAAAGTAATTTTAAAGAAAACGCAGAGTTGGTAGTTACAGCTGCCCTAGGGAATATATATATGAGTGATATTGTCTTCATACTCCTACTCAGTCTACCCTTTGTGAAAATATTTTTATTGTCTGTTTTTCAGTCTTGATTCACATGATATATTTTTACTGTGTTTTGTTGAAAATCATGTATTTTAGAAAATATATATATATACTTTTATTCACAAACATATAAATACATATATTTGTAGATATTTCTACACAGAGAGATGAAGAAAAAAAGTGTGTGTTATGAAAGCAAACACAATCAGCTTCCCTGGCTTATGGAATGGAAACAGCAGAAACATTTTATCCTGAGGTCTGAAAAAAAGTCTTCCTCCAGTTATTAATGTCTCATCCAACTGTTTTCTGTGAATGAATGTCTAAACCAGGCAGAACCATAGGAAATTTAAATAGCTATTATAAAGTGTCATGTGTAAAAATAGTTGAGATTATACATGGGTGGAAGATTCAACTTGACTACTGTACCATAATTCACATCCATCTTAAAGCATCCATTTGGTGATGATTTTGTTTCTTATCAAATGTTTATCTTTTATTTACTGCCCATCCCTTTGCCCTGCCTCCCATGAGAGCCATTTCAGGTTTCAGGTGGTGAAACAGTTTCAGAAACTGCAGAAACTGTCTATGTACAAAAAATGTGATAGAACTGTGATCTCCAAGACAGAGAATTTATTTATACTGATATTTAGCCTTTTTCAATCCCTTATTTCCCTTTTCAATCACTATCTGAAAAAGACAATTTAAAAAATTTTAATTGAGTCATCCATTTCAGCAGCTGTATAAGAAAAAAAGAGTCTTTCAATCTAGTACTTGTAATAGAATCACAGAATTAAAAAATTTGTAAGTGAACAGCATGTAATGCAAATAAACCTAAAAGCATTTTTATTTATGCTGGTTCTGGCTAGTCCAAAAAGAGCTTACATGGAAACCCTGTGTCCTTGTTTCTATTACAGAAACTGTTATTTTCAGAAGTTTATAACTGAAATATAATAAATTTATCATTCTGTCTACAAATTACTCTGTAGTAATTTTTTTTTATAAATACAATAATCTTCAGGGCAAAAGACAGGATTACTCTAAAATACTATTAGCAAATAATGGAAAAATTCCTAGTTAGTATGTATTTGAATAATTTCAAATGGCAAAAAGTCTTCTACAGGACATGAACATTAACTTCATTTAATTAAAAGATAATATTTGTACAATCAGCATGCCAAGGTATCTCAAACTGCTCTATTGTGTGGGGCCCATGGACCCTTTCATTCTAGCTGGGTCGAAAAGCTGTAGACTATTTTTGATGAAAACTGTCCCAAAGCAATGTGTCACATCTTAGAAAGAAGCATAAGTAAGAATTGAAAAAGCAAAGCAGATTGCAGCACTTCTAAATCTGTCTCTTATGCCCATAAAACAGAGCAAAGTTAAGATGACTGTCCTGGTCTAGCAAAGGAATCCTGTTGGAGGAGATCCTCACAGCATAAAAGTGATTTCTGTCATGAAGCCACAAGCCTGCCTCCCTGGGGGGCATGTGCCCAGTGTTTAACATGGTTGTATAAATTTGGAAAACAACTGTGTTAGCAGAGTGCTGGGCATGAGCTAACCTGCTCAGGCTGTTAATTCCAGGTTGCTGTATCTGGCTGTCCCAGGGCATGGGTGAAACTGATTCATAACTGCCTCCAGCTGCTCATGAACATATCCTGTATGCGAATTTCAGTGAAGGAGAGGTAGAAGAAGGAGAACACACCCTCCACAGCAAAATTTGTCTGTAGCCAATTTGCTTTGATCCCCTATTGAAAATAGCTATCTAGCCAGGTCAGTGTTTGGGCAATAAAAATTTGCACACCATGCTAAGACCAGAGGTCTCAAGGGAGGCCCTGTTGCCACAGACCCAAGTCCCAGAGATATGATGCCACCAGAATGTGCTTCTCATTAAAAACCACACAGCATTGTATGCTGCCTGTTTTTAGCATTCTTAGGCAAATAGTTTAATATATTTAAATATTCCCATCTTTCCAGTCTTCTAAAAAACTATATCCTGGAATAGACAAGCTTTAATGTTTGATATAGGTACGCTCATTCAGGACTTTCATCTCAGTCTAATTCTCCTAGAAGGAGAAAATTTGCCAGAAAAGTCATGACTATGTGCTCAAAAAGACTGAGAAAAAACAAATATTTTATTTTCATTTTATTTTCACATTTTGCTTTTGACAGCATCCATTTTTGCAGATAATCCCAGTTCTGTGGTTCTCCCTATCAAACAGCAAAGACATGTAGCTGGCAGTATTGGTCAAAATGAAAAGCAGAGTAAGCTTCAAAGTCTGCACATGAAGAAGAGAGGTTGCTGAAGGATAGGATAGGACAGAACAAGATAAGGCAGCAAAGGCAAGGCAAGACATACTCTATTCTTTAATGTTAGTTATATGAGATGTCTATTTCCAACATTATTGTAATATACATTCTGCCTTCCATTTGCAGTAAAAACTAAATTGCTTAGTTAATTTCCTTCATATGAAATGCATTTCTATTGAAAAAAAGAATTGGCAGCTTCATAGCTATGAATCTGACTTAGCTAAGTGGCTGATAATTATGCCACTAACTTGAGCGGATACAGGACCAGATTCTTATTAATATGTGCTTTCTTATGGACTCACTGCATTTAAATGGTAAGTGTCTGTGCCTGCTATCTCTAAAATTGTTCTGAGAATATTTTGTGATGCTGTGTCACACTACTGCTTATAAATCGGTGCAAAATTTATACTGCAGAGCAATATCAGGAAACAGTAGTAATGTGCACCTAATGAAATCCAGATTGTGTGCTAGGGAACTGCTTTCTCATTGTGAGATTAGTTTTTCCTCACAAGAGAACTAAAAAAGTCCAGAAAGTGACCTAACCATAATGCAGTTCTCAAGACAGTCATAACACAGGGAGTTCATATACCTTGGAAGAAAGCAATGTGTAATTCCACAACCTTCTGCATCCCATCTAGGTAATTTAACTCTGTCTGATGATCAAGGAATGACACGATAAATCACTAAGATGGCTGGTTGCTTTATAAAGCAGTTTATTTCTGGTGTATTACCTCTAGAAACTTGGATTAAAAATATTTCTTACTGAAACTGGATTTTAAACTGTTCTCCCAACTACCCCATTACACTCCTTTATTCCTTTCCTTTATATTCTGAGGTAATTGGGTTTTCCTTTATTTTCCATGCAGTTCTATGTAATTTTTAAGGCCAGCTATGATCTAAAACATGGCAGAGAGGTGGTTCATTTTTTTAAATCAAAATGGAGTATCTAATGCATATAATGTATGCAGTTGACACAACTAGTATCCAATTGCAATGGAATCCCAGAACTTTGTCTATAAGGTTAGACACAAAGAAGTTTTAAGATTAAGGGTAAATATGCCAAAACCTGGAACCCATACATTTCAAAACACATGCCCAGGTGAAGCTTCACTGGAGTGAAGGCTCAGAGCAGAGGAAAAGGTGGCCCTTGGAAATCTAATTAGTATGATGCACTGTTGCATGGTCCACTGTTCCCAGATCCAGAGTACTTGCAACACAGGAGCAAGACTTTGATTCACCACTTTATGGTGCCAAGTATGCAGAGGAAACAGAAGTTTTTGTCCTCAACTCTTGTCAGCAGTGCATTGGAGAGCAATCAAAGCTGGGTACTTGCACATAAATATCACACAGAAGGTGAGTCTAGATTGGAAAAAAATGTACAGGTTTTGCATCATAGTCCAAGTGCTGTCAGAAGTGGGTACTATGCAAGAGAAAATGCAAAATACCACTGTGATATCATTCAACAGAAAACCATGAGAAGATAACTACTTGATGTATGTCAAAAATTGATTCAGTTATTCCTCATGTTTCAGCAATGTTCAATAAACACCCAGTGATATCCTTAAATTTCACAGCTCATGATACTCAGCTTATATTTGATTTCCATTAAATTTATGGAGTATTCACCTTTCCTATGCTGCCATCTCCTTGAAAAAAAGCATTAAATGTTAAAAAATCACAGCTGCACCCTGTCATTTGTCTTTTTAATGTGCATGTGTTTGAATGAAGCTTCCTTCCTTCCCCTACTTCCCCATTGCCCAGTTTCCTCTCAGATAATGTATATGTCCTAAAATAATGAATCTGTACATAGCTAGACAGAAAAAGAGAAAAGGGGCAGACTGGACTGGATCCATCTGATCACTCATATTAAACATACCTCTATTAAATGCTGAATTTAATCACTGAGTACATTACACATATGAGAATACACTCTACCATTAAGCAATAGAGGAGGGAGAAGATCATTGAACAGATATTCCACAAACATGAGTTTATTGACAAGCTTAATCATGCCTATTATATCTGAACCATATTTCCTTTTTAAAAAAAAAAAATTAAAAACATGACAAAAACAGAAGTTGGGAGCTATTTGACCATAACAACCACAAACCCTTATTAAAGTGAGGTGATCCTGGATGTATTGAAGCCATAACTGAATTTTTGTTGACTTTAATGGGGACAAGATTTCACCAGCAAACATTCAGAAATCTGTAAGAGTTAAAAACAAAAGTTAAGACACTCAAGCTTCTTCTCTCAAGCTTCTGAGTATTAAATAAGAACAAACCATGATGCTAATCAGATCTGACTTCTAAAACGCAGTGTTTATGGAAAAAAGTTTGAACATTAAGGAATCCACAATGGGGACTATTTAAACTAAAATATTTTATGATGCTTTAATTACTTTGGTTTTGGCTATGATTTTGGCTTTTTTCTCAGGACTGTAAACTGCAGTAGTGATGGGTGCAGATAGCTCCCTCAGGAGGAGGACCCGGAAGTAGGGAATGACTGATCTTTTCTATACAAAAAAAATATTTTAAGTATTCTAAACATTACAGTCTGACTTTTCAGTTCTGAACTATATCTCTTGAATAAAAAAATGGTACCTGAAAAGGCAAGGAAATGGATTTACATGTCCAAGAAAAAAATACTGATTTTTCCATAAATTTTCTAGTACCAATTCATAATAGCCAAACACTTTATATTGCAGGTGGGCTGCCATAGGCCTGGTGAGCTTTGGACCCTTAATTGCTCTCAGAAGCACCAGAATAAAAAAAAAAACAAAACCCTGAAAAATTATAAAGTAAGCTGCAAAAAGCAAAGAAGGTTGAGGAGATCAGGCCTCTCAAGGCTTCCAGGTTTTTGGCTCATAAATATCCCTCCAGGTGGTCTGCTGATGATCCTGTAGCTTGAAGGAGGGACTCTACTAAGGAGCCAGGCAGTGCAATTTTGATCCATGAAATATGTCTTTGTTCCTGCAGTTTCAGCAAATCAACATGTTCCATAGAAGCAATATTCTCTTAAAAATTTCCAGTCAGTCAGAATGCTGCTTTCATGCTACAATGCAAAATCATATGGAGACTGTTGTCCTGCCCCTGTACATGTCTTTCTCATCCATTATGCTCTTTTTCCAATTTGGTGAGTTAAAATCATAATAGAATATACTCAGGTTTTATGCTCTGTTTATTCTTCTTGAATATTATTCTGCTTGACTCTTCACTGTGTCTGTCTCCAAACTTTTTAATCCAATGTTTTGGCATAAAAAATTCTATAGACTTGGAATTTTGGTTATGTTTTACTCTTAGTTTCAGCATCCCTGTACCAGACTACCATCTAACAGTAGTGTATTCTAACAGTATTTCCTTTACATTCACTGTACTGTCTAAAAGTACCTGCTGTATTAAGGTCACTTGCAAGATAATCTAAAGGAGGTTCAATTAAGCTGGCATGCAAGAGGCCATGTCCATTTGTTTGTACTGCCACTGGCAAGTACCTTGGGCATCAGACATCTGTAAAATGGAAATACCAGAAGCTTTATAAAAATCTTTGAAAATAGTTAAAGTTTTTTCAGTTGTTCATAATAACTACATTATTAGTTTTCAATTCTGTGCTTCATTAAACTACAGAGGTATCTAAATTACTTCTATGAAAGCTATTTGGGAACAACAAATCTATTGCTGGTTGGCCAAAATTATTCCCCAGCTTTCAGAATCTCCATGAGAAAATTGTCAAGATTTTAGAACAGGAAAATGTTAATCGGCTCAGTTGTTTAGAGCATGGTGCTAATAATGCCAATCTTGTAGGTTCCATCCCCACGTGGGCCGTTCACTTGAGAGTTAGGCTTGATGATCCTTGTGGGTCCCTTCCATCTCAGAATGTCCTGTGATTTTGTAAGAAACTGAATAGAACAAGGAAAAATAATGTGTTCATTAATTCACAAAACAATTTCATTCTGACAGCCTCAATTTGTTTTCCAACTTAGAGCAGACAGTTTAATACCTACATCATAGAAATTGCATTTGTTAGAATCAGACAACCAAATACCAAAAATATCAGCTGTGAAAGAAAACCCACAGCTTCAGACACTGATGGTGTGAAGCTCCCAATCCAGATTGTTGTGTATCTGGTTTTCAAAAAAGGCTGAAGTCCAAAGATGTCCTTAGTTAAAGTGGAAATGAATCTTAAAAAAATGGATTTAATTTTTATCTGAATGCATAAATATGACTTAAAAGCCTTGGCCAAATTATTTTCCACTATGGAGACACCATAACACATCTAAGTTCTCTTCATAAATTTTAATATGTCAGAGACTATTTGATCCCTGGGAGGCAGCATGGAACTTTCAGTCACACAAATTGGAGAACACTAATGCTAGCCACCCCTGCTCCAAGCAAGAAACTTTGATATCAGGTCAAAATCCATCAATTCTTTATTAGCTCTTCCTTGAAAAAGAAACTCATTAGAAAGAAGCAGTTCTTATTAAAATCTTAAAATACAACAAGTCTGTTTGGCAGTGAGGGCTCTTCAAAACTGACTTCTATACTTGATATTCACAAGATGTGGAGTTGTTAGTCACAGTTAAAATCATTATGCTCACAAGTCAAGCCCATTCCTTTCTTCAAAATTATTTTACTAGTTGTCTAGTTTTTATATTCTCTGTGGTGCTGAACTATGTATTCACTCCCCCCCGTGCTAGTCTGCCTAACTCAGGAAGTCATTCACGTTCTTTTAAGGAACTCAGGGAGCTCGAAACACCCATCTGTTGATATAGCTGGTAATCAAAACCAAAGGTCACCCTTCATTCCTCTTTTTTGTTGAGATAAATTCAGTTTCTTTGCAACATCTGAGGTCAGTCTTATTTTGCATTATCTTCTGAATTTCACAGTCACATTGTGATTGCCCTTCTCTCATTTTAAGTGTTTATTGGTCGGCCACACTCAGTAAGGTGACTTAAAAGCATTTTTATAATATTGTTTCAGTAGCTAGAGGTTACAAAATACAGCCATACCAGAAAGCTCCTTCATTGCTCCAGGTGCAACTTAGTTTGTGCCAAGAGGAAGCAATTCAGCAGGCCAAGTGGGCTTCGCCACCTTACTTAACTACCCCTGTAAAGAGGCAAGACTCTGATTAAAAGAGACCTCACTGCCTGTAGGGCTAATTTTGTAGCCCTGGCAAAGAGCCAAGGGTATCCATGCCCCTGGGTTGTTCAGGCTCTACAATCCATAAAGGATCTTGACAAGTTTTAGACAAAACTTTCACATTCCCCAAGTGTGGAGAAGTTATTCTTCATGCAGTCTTCAAACAAGCTGACACAAGAGAAGCCTGCTGGGGTTGGCTCAGTTTATCTGTAATGAGCCGAAAAAGACAGAAGCCAATATTTCACTCTATAACTGGAATCAGCAGCTTATCTCATTAACTATTCACAGTGTAGCTGTTATGCTTGAGGAAGCTGGATAATTCTCCCTTTCCTTGGGTGAAAACATGTTCACTTGAGCATTGTAAGGCTGCAATTTACCCTTAGTGCAAGCCTGCTATGAAGTAACTGCTTTACTATTTAGAAAAAAAAACTCATGACCATTTAGAGTTTTTATGGCATTTTTAGCTAAAGATGATTCTATCATTCCAAAACACTGCATGATGATTTCCATTTGCTAGTCAAAGGTATTTACAATCTTTACAATGTCTGAAAGCATGGATAAAACTTTCAAGGCACATCTGTAAGTTCAAAAAGCCACACTGAAATCAAACCAGCAATAAGTGTTTCTTGACTGATATCTTAGATGCCAAATTGCATTTTGGAAGTATTTTTATAACCAGATTCTGAACTTTGAAATAGGGTTTTAGGTTTATAACAGAAACAATTACAAAAGCAAGGCCAAGTCCCTGCATCTGGATTCAATGGTTGCACCATTGGTCTTGGAGGTTCCAAATCTAAGTCTGTACAAATAAATGTTAAGAACTTCTGTAGTGTAGATACAGTGGAGGTATATTTTTTTTCTTTAAGAAAATAAAATAAAGTGGTAGTAATAAGCAAGAAATATTTTAAAATGTATCTACCTTTCCAATAGGAAAAAAATATTTCTATTTCATTTTTCAGAACATATTTCTGAAAAGATTAACCTAGTACTTTCAGCTCAGCTCTACATCTGTGTTAACGCCTCTCCTAGATAGGGCCTCCAAATGTCATTTGTAGCAGAAAGCCTAGATTTTGTTATGTCTGCTTATGAGAGCATGCATATGAAAAACCCTGATTTCTAATATTCTGGCCACTGATTTTCATTTAGCCATTCAGATCACACAGATCTGTCTAATGCTGCACTACTAAAAACATTATAAAACTGAATAAGATACAGCAAAACATAATCCAAATCTGCACTTAGCTGTCCTGACATGCTGAGCATTAAGAAAACATATTTTCTCTTTGATCACATGCTGTTATGCTACTTAGACAGCTCAGATACAAAACAATTACATTCTGCAAATCTATACATGAGTAAATCAAAAAAGCTGTTCATTGCTAAAAATCCTTTAACTTGTAAAATGATATATTGCTTTTGCTGCATCAGTTCAGTTCTTATAGAGGGCATTAAGGTATCTAGGACATATAGGAATATTTAAAAGTTGGAGCAGAACACATCTCATGATTTCTCCAGGGTTTGTGGCACATTTTGTTAACACTCCTAGAGTTTTGTTAATTATCTGGCACCAACTATACAAAGCCTATTTCAGTACAGCTAGTCTTAGTGTGAAATACATTCAGTGTCATTCACCTGGGCATCCACTTCAGGATACAAGGTTTGCCTTCAGCTATGTAAAATCCAGCGACTCTGAAGTGTTTCCCTGTTAGTTTTTCATGCAGAAATACACAATGTGAGAATACCAAGAATAAGGGAAGCACTTGTTTCAGTCAAGAGAGTGTTTCCAAAAGCCAGGATAGATAAAAAATGGAGCTGGAATAGCTGTCCAGTGAAAGAGAGAAAACATCTCTGATTAGTGTTGCTGAGGACCTTGTTAAGTTTCTGGAAATAGTTGTACATCAGGATAGCCTGTACTATTAGGAGATTTAGTGCATCGGCCTAAGAGTCACATGTGCTTCCTAATGAGGTAAGGAGAAGGGACTACACATTGCAGTGTTTCAATGCACCAATAAAAGTGTAGCAAGTCTTGGAGCTTAAAAGGAAAAGCCAAGTATTTGGTTCTAAGTTTCATTGGCAGATGGGACTTGAACAGCTGAGCAGCAGTTTGGCAGCATTCTTAGGAGAGAGTTTGTTCTTCAACTTGAAATGTTGTTCTTCAGTATAAAATGAACAACACTGGCTGAGAAGGTTAAAACTGAGGAAGTGGAGGAACATTTTGTAATTTTCAATGCCAAATAATATAGTGCAAACCACAGTAAAGTGAAGGAGACTGAAGTAGAGAATGTTTACTGCGCACTGCTGCAGATTATTATTTTTTTAATAGTTTAATAGAAGTTGAATTCTTAGCTGAGGAAAGAAAGAAAATGAAATAAAGTTCTCATCACATCTTTTATTTCAGCTCTTTTTTTGAAAAGAGGGAAATATTTTTGTTTCCTTGGCTAATTCTTTAGCTGACAACATAAAGAAGAAAATTTGGCTCTGTTATGCTTCATTTCAAAGATGTGGAAGTGGCATAGAAAGTGCCCGACAACAGTTTCCATGTTATTACTCCCAGTTTATTAACAGTCTGATGGAAGGATCCTATGCAGTTAAAAGAAAAACTTCCTCTTCACAACATTTCACTGGAAAAACAGAAATAAAGTAAGAGGAATAGATACTGGCACACAGTTAGAGGAAACTAAACCTATTTCTTCTAGTGGTATCTCTCATTACAGATTGCAGGAGATTCTTTCATTCATCCTTTTAATCACAGTACCTCTTTATTCCTTCATTTGTTAATACTTTAAGAGGCTACACCATTTCCTGCCCTTTTGCTTTGTCGTTTAGAACAAAAGTAAAGCAGCAGTACATCTCTTGAGGTAACAAGAGGAACGAACTTGCCCCATGGGTTTTCATCCAAGTCACCCCTCAGATAAGCCAGGTACAAATGGGCTACACTGGCTGGGGGGAAACTGAAGAGCCCTGTGTAGCTGTGGCAGTGTATACAACACTTGTCTGTCCTGGGCTCAAAGGTCTCCGGATGCAAGTCAATCCAGAGATATGTGATGGGCAGAAGTGTAAGCCCAGTGCTGTGCTCAAGCAAACAAACTCTGTGGAAAGGCAGACATGGGATCAAGCTAACACAGCTATACAATCCCCGTCTGGAGCTGCCCTGTAGACACAACCCATGGGCTCCAGCCACCCACCAGACATGCCCAAAGGCACTGGAAGCAAGGACCGCCGTGTGACATTTTTGTTTGCACTGGCACAAGAAACAGTTCTGTTTTGCTGATGGCAGCTGAAGGCCCACCAAGGCTGTGGCAGCCCCTAACACCATCTGTTACTAACTCCCTGCCTCCTCTGTTGCCTGTATTTTCTGCATACCTCACTGAGTCTTGGCCTATCACTGCTTTCCCTCCCACACTGCTGACCCTCATTTTTTCTTCATTTCTTGTTAATCAGCATTTACTCCAATTAGTTTGTGACATAACTTGTCAGGCATTATAGTTTAAACACATGAAAGATCAAAAGTAAATAAAGGAAATACTGACACTGGCAGCAGACCCAACATGCTCTCCCAATACAAATACTCAGCACCTGAAGACAAGTAGTGAACAAGTCATGACAGCACATGGATATTATTTCTGTAAGCAAACATTTTGTTTTTCTGCATCATGAAGTTGAATGTAGTCCATCAACTTTTCTAGAACTCTTAATTTTTCTGCTAGAAGTTAAACAAGGTCCTAATTCATCTGGAAAAATTTATTCCCCATTTGCTGCCAAGCGGTAAAAGCAAGAGTTAATTTATTACCAGCTCCACCAGAAGGCATTTAAAAACTGATGCTTTTTCATGTGTATCACTCATGGGACTTTCAGTTTTCTGGGCTCCCTCTTTCTACTCTTTTGGAGACAGCTGTGAGGAAAGTCAACCTGTCTTAAGGTTTATTCATCTGCAAGACTGGGATGGTCTATTCCTCTCTTTGTTGACCCATAGCAAATAAAAAAATCAGTTTCAACTTCAAAAAATTTGTCCTGTGTAATAAACAGAATCTCAGGGCTCTCTCTTCTTCCTGCATGAAGCTGCTTGACAAGAGAAACTGAGGGGGAATCCCAACTCATCACTATGAGAAGGATGGCACTGGACAGAGATAATAGGGCAGGAAAGATAACTGGGAGTTAAATTCCACATACAGCTATTCTTTCAGCAAGAACCATGGGATAAAGCAGTACACTTTGATGTACCAGAAAGCAGAAGCTGGGACAAGAAGAATAATCATAGAATAACAGAATAGGTTGAGATGGAAGGGACCTTAAAGATCACCCTTCTACCAGACTACTTTACCCAGAGTCAAATAAAACCTGGCCTTAAAATCATAGAACAGAATAATCACGTTATCAAGGTTGAGAAAGACCTCCAGGATCAAATCCAACCTTTGACTGAACAACACTACCATGCCAACTCAACCATAGCACTAAGTGTCATGTCCAGTCATTTCTTGAAGACTTCCAGGGATTGTGACTCTATCACCTTCCTGGGCAGCCAGCTCCAGTGTTCCTCATGTTCAGCCAGGTGTTGACTGGCACCCCCAGGCCCTTTTTCATTGTGCAGCGTTCCAGACACTCTGCCCTCAGCCTGTAATGCTGCATGGAGTTGTTGTACCTTGAACACTTTCAGGGATGGAGTGTCAACAACGTCTCTGGGTAACCCGTTCCAGTGCATCATCATACTCACAGTGAAGAATTTCTTCCTAATACCCAATCTAAATCTACTCTCTCTCACCTTAACACCATTAAGAGCAGCTAAACCATGGAAAAAAAAACAAAAACCAACCAAACAAAAACAAAGAGGAAAACTGGAAGGCAAGGAAGAGAGAAGTTGCCTGAAAAAGGGTATAGAGAAGAGTCCTTGAAAAGGGCAGTAACATGCTGGCACTGCAGCTGCAAAGAGAGAAACAGATAACTGTCTCCTAGAAAACCCAAAACTTAATTTCTGAGAGAGCAGTCATGCTACAATAGTTTGCCAAAACCTTGCTTTGATGTTGGCTCTTAATGTAGAAGGTAACTTCTCAGCCTGCGAGCTAACCAAACACAAGGACAGTGGTAGTGATGAAATTTTCCCTCAAACACTGCTAATCTGAACAAAGTGAAGGCATTTCACAATTAGTGAAGTTCAGTGAAAATAAGAAAGACAATTCTCTCTAATAATACCATTTCTCAAACTTTCATGCTTGACTTACCCTTAGCTGTCTCCCAGTCCTGTCCAAAAGCCTGTCATTTGCTGCCACCTACAACAAACAGGTTCTTGTACATGTGAACAGCCTTTTACCTTCAGACAAGCTTTCAGAAGTGGCTGTATGAGAAACTCACTTGGTGCTCCCTACAGTTCAAGTATTTCTACTTGGTTTCTGTTGTTCCTTTGAAATATTTTCCTACCACTTTGTAAGTTCTGTGTAAACAGCAGGTACCACAGCTGAAATGGCAAATATCAACGACATGGATTATTTCCTTCACCATTTATTTGCTCTGCCTGCCCCTATACACGGTGTAAAAACTTGAAACAGTTTGTAAAGATGTTTTCCAACCATTTACTACACCAGATGCCAGACAACCTAGCATCATAGAAATTATACTGCTGCACTAGCTGTCTATCTAGATAGCAGTAAATGCCTCCTCTTGAAATATATCTGAACTCTCAAAAAACTAAAAAAATACTGTGACTACAGGGCTGTCCAAGCATGTGTAGCATCTACAAGTTCCATATCATGGACGACATTTACTGCTAACTCCTTAACTGTAAGTACAACACATCAGTTAAAAAATTCCTGTCCTTAATACTTTTAATTCCCACAATTTAAAAAATTGTAAAACTTTGCAATAAAGTAAATATATATGTATTAGAGCTGAATGTGCTTTGTTGTCAAAGTAGTGTGGTTTTACCCTGTGAACTGTTGATGCATTTACTGTTAATACAGAGTTGATACAACAATGGGTTGATACTGGATTTGCTTGGCTGAAAAAAAAAATTACGCTGAAGATAGTGAACATCATTTTAGTGGTGTTATTTTTAAATGTCTGCAATATTTTATTCTAGCATTTATTTAAGTGTAGCTTATATGGTGCTGTGTTTTAAATTTGTGACCAAAGCAGTGTGGAAAACACAAGAATGCTTCATCTTACTGCTGATCAAGGCTGGTATGGTGTTTGGGTGTTTTCTGCTTCTCACACTCTCCCACCAAGAGAGCAGGCTGGGAATGCACAAGGAGCTGGTAGGGGATACAGCTGGAACTGCTCCTTGAATCAGAACCCAACTGATCCAAGGGATATCCACCACATGGTGTCATGATCAGCATATAAAGCTGCGGTAGGAAGGAGAAAAGGGGGAATGTTTGGAGTTACAGCATTTGCCTTCACAGGTCACTTTTGTTCATGATGAAGCCCAGCTTTCCTGGAGGTGGCAGAACACCTGCCTGCCCATGGGAAGTAGTGAATGAATTCCTTGTTTTGTTTTTCTTGTGCTTCACCATCAAACTGTCTTTATCTCAACCCATGACTTCTTAAACTCTTCCCCTTCCATTTCCTTCCCCATATCAAATTGGCTAAGTGAGGGAGAGGCTGTGTGGAGCTAAGCCACCCACCACAACACAAAAAAAGTTCTGCAGCTAAAAGCACGGATAATGAGCTTTTCTTTTGACAGTGAAACTTTATTAATGCATTTGGAAGACATGACTTGTCCAGATTCTGGCAACAGCTTATTTCTAACAGTTGAAGCGGTTTCCCCACCAACCCTTTGGATAATCATACCTCTCACAGGTTTCAAAATGGTTAATCCATTAGGATTCTGATTATTTCTATTAATTTGGTGACAATCCACTTGCCAGAAGTTTACAATCTTGAATATATTGCCATGCACTATACCTTGGAGATGCAGTCTGAAAATTCCATACCAAAACTCAGAGGCATTCTTATGACTCAAGATGTATCTATGCTCATTTCTGCAATTCTTTTGTGCCTTGAAAGACTGAGTTCTTTGGCTTTTTAGAACAGATGAGGGAAGCTGCCACATTGGCTATCTAGGGAACAGAAAATTGCGCATATCCAAAAACCACACAGTGGAACTAATTAGACACTAGTGCATGGTCTTCTGAATCATGCATTTTTCACTGGACTAGAGATAACTTACTTTTGTGTACTGAAAAAATTGCTAATGCTGAAGAAAAATTGAGAAGAGCGATGTCAATTATTTAATGACTTTAAAGTTTACTTCTCTAGTGGATTTTAAAGGTAAAAGGCAATTAACGACTGGATTTACATTCAGTCTGGTTAATTAGTGGTTCCTGTCTTTTCCTCTATTGTAATTTCCTCTCTATTTCAGTTCTGAGATTTTCTGTTCACATGCATTTATTGGAGTGTCTGTCCTAGAGTATTATTGCAGAGACCAAATTTCCACATATAGGACAGGATACAAGTCTGTGCAGCAGAGTTGCGCCAGTATGAAGTACAAGGTTCTCTGTGTTGTGATAAGAGACCTATATCAACTATAGAATCTTTAAGTCTGGAAAAGATCTCAACATCATCAACAATTAACCCTGCACTGCCAAGCCCACCACGACACCATGTCTCTAAGCAAAATATGACTACAGGAAGGGAAAGAAACCCAAACTCGTCGGTCCAGTTTAGGGATTATGTGCTGAACACTTGTGTGTGTATACATATGTGTGAGCGCACAAGATGCGTAGCTGCACATCTGAGTGCTTCAACAGCGCTGGACGTGCCCAGGTCCCGGAGACAAACTTTCCGTAAGCTTCAGGTCCCGAACCCAGGCGAAACCGCGACTGCCGCGACCCCTGCCCGCGGGCTCCGGAGCCTATGTCAGCCACCCCCCGCCTCCGGCC
>VXBI01008523.1:44578-150762 GCA_013397375.1 Toxostoma redivivum
GGCTCCGGCTGGGAGCGGGCACGGCCCGGCCGTGCCTCCGCCTGACACGGGCACAGCTCGGTAAGTCCCGCCGGACCGCCCTTCCCCAGCCCCTCACAACTTACTGCAGTCAACTCTTCACCTCAATGAGCATGTCGCGAAAGCGACCTCTCACAAAAGGAATCAAAATGAGTAGGCTGTTCTTCAGAGGGAATTTTCATTAAGGAGAATATAAGGAAACAGCACCTGAAAATTCTGAAACAAATTACAAGCTATTTGTCTCATAAAGAATGCTAAGCGTCTCATTAACTTGACCACAGATATTTGGGAAAACTTCATCCCAACGAGCCTCTCCTTTGAAATGTAATAGTTAGCACATGGTAATCTTAGGGAAAAAATGTGCATCTTGTTGCCTGCAGACCTAAGAAAATCGGACTTTTATACTGCAAGCAAATAACTAATGGAACTAATAATACCTGGTGCAAGTGAATGCCTTTCTGTCATTGTCACAATGTTGTACAAAAGTGGAATATTAAACTTCTGTTACCAATAGAAGCCTGTATTCTCATGTGGCTTTAATTTGAGAAGCTTTCAAATTCTTCTGTTGGTAGGAATATAAATAAGAATGTTTTAAACCTGTTTGTCCAGTGTTAGGGTGCTTAATTGGTAATAAGACATTATATAAATGATTTGATTTTCAGAAATTACTAGTGCTCAAGGTCAATAACGGTTATGTTTTCTTTTCTGTGCTTCTTTAAATGATTCTCCATGGTTCTAGACGTGCAGACTTTGACACACAGTTCAAAAAATCTGAACTTCAGCATTGGTAGACATATTATAAACTTTTTCTCTGAGGTCTGTGTTTACGCTTTTAAACAAATCGTCTAGTTTTATCATTTCTGACCAGTCATAATACCTGTTTGTTTGGTTTAGATTGCAATGTAAGAGTATATCCAACATCACAAAGCAAGCCATGGTGAAGGATGACAGTCTAGATCTGTGGCCAACCAATTCTTTCTTTCACTTTCTATCTCAATCATTTCTCATATCTGAATGAGATTGATTTGGCCACATTTAACCCTACCAGAAGTTAATAGCATGTCTAAAAATAAGGCAGCTAGGTGAGGTGAGTTTGCTAATTTAGGACCTAATGAACCTCAGTTGTACAATTTGCAGTTATCTGATGAGGTACATAACTGATATTATTAATCTTCAAGTGATTATGTCTTGGGTTTTTTTTTCTTTCATTGACTGTAGAGGGAGCCCTGGCAATTTCTTTAAGCTAAATATGTCTCTGAAAGTTATCTATTTTTTCTGTGAGATGAGTACTATTCTTGGTGTACAGAATAAGCCTATAAAATTTATTAACACAGGGAGATGGCATAACTTTTTTTAGAATAGGTATTTACTAAAAGTGAGTAATGGGGGAAAAATTGACACTGAAGTAGAAAATGACATGGAATAAAAATGGCTTTCCGACTGAACTTGGCCTTGATTGTCTACAGACTTTCTAGACAATGCAGGTAATCACTAGGTTTAAAATATATAAAGGGTTTATAAAAGTTTTTTAAAATCCTAATTTCTTTTCTCTTTTCTTCCGCCCTGCCCCACAACAATGCAGGAGGAGCCAGGCGAGGGGAGGTGACAAGATGGGGCAGTGGGTGGCGGCTGGAGCGCTGTCCGTGGTGCTGGTGCTGGGGCTGCCCCTGGGCACCCTGGGCTGCCCCCAGCCCTGCGCCTGCTACCTCCCCACCGAGGTTCACTGCACCTTCCGCTCCCTGGCAGCCGTGCCGGCGCGAATCCCCAGACACGTGGAAAGAATCAACTTCGGGTTCGTATGGCGGCTTGGAGCTGGCACGTTTATGCTCGTAGAGTGGAAGCCTGGCGCGCTTTGTGCACGTGTGGCAAACCAGGATCTCTGTGTGTACCTCTTAAGCAGAATTGCAGAGATGGGTGCTTACCTGTTGGTGCTGTACGTCAAACACTACAGCTGCTGGCATGGAGAAATTAGCTTAGCCTTTTTGTTTCAAACAAAAGTTTACTGTTATTTTCAAATAAATATTTATACTATGGTGTGAGTTCTTTTTTGGAAGATAGAACATTTAGTCTTTCAGAGTGTATAAAAAAGATATTTAATTAATTCTGTTGCGAGATTGCTACAGAATATAGAATTTCATACTTGATGTAAATATAATACAGTAGGAGTAAAATTCTGTTATGTAACCCAGTAGCATTTTGGAGAAGAATGAGATATAGCATATCTTAAATGAATACACTGGAAAGAAATTTGATCCATTGCCTTTGGAGTTGTGGTTTTGTTGCAGTTTTTTTTCAAGCAACTGAGTGCAATATAAGCATGTTTGGGAAGAGATTGCTCAGACTCCAACTCACTTTCCTCTGCCAGGATATTACTAATTCACATCTGTCAGATTTTGAGACAAGAAGGAGGGACCGTTGGTAGGCTTCAGGTCACAAAAGTACCACGTTGGGTCATTGTGTGACACGGAACTGCAAGAGTCACAGTCCTCTTCTGCTTGGTGTCAGGGCTGCCCCGCTACCCATGATGAACTCACCCTGACAACCTCAAGGCCTGTAAGCTGCAACCGATCATGAAAATGGCTGGCAGTAGTGACCTTGGTTTCGTTTTTTTTGCTTCTCAATAGTTAAAATTTTTATCAACCAACATTTTATCCAATTAAAGCCTAATTTTAGTCTCAAAATGCTCTTGTGCTCAGTAAAGCTATTGTACTCCAATCTGTAAATTGCTTTTGAAAGTGGGATGTAGTCTTCTAAGTTACTAAGGTGTTTGGGCTGTTTTTTAGTAAAGTACATTATTTAATATACTGTCAGCATAAAAGACATTTCCTCTCTTTGTATTTCATCACTACAAATGACATTTTCTGAGTTGTGTCCTTTCCCAGGAAGAAACAGTCTTAACTGTCTGTTGTTGCACTTTCACTTTGAAATAGTACTTTTATCACACTGCTGTTTTAAGTGCTATGCATTTAGATGGTGAAGATTATTTTTCTAACTGGAAGTTATTTAGGAAAAAAATGTACTTAGACAAGTTCATATTATTTTTCAAAGGACTGATTTTGAAATAAGGAATTTTAATAAGATGTCTGCTGTAAGCTTAGTGGGTCTGCAGAAGGACTAAAAATATTAATACAGTGTTCTAAATTTGTTAGCAAATTAAGAATCTTTTGATAGATAACATGGTGAAGATCCAAAAGTATTTTCTCCATATTCGAAGTATTTTAATTCCATGCTGTGTTTTCCCTTGCTTTCTAGAAAATACCAAGAAATTGGAAAAATCTCTAAAATTCTATGCTTAGTTTTAAGACTTCATGTCTAGGTTAGATAACACACTTAATTTCCTGTATTCATACGAAAAATGCAAATGTAGAGCTAGGCCACCAAATGTAGCTCTTCCAAATTGGCAAGTAAAGCCTGATTTGCTTGTCCAAAGCAAAACTGATTTATTTCAAAGAGTAGATTTTTCTGTATTCCTTATCTAAGAGGAGTTTCAAGGCTCAGATGATGTAATTGGAAGGTCACTTCCTAGATCTTATGTATTTAGTTAATGTAGCCAATTATATGTTGTAACAGTAAGTGAAGCAGGATGTGACTTACTGCTTCTTATGCTGTTTGGGAGATAACCCATTTTTAATGTCTACTCTCCAAATCTCTATTTATTTATTGTTAAATGCTGCTTTGGCAACACTGTAGCCTGTCTAGTTTGCCAGGCTCCATAGCATCATGGTTTGGCCACAGGCCATTAACTTATTTCCATTCCATAAACTGAGCTGCATGGAAAAATATACTGACAACTATTAGAACTTAAACACCTATTTATTACTTTTACTCCTAATTTATGGCTAAAGTGCCACAAAGTGAGTTAAAAGAAATCTTAATGTAAATATGAACTAAGTAAGCTTGGGCCTTGTAAGAGTCTTTCAGTAACTTTGGCCTTTTGACAATGCATTAAGGTCCCTCCAGTTTTTCCTCAAAGTTAGGTTATACTAATTTTACATTTGCAGTCCATGACAGTCAGTGTATAAATTGTGACTGCATGTGTGATTTTTTTCCCCAGGTTCAACAGTATACAGTCTATATACGAAAACTCCTTTGCAGGACTCACAAAATTGGAATTGCTCATGATACATGGAAATGACATTCAGAATATTCCTAATGGGGCTTTGAAAGATCTTGTGTCTCTACAGGTAATGCTTAGGTTTTCCTGAATTTCAAAACTAACTTCCACGAATTGCAGAAAACAAAAATAAGTGTTCTTTATAGTGCCTTTTTAGGATTAATACACCATTTTCCCCAAGAATACATTGGATATCTATTAACTATGCCTGTGTCTAACTTGATAATGCCTGCTAACACTGAATTTTATTCTACCTTTGACCAGCATATAATTTTTTAGTGGTGCAGAAGATTTGAATATGGGAGGAAAAAATTTGCTTGATTGCTATTCTATTTTGATTTAGATAAAAAAAATAAATATCTGGTTCTTTTGTTTTGTTTTGTTTTGTTTTTTGTTTTCGTTTTCAAAATTAGTTACAACAAATTGAAAGTCATAACTGGCCAGACACTCCAAGGACTTGCAAGCTTAATGAGGCTGCACATGGACCACAACAGAATTGAGTTTATTCATCCAAATGCTTTTAATGGTTTAACCTCTCTAAGACTTGTCCACCTAGAAGGAAATTTGCTCCAGCAGCTTCACCCCAACACCTTTTCAACATTCATGGTCCTTGATTATTTCAAATTGTCAACAGTAAGACATCTCTACCTATCTGAAAATGCTCTCAGGACCTTGCCTGCAGGGATGTTTCAAGGCATGCCACTGCTGGAAAATCTTTACCTTCATGGAAATCCATGGGTCTGTGACTGCAGTTTGAAGTGGCTCCTTGAGTGGAATGAAGTTTCTGGAGGTAGGAGCATAAGCTACCAGTGTTTATTGAACTCACAATGTTGAAATTTTTTTTACTGTTCTGCATGTTGATGGTTTTGTTATTTCCTAAGTTTTATTACCTACATGATGTGTATGTGCAGTTTTAAATTCCATTACTGTTCAATAAATGCATGTATTTAAAAAACACTGTCAAAAGAAGGCAGTTTTGTTTCATTAGATAAAAATGTATTTAATACCAAAGAAATTAGCCCTTACATTTGGGATGATGGAAGTGGTAGTGATGTTTATAACAGTAAAGGGGTTATAACCTTTTACTGCATTTGCTTGCACAGCAGTACACCTTTGACTAAGGCTGCCAATTGTCCTCAGCCAACAAAGCTACTATATGCCCTCCTGGAAGGTGGTAACATTGGATTTGAACTTGTTTGTCTAAGGAAGGAAGGAAATCAGATTACCAAATTCCTGATTAAGCCCTCTAACTTTGAATCTATTAACATTAATGCTGTAGTATGCATTCTTCATGTCTGCCTATGTTTCTTAATTGACCACAGCCTCCTTTTATGATGGAACAAGTCTATTTTAAGTATTTTCAAGGACTTGCAATGTATTTATTTTCAATCATGTAATTTTTTCATAAAATAGCTTGTCTATCTTCATTCAGGCTTAAAGATGAGAAAAGTATCACAATGCCTAGGCTGTAGCGCTTCTGATTGTGTGCAGAAGCAAAAAAGAGAGTTTTATAATGCCTCTGTATCAGGAATACAGTAAAGGAGGAGGGGTTTGAGTGTCAATATTCAGTTTTGGCATCTTACTTCAGCAGAGGAAATGGTGTCACACCAGAGCTTCTGCTAAAATATTAAGAGAGAATTGTGACTGAATTGTAACTGAAGATATCTCAAATGAGTGATGGAGTAACAAGGTTTATATAATGATTTTGGAGTACATATAGTGAATGATGGTGGGTCTTGTCATCTTAGAATACGTAATTCATTGCAATTTTCCACTTCACAGTGCTTTTTAAGAATGTGCAATGCTTGAATGAGTAATACAAATCTTGCTGAATAAACAGATACTTGAGTCATCTAACTGAAATACTGTATTTCACTAGCTTACATTTTAATATTCTTACATTCTGTTCTTGATTCAAATTGTGTGTGTATGTGTAATGGATGTACTTAAGTTTTACTCTAAGTTATAATAATGAGATATTAGCTGAACATTCCTTAATGCAGTGTTGGCTTGCTATGATTTTTAATCAGTTAGGTTACCTCTTTACACTAAAACAGTAGTGATCTTTGGAGGGAGGGGTAATTTATCCATGCCACTTTCATGTATAACATATTTTGTACCTGTATATGACTATAACATTAACTTCTTCAGGAATTCTGTCCAGAAAGAGTTACTAAATTTCTTCAGACCAGTGTAGCCACTACCAAGTTGACTGCGGGCCAGTTTTTTCCTTATCTTTGAAACATCCTATTTGAATCTGCAAGTGATAAACTGCAGATATATATCTATGTATTCCATTTGTAATATCTTTTCAAGAACATTGATTTTTCAGACTAGCAAAGCATATATTTTCAATTAAAATTATAGCATGAAGATTTGCTGTGGATTTCCCTTTCTCCTGACATTTTGCCTTATAACCCACCGGTATTGTTCATTCATTCCAAGATCCATCATTCTTCAGGTTGATACTTATTCCTAGAATAACTGTAATACATTTTATTTACTATATGCTTCCAAACTAAACACCTAAGGTGACATTTGACATTCAGGTGAGCAGAACAATGTAATAAATCTATGATTGTTACTTTGCAGACAACAGTCTGCATTGACAGAAGAGAGGAGTCAAGACTGTAATTTCCTGGTCTAGCTCTCCTTCTCTGTTTTAGCTTTTTTTTGTATTATTACAAAATTTACAGTTGTTTCAGAGGTTAGGGAAGAAGTGGTACCTTTTTTTTCCTGCTTGTATGTGCAAGAACTAGTCAGCCCATCTTGATTGCTGCTATAAAATGTTTTGTGTACTGCCAATACTGTTCTTAATCAATAGAGAAGAATAAAAAGCTTCCTGGATTATTTAATGAGAAAGTCCAGTATTTCTCTGGTAAATGCTGTATTTTTGAAAACTGAAAGGTCCAACTCCTTTTCACATTAGATCCACTTAGGCTGTCACTGTACAAATGCAGACTTTTTGACACAGTTTTTTACTGATTTAAATGTTGCCCTGCACACTTCAGTTTCTAGGCATTCAATTCAGAGGCAGTGAATCTAAATTTCAGAAGGATGGAGTATTCAAGCCTCTCAATTAAAGTCAAAAGAAATCATGGTCAGATTGAGAATTGGGTGAGAATTGAGAATTCAGCTGTAAAACAAAGAGGTGCCATTCTAGAAGTCTTGCCTTATGTGTCATGTGATATAATGTAATCCTCAAGAAGTTTATTTCATAATTTTGAGAGTTGTCTAACTCTAGAACAGATTTTTTCAGCTTATTTTTATCTTGTTTCCCTTTTATTTTCTTTCTTCCTTTTTCTTTTTTTTCAGGTGTTTTAAAATGCAAAAAGGACAAAACCTATGAAGGGGGACAACTGTGTGCTAAGTGCAGCAGCCCAAAACAGCTGCAGAAAGAAGATATTCAAAACTTGAAAGATATTTCCTGTAGGAAGCCTGTCATTCAGTCCTCACTGAGGCAAAATAGCAGTACTCAAGATGAGGAAGATGGTGACAGTTATGAACTCCCTCTGGAAGAACTTCAGTCGTCACCATGGAACATTGCTCTAAATATGACTGATGAGCATGGCAATATAGTCCACCTGAACTGTGAAATCAAAAAACCAACAGGTTCTACCAAAATTCAGTGGAATCAAATCCAGACTCAGGAGATAGATATAAATGCCACAATTGCACTGGATTTTGAATGTCCAATGAACCGAGAAAACTATGAAAAACTGTGGAAGCTTATAGCTTACTACAGTGAAGTACCTGTCAAATTAGAGCGGGAACTTATGCTCAGAAAAGAGCCTAAAATAAGCTATCAGTACAGGCAAGGCTCAGATTACGATGCTCTTTACTACACAGGTGTAAAAGCTCAAATACTGGCTGAGCCTTCCTGGGTGATGCAGCCTCTTATAAATATCCAATTAAACAGGCGCCAGAGTACAGGGAAGAAAGTGGTGCTATCTTTTTTTACTGTGTTTTCTCAGACAATTCATACCAAAACCACCAGGCAGCAGAGAAACTGGGTAATGATAGAGCAAAATCAGAGCACAAGGACAGCACAGAGTGTGGTGGAAGGGTCAGAGTGTCAGCTGAGCTGCAGTGTGAAAGCTTCTGAGAGCCCCTCCATTCAGTGGCTTTTTCAAGATGGCACTAAACTGCAGGCACCTTTTAATGAGAAAGACAGTAGGTTTTCCATTCTCAGTAGTGGCCAGCTAATAATCAAACCAGTGAGTTACAGTGATGGAGGTGTGTACCACTGCATTGCCCAAGTGAGAGATGATGTGGACATAATGGCTTACAGACTTGTTGTGCAGCCTGCAGCTATTCAGGTAGCTGATTCAGATGTAGTGAGAGTTGAAAAAAATGTTGGAGATCCAATAGCTTTGCCATGCAATGCAATTGGCATCCCAGACCCCCAGTTGAGCTGGATTCTTCCAAACAGTCAGGTACTCAATGATTTATCAAACTCTTCGAAAGGTTATATGCTGCCCAATGGTACTTTGCTTATTCCAAGGAGCCATGTCACTGATAGTGGCCATTACAGATGTGTGGCTGTGAATCAGCAGGGATCAGATCAGTTTGTTGTAAGGGTCACAGTAAATAAAATGGTGTCTGACAGGTCATTTAAACGAATAAGACTAAAGAAGCGTCCAGGCTCAAAAGGTTTATCAAAAACAAGAGGACAGGTCATAGATGATGAAGAGGGATCAGGGGCAGGAGGGGTGGAGGAGTTACCACGAAGAAAGAACCGCCTAAAAGATTGGGAAATACCTTTTAAACAAAAAAGTGACCAAGTGCCAGAGGCTCAAATCAAAAAGGGGAGGAAGGGCAGAAGGAAAATGAAAATGTGGAAAAGTACGGATGGAACCCAAGACAGCAATGTTGCAGAAGGCCGGAGAGTATTTGAATCTCGAAGAAGAATTAATGTGGCGAGCAAACAGATTAATCCGCAACATTGGGCTGACATTTTGGCAAAGGTCCGTGGGAAGAATCTTCCTAGAACAACAACAGCTACAACCATCTCTGTAACAACTTCACTGCCATCACTCATGCAGGAAACTACTCCTGCCCCTTATCCCTTAGCCAGCCCTCCGCTTTCAGAGACAGGAACTGACGTGGTGGATTCCTCTGCTGATGCATCACCTGGGGGTGAAGATGAGCAGTTCTCAGTCACTGTTTCACAGAATGCAGAAGTGTTTTCAGTCTGGTCTGTATTAACAAGGTCAGAAACTGAACCATCCTCCAACCACAGAGCTTTAGAAACACCTGCAAGTATAGACACAGTAGAAATTGCTTTATCAGGCTCATATTTGACTCCTGTCTCTGCAACTCCACAACTGCAAGGGGAGCAGCATCTTGATGTCAGGACAGATGATTCAGTTGCCCTTACCGAAGAACCTCTAGCCAAACAAATTGTGACAAACTTTCCTAATGTTCAGAGCAGTTTATTCACAGTGGAAAATATAGATAAAACTGTATCTTCTATATCTGAAGGAAATTCTGCTTTTTCTGAGCTACCACTTGATGCTACTCTCCTTGCTGAGTCTCAGACTGTGGGTCTTCGTAGCACCTTGGAGACAAGCTTGAAGTTAAATGAAGTGGGCCCAATTACTGTTGACACCATAACTTTGGCACCTTCTCAGTTTGGTGAGATCATTCCAACTGATTCTGTAGACACTACTACTGTTCCTTCATCTACTTTTCCATTTGTTAGAGAAAAGAGCAATGATGCAACATACCAGCACAAAAAAATACCCCCAAGTCATACAAAAATGACAGACTTAAGTAACAGTTTTCCTGCTGTCACACCCATCAGGGTTCAGAGCAAAGAAGAACCTGAAACCCACAGGAATACAGTGACTCAAGAAAGCATGTCCAGCAGTTATGCAGACCATTCTCAGACAGAGGAACATAGAAACCTGGCTATTCCAAAACAAGGTCCCATATTCATTTTACATAGTGCTAATGCTCCTCATAAAACAGCAGGGGGAGTAGAAATGGCTTCTTCCATCAGTAGATTGACCACTGTGGCCACCACAACAACTCCATACAGAAAGACCATGCTTCCACTTATTACTCAGCACGGTAGAAAAAGACCTTATGGGAGAAGGAGAAGGCCAAACAGAATCCGACAAAGACCAAAGCCTTTGCCCCGTGTTGTTTTAACCACAGAGGCAATGCCTGTAATTCCAAGGACACCTGAAATTGAAGATGTTACCAAAACTACTTCTGCAACTCTTGAAAGTCCTGATCTTAAAAACATCAAAATACAGGCTGGGAAAGATGACCGTATGAAATCCACTCCTTCATTAATTCCTCATTCAGGTGTCACAGAGAAAATTACAAAAATCAGAGATGTGATCACAACTTTTTCTTTTAGGCCTACTACTTCTTTGCCTGAAGCTAAACATGGGACATACCCTACTAGCCCTGAAACGTTGGAACTTCCAGTGACTGCACTCATCACAATTTTATCGTCATATGCTGTACATGATGTGCTTCCCACAAAAGAGTCAAATGTACCTCTGAAACCAGAGCAAAGTGAAGTGCCAGCACACCACTCATTCGACAATGTCTCTGCAGAGAAAGAGACTGTGGATCATATGGCAGAACAATCAGGCACAACTTCTCCTGCATATAAGAACAGCTCAATAATATCAACAAAACCAAAACCTCAAGAAGAGCCTAACCTATTTGACTTGGAAGTTGTGGTTAATGAAACAAGTGCTGGAACATTCCAGCTGGCATATCCCACTATGACTGACTTAAGTATTCCTGTTGGCACAGTCGAAGTTTTTAAGGACCTCTCAGTTTCAAAGGAGCCATGGAAGCCCTCAGTATCTATAGAAACACCAGCAAAAGCTGAGCCACCTCAGCAATATGAGATAATTACTTTGTCCTCCTCTTTCAGCACTGCAGAAACTCAGACTTTTCCAGTTAGAGAGACAAAGAAATCTGTTACTTCCCAGGCTGGGACAGAGCCGTCTTCCTTGGATAGAAAGGAATCTGTGTTGCATGCATTTCATCATTTGCAGACAACTGAAAAGCTTCCTATTACATCCACTGCTTCTATTCCATTTATAAAATCTGTCACTCTTCCCCCTTCCATTTCAAGCACTTCACATCCTTCTCTTCTTTATACCACCAAGGAGAGTAATGCCTTTAATCAAGGAAGGTTCTCAGAAGCAGAACAAGTTGGAGCAGATGGTGACAAAGCAGTGATGACCTCAAAACAGAATATTCACCCTACTCCTTCCTCTAACCAAAACAGGATTAGCATACAGTCAAAAGAGAAGCAGTTCAAAGAGGTGTATAGTAGCAAGTCAAACAACAGTTTACTGCTAAATCCAAATCTTCCCCATCCACCTGCTGGAATGATACCAAGCATAAACCG
Organism: Toxostoma redivivum; assembly: GCA_013397375.1. Classification (NCBI taxonomy): domain Eukaryota; kingdom Metazoa; phylum Chordata; class Aves; order Passeriformes; family Mimidae; genus Toxostoma; species Toxostoma redivivum. The sequence goes on from VXBI01008523.1 coordinate 56,095, forward strand.
AAGACTACCTATTGTGCCTCCAAAGCACATTCCAGAAAGAGGCACAGTGAAGTTTCCTGTAACACAGGGCCCACTTCGCTATTTTATAACACATCAACCTCTTCACTACACAAACAAACCAGAGATAACAGCATATGCAGCACACACCATCCAGGACAGAAAATCCTTTGCTTCCCAGAGAGAAACAACTACCCCAACACAAGCCTCTCCATTTCACAAAACAAATCCATTAGCTGAGAGCAAGTTCAGTAATCAAGGTCAGAACAGATACAATATTAATTCAAGATTTTTTGGAAATAACCATGTTCCAGATAACAGAGGCACAGCAGGGAGACTACCAAGTCAAGGGTTCCCCTATTACCCTAGTTCCAGAATACCATTCCTTTTCAACAGAACAAGGATGTTCCATCACTTAAATACTCATACTAAACCAGATGTTCCTAGTCAACTAGTGCCAAAAGACACAAATGAGAAGAGGGTTGCTCAGGTCTTACCTACTGGGATTACAATGCAGAAAGCTACAGCTATTCCAGTGCCTCCAAAGCCACATGCCACAACAACCACATCACCACCAGTGATTTTAAAGATCACCCCTCCAGCCTTTCTCTCTCAGCACACAAAACCACAAATAACCACTACAGTTCATCCTTTTAAAAGTGTCCATCATCGTCATCAAAAATTTCCATCTGTTCCTTACATGGGAGGCATTATGCCACACAATTTGAGTGTAATTCAGTCTTCCACTAATTCTAGGATAAATGGAGAAAGACCTAAAATTACAAAAGCGTCTCAGAGCATATCCATCCTTGCTGAAACGGATGCTTTTATCCCTTGTGATGCAGTTGGGGAACCCAAGCCTTTTATTACTTGGACAAAAGTCTCTACAGGTAAGACAGAGAAAAATGTGTTCTTCCACATGATTTGTAGAGGTATTGCATAGAAATGCAACATGGTCACAGGAGTAGCTCAAAAGACTGAAAAATACTTCCTGTCACTTACAATCATTGTAGGGAAAATGATTAATTGCAATTAATCATTACAAGTAATAATAGATTTGCAGTGTTTCTTGTAGTAAAAAACCTCTATCATTTAATGAGTTCATTTTTGAAGAGCAATTTTTGCCTCTGAAAAGCAGCCAACTCTGCTTATTCACGGCAGTTAGAATTTATTACAGCAATACTGGTGAGTATGGGTTTGTTAACGTTGCTACCTTAAATATTGTGTGTGTCATCCCCATATGCAAAAGGAACAAAAAAGTTACATAAAGATTTAGGAGGGATCCTAAAACATAAGGTCTTCAAATATTTCCACACAGTCCACATTTGCAAGCTAGTGGTTAGCTCTGTAATAGAAACAAAGACTAATTTGAGCTATAGAGAGTGTCAGAAGAGAGTGTCATGTGGGCCTTCTGAGGTTGTAATTGGTGTTGAGTAAACCTAAAATCTCACTTAAGACTTCTTTATTGCAATAATGTACATTTTAAACCCTTTGACTTTCTTTCTTTCTTTTCTTTCCTCTCACCTGCACAGGAGCTCTAATGACAGCCAGCAGTAAGTTACAAAGGTTTGAAGTCTGGAAAAATGGTACTCTCCTTATCAGAAATGCTCAGCTTCAGGATCGTGGGCAGTATTTATGCACAGCTCAGAACCTGCATGGCATAGATAAAATGATTGTTATGCTCACAGTTGTAGCCCACCAGCCCAAAATTTTACTTTCCCGCTATCGAGATGTCACAGTCTACTTTGGAGAGACCATAGCAATGGAATGTCAGGCTAGCGGGACTCCAAATCCGCTAATTTCATGGATTTTCCCAGACAGGAAGATTTTGCAGACAGTCACAACCACAGAAAGCAGGATAATGCTTCATGAAAATCGAACCTTGTCTATCAAGCAAGCAACTTTTTCAGACCGAGGGGTTTACAAATGTGTAGCAAGCAATGCTGCAGGAGCTGACAGCATTGCAGTGAGGCTGCACATTGCAGCCTTACCCCCCATCATCCAGCAGGAAAAGCAAGAGAACATTTCCTTGCCCCTTGGTAGCAGTATTAACATCCACTGCACTGCCAAAGCAGCGCCTTCTCCCAACATCCGCTGGGTGGTCTTTGATGGCATGCAAATCCGACCTTCTCAGTTTGTCAATGGGAATTTGTTTGTTTTTCCCAATGGGACTCTTTACATTCGTAATGTGTCCCCCAAGGACAGTGGGACCTACGAGTGCATTGCTGCTAACATGGTGGGAGCTGCCAGGAGAACAGTACAACTCCTTGTGAAGAAGCACACATCTAATGCTAAGATCACTGGGAGCTCTCCTCAGAGAACAGATGTAACATACGGTGGCATCCTGCATTTGGACTGTAGTGCTTCTGGTGACCCTTGGCCTCGGATATTATGGAGGTTGCCTTCCAAAAGGATGATTGATTCTCTTCACAGGTAAATTACTATTTGGGGTATCACAGGTAAATTGCAGTTTAGATGAACTTAGAGAAAAGCCCACATTAGTGGGCTATGTACAAGTTTCATTCCTTACTTCTGCAGGTTTTGAATGATCCACCCAATCCTTAAGAAGGAATTTGAAACTATATCAAAAGATAGTCAAGTTATATCTTAGCATAATTTTCTTGAAAGCAATATTACTCTTGAAAAGTTAGCTTCAAGTTTTTAGGACAAGCTGCCACTGTTTGTCTTTTACAGCCACTTGTAAGCATAGTAAAAAGATACACAGCTTGTGTACTGCTTCTTCCAGTGTGCTTAATCTGAATAATATTGCACAGGTGCCTGCTTTTCCCCAGGAGAAAAGGGATCCTTGAATTTTATCTCTTAGACAAATCATTACACTCAGTAAATATGTGGCAAATAAATCAGCTTAAAATTACTTAAATAAACACAATTATTTTAACATCATGTAAAAACAAATGTTACCACACAGTAAGGTCTGTGCAAACCTGGTTGCATATAGATGGCTAAAGCAATACGTTCTCCAAAATACAACTTCTACAAACCTACAAAAATTATCATAACACTTGGCTGAAAACAAACCTACAAAAACTGTCGTAACACTTGGTTGAAAACAAATTTCTGTGCTATAAATTATTCATAGCTCACCTTTGAGCACTATAGACAGACAACAAGAGCACTGTAATTAAAATGCATAATTTGGAACAACTTTCTTCACAGCTGAACATAATCAAATATTTTTTATATTGACAAAAAATATATTTAGGTAACCTGCAGATAGCACAAAATCCAGACTGCATTTTATGTCTTGTAGCAAAAAAATACTGTATTTCTTTATCATTTTCCCTCATGTGGGCTGCTTTTCAAATACTGGAGATCTTCTTTGGGGAGAAAACTGTGGCTACTGAGGAAGTTGGTTTTGACCGCAATACACCAATTCCATAGTGAAGTGGAAAGGAATAATATTTTTTTTTTAGCATACTGGAAACTTTTTTTTCCCTATTTCAAAGCTTAGCACCATTTTGCTTCTTTGTGACTCTTCTGAAGGTTTAATATTTATATCCAATGCCAGAGGAAGTTCCTCATGTTTATTTGTTTTTAGCTGAAGACCCAGGTACCAGGCTCCATTATGGTCCATATAGCCTCGTGTGTATTATATCACTCAGATCTCATATTTCAGTGTTATAGAATAATGTGCATGTAGTCAGAAGAGTCAAAACCACCATAATCTGGTATTTAGTGGATATTTAATTGTCAAAAACAGGATTAAAGTCTTAAAACACAACAGAATTACTTGGTTACAAGTGAGTAGGGTTTTTTTTTCCATTTGCTTTTTGGTGGTGAATATCCTGGAAATTTCTGACCATCTAAATATTTAACAATAGCAATTTGTAATACTATTGAGTTGTTTTCCCCCCATAGATGTCTGTCAGTAGTTAATACCCAAAATGTGATTTTGTAGCTCATGTTAGGTTCTTTTTTCTTTCCTTACAGCACTTTGGAGACCAGAATCAAAGTATTCAGCAACGGGACTTTGGTTGTTCATTCAGTTACAGACAAAGATGCAGGGGACTACTTGTGTGTGGCCCGCAATAAGATAGGGGATGACTATGTGGTCCTCAAAGTGAATGTGATGATGAAACCAGCAAAAATAGAACGTAAGAATGAGAACAACCACAAGGTTAAGTATGGAGGGGACCTGAAAGTTGACTGTGTAGCCACAGGTCTGCCAAACCCAGAGATCTCCTGGGGCCTTCCAGATGGCAGCATGATCAATACCTTCATGCAGTCGGATGACAGCGGCAGCCGGATGAAGAGATACGTGGTCTTTGATAATGGAACCCTGTATTTCAATGATGTTGGACTGAGAGAGGAAGGGGACTACACCTGCTATGCTGAAAACCAGATTGGGAAGGATGAAATGAAAGTGCGGGTCAAAGTGGTGGCAGAGCCTGCAACCATCAGGAACAAAACATACATCACTATTAATGTACCTTATGGCGATGTTGTCACGGTAGCATGTGAAGCCAAAGGAGAGCCCACTCCCAAAGTGACCTGGCTTTCCCCAACCAACAGACCTATTCCTGCCCTATCTGACAAGTACCAGATATACAGAGATGGCACCCTCCTCATCCAAAAGGCCCAAAGGTCTGACAGTGGTAACTATACTTGTGTAGCACGGAACAGCGCTGGAGAAGATCGGAAGATTGTTTGGATTCATGTTGACGTTCAGGCTCCCAGAATCAATGGTCATCTCAGTGCAATAACATCTGTGAGGGAGACAGCCATCAGAGACAGCCGGAAACTTATTGACTGCAAAGCTGAGGGCATCCCTACTCCACGTGTCTTGTGGGCTTTCCCAGAAGGAGTAATCTTACCAGCTCCGTACTATGGGAACAGGATCACTGTGCATCGCAATGGCACGCTGGACATCAGAGGGGTGAGGCAGACAGACGCCGTGCAGCTTGTCTGCATTGGGCGCAACGAAGGCGGGGAAGCGAGACTGCTTGTGCAGCTCCTCATCACAGACCACTTGGAGAAACCCTCCTTCAGAGACCCTGTCAGTGAAAGGATCACTGCCATTGCTGGGCACAGCATCAATCTGAACTGCTCAGTCCAGGGGAACCCCAAACCCAGCACAAGCTGGATCCTTCCCAATGGCTCTGAAGTGCTGAGTGGCAGTCGCCTGCACAGATTTTACCATAAGAGGGATGGGATCTTGCACATCAGCAGCTTATCTGCTGGGGATGCTGGGACTTACCGCTGTACAGCCAGAAACCCTGGAGGTTATGTGGAACGAGTAGTCTTCCTGAAGGTGGGACTCAGGCCAGAAATTAGCAACCAGTACAACAACTTGGTGAGCATCATCAATGGAGAAACTCTGCAGCTTCACTGCATCACCCAGGCAAACCACCGGGCACAGATCTCCTGGACACTGCCCAATGGTATGGTCATGGATGCCCCCCAGGCTGTGGGTCGCTTTTCCCTGATGGAGAATGGCTCATTGACAGTGCGTGAGGCTTCTGTATTTGACAGGGGCACTTACCTGTGCAAAGTGTCAACAGAGTATGGAACTTCTGTTATGACTGTGCCTGTCATTGTGATCGCCTATCCTCCTCGGATCACCAGTGAGCCAGCACCTGTCATTTATGCCAGACCTGGAAATTCAGTTAAACTGAACTGCATGGCCATTGGGATTCCTAAAGCAGAAATAACATGGGAGCTTCCAGATAAATCACATCTGACAACAGGAGCTCAATCCCGTCTGTATGGAAATAAATTCCTCCATCCTCAGGGGTCATTAGTCATCCAGCAGTCCACTCAAAGGGATGCGGGCTTCTATAAATGCACTGCTAAAAATATACTAGGCAGTGATTCCAAAACAACCTACATACACATATTCTAACATTTAAACAAGTGCCTTTGACTGGATACTGGTGTTGTCACTGCCAAACGGGTGCAATGAGGAAAGTACTGCTTGCAACAATGGCTAAGGAGAGAAAAAAAAGGAATTAATCTGCATTTCTTTTGTACTCAATATGGTAGTAAGTCTGGAACTGAGAAGACTAACATGTTGAAAAAGGTCTTCAAATTGTTAACACAGTGTAATGTGGTTTTTCATGCTATCCAATAGCATCTGAGACCTAAAGTACTCTATTGTCAATAGCCCAAAGCTATTTCTTGTTCTAACAAGCACCTTAAAAGTACCAAAGAAGTATTAACTGTTAATAAGTGAGCTGCAGTGATAGAAGTACTTCAGTAAAACATAATTTTCTTTATACCTTGCAGCGCCTTTACATAATCTAGGCTTATAGAATATGATTATTAACCTTTCTGTTCATGCTTCTATCAGCTCTTCAAAATCAAAGACTAAATTAGCAAATAAGAGTGATCTATTTTAATAAAAATACACGCAGAGATTAGCTACCTTAACATAGGAACATACATTTGCCAGCTACTAAGGACGCTATGGTCAATTAATTCATTATATATTTTATATATTTTTTTTTAATCTGACTATGAGACTACAAAAAGTAACAGTGAACTTGGTCTCATTTTATAAATTATTGGTCTTTACAAGACTCTGATACATTACAGTGTTTTATAATATTAAGGTCAATATACTGTACATTTTATAATAAAAAATATTTTCCAAAGAATGTATTCGCTNGAAAATAAGGAATTCCAAACAGTGGGAGTAAGGAGCTAGGTCAAAAAACCCCAAAGTAATATAGTGTTATATATACTTATATTTGAACCAATTTCTGTTTGATTCATTTATAGATGTTTTAGGGAAGATAAATTAGTATAATTGTTTATCTTTTAAAAAGAGATTTGTTAAGAGAAATTTATGTATATTTAAGCATATATTTACAATGTTAATGCTTCTTCTGCAGTCAAGGATTGTTTGCTGGATAGTGTGCATAATTTTGCAAAGATTTAACTATTGTGCTATAGTAATATTTGCTTCAAGGTGCTGAATATCCCATGTTTCAACAAACTATAATAATCAGAATTTTGCAAATGTTAACTTACCTTTAACCATGCAGATTCTCTCAGATATTCCTGAATTCTTAAAAGTTCTGTTTATTCATAAAACTTACGCTCGTGTTTCAGAATATGGTTAGAATAAAAGCTTTATTTTTTTTTTCTCTGTTGATCAAAACATGTCAGTAATGTAAAGTGTTTTGCTAATATTTACATTTTGCTAAAGCTGCAAGCAAAGATTTCCTTGCCCAACAATTTATGCAGTTTAGAAAAGAGTAAGCTGTTGCAAAATGTATACTAATCATAATGGTAAACAGAACTGAGCTACTTAAAGGTATTTGATTAGAACTAAAAATCTGTGCTTTGTACACAACTTTATTAAAGTTGTGGATATGTTGCATAATTAAATAGCACTTAATTATGTTTTAGTTTCTTTTTTATAGTTGAACCCTTTGGACCCTAAATCACCAAGCAGTGCTCAAGGGGAAGCATGTCCTTAAATACCTGGCAGGGATGTAACTGCTTGTGAGAGTAGTTAATGAAGAAAGAAAAGAGGCATTTAAGATTTTTAACTAGATTGCCCATGTGGTACTTTCTAATCTGGCTGTTTTCTGTGAACATATCAGATACATCTTTAGATCCTTTACTTTATAGTAGTGTTCCAATTTGGAAAACGGTCATACAATATTTAATAATAATAATACAACTTGTAAACTAGTCTGAAGTCAGCATTTGGCATTGTAGTAGGAGTCAAGCACTTTTAATCATTTGTCCAGCCTTCACTTAACAGTTATGTGAATTTGGAGATATTCTTGGGTGCTGAATTACTTCTGTATATTTCTATTAAGTAGATTTCTTTTTATGTTAAGGGAAGAAAACAGAATCCAAACCCAAATTCAAACATTTGATCTTTTAGGATCAAAGGATCAAACAAAGCATCTGATCATGTTTTATTCCTCACTCCAGAATTTTCACAACTGCCAATGGAAGTTTTTGAGGCTAAGAAATGAACGATTTGGCTCTAGACATTTTCTTAAGGCAAAACTTGCATGCTTGCCAAGTTTCTTCAAAAGTGGACTTAACATTTTTTAATGTGTTATAATTTCCATTATGTTTGCCTTTGCCCCTTTCATGAAAATATACTTCCAATGAGAGACCTATAAAACATAATTTTCTTCCAAAATAAATGTAACCAACTTTAAAACATCAAATTAATGCTTTTTACACTCAAGCAGTATTTGGCCATATGTTGTGTCTGTCATACTCTTTCTCTGCTGATATGTCAGTTGTCCAGGATATCTATCTTGAGTTCCTTTTGTAGAAATAGACATTCACAGGGAAGCTAAGTCTTTTCTAGGACTTACATTCTTGGGCCTGAATCTACATGTCAGTCCATGTGCTGAATTATCCATCAAATGAAGGCAGTTGTAGGACACCAAATTTAAATAATAATTTCTTCCTTTATTTCCAGGTAATTATCTGCAAGTTGTGTTAAATAAATCAATGACAAATTCACATTACCTCAAGGATGCAACACTTCATTCATTTTTTTTTTCTTCAAAAGTCTTCATTAATTTTTCAGACCAAGCATTCAAAGGCAATGTAGTTTGTTCTTTTCTGATTTGGGAAATGCTGGGAAATTAAGTGCTTGCTCTTGGCTTGAGTAGGTTTCTAAATTTTTACTTGATCAATCAAAGCAGGTTCTGGATAATTTCCATGGAAAGGAAAACCACTCTTTGCTTTTGCTTTGTAAATGGAGAAAACTATTTGTTTATCTTTTATTTGGACAAGCAGAATAACAAGATGGCTTGTTACAATTGTGCAGATTGAAATTTACTGCAGTTATAGATACATTTTTTGCAATGGCGTTCACTGTGACTTCATTCAGAACACAACTGGCAACTAGTAACAAAAATGGATGTAGGAATATAGACCAGAAAAGCAATAAACAGGGAATTTAACAGGGTATTAATATCTAGATCTGATAAAATTCCTAAAACACTATTGTGTTCACTTGCATGTTGAAGTGATTATCTTCAAAAGCTTGTGAAGTCCAACTGTGGTACAAGAAGACTGGAAAAAAAATACCAAAGCTGTCCTCATGTCCAAACTGAAGAACTGTGATTTATCTTTTATAAAGTGGGAAGATAGATGTAACAGAGAAGTCATGAGTAACTGCTTCTCAAACAGGAGAACATGTCAACTGTGCATATCAACATGTCAGACCTAACTGAATCCAGCTTAGGTCTGGTGACTTCCCATATTCATTAATGGCTATCAGGTATAGAAAAGACATTTCAAGAATATATAAATATTACTAAAATGAAAAATATTAAAGTACATAGGACCAAATTGCAATTCTGAGTGATTTTTCTAGAGGGGTGAAATGATTTAAAATAAAAAATTACCATTCCCCCCCACTAATAAATACAGATGTGAGAATTACATTCAAAAGGAAGACAATGAATACACATACAGTAAACAGTGAAGGAGGTGAAGGAAGTGCAGGAGTTGCACAAGTTAACAACATGACATTCCAAACAAAACCATACCACTTTGAAATATATTCAAGAGAGCTATGTGAATGAACATAATGGACATACTCTTTTTGCAGTCATGCTCAAATACAAATAAATTGGAAAAAATCCAAGGAAGTGATTTAGAACAGATAACCGATAATGCTAGTTGAAATAAGATGAGCTTGTTCTGCCTACAAAAAAAAAAGGCCAAATATCAAATACAAAATTTAAAAAATGTGTAGTACTTACAGAAACAGTCATTGGTTGTTTTTCAGGCTCACTGAGGTTAGTATGAAAAACTTACTGCAAGCAAGCTCTAGGCTAGATACTAAGAAGGCTTTGTAACTTTAAGAATATTGAACAATGTATTATTTTTCTTGAGAAAATTTTGAAATTCCTACCTTTGTAGACAGTGAAAAAAAATTTAGTCTGATAACTGCAACAGGTAATCAACATCCTTGTCCAAGAAACTGAGAAATCTTGGGTTTTTATATTTACTGAAGGTTTATTACATTTTTGGGAGGTTTCATTACATTTCTATCTTTCCTTGATTTTCCTATTAATTAGATGCATTTGTAAAAGAAAAATTTATTTGCTAGCTTCAGTCTGGACTTGTGATTTTTATCTGTGTAATCTTCATTATCTTGCAGGGCGTTGTTATCCATTTAGTACATAACAGGTATGGCAACATGACAAATAGTTCCACTATGACCACATCTTTATGGTGGAAATCTTGTGGAGAGATTTCTAGAAGCAGCTATGTCATAGGATCTTTTTCTCATTCAAATAGTTTGATTTATAAAGGCGTCTCAGACCACATCATTCACAGGGTTGCTCAGAGAAGAAATAAGGAACTGCGAGGACTTTATGTACCTAGCCTGGGTTTTATTTATCTGCATGTTTTCAAAAATGCATTTGCAATTTTTCAATGCGGCCAGCTACCATGAAAATATCCTAAAAGCTGTACAAGCATATGTATAGCTTTTAATATAATTTTCTCTCTTATTGTTTGCAAATTGACCACAGCAGGTTTTGAATGACAAAAGGCAGTGTAAATCCTCATAGAGAACATTTAACACTCCATTAATCACCCCTCAATCGTGTCTCCTGAAAAAGATAAAACAGAAGTGACTGCATACAGTGGGGAAGCACATGAAGTAGATTGTGGAGGATTATTGTCCTGCAGAAGAAATAGTGGCTTGTTAGAGCTGTTGCAATTTCTTGATGTATAAAGTTAAAAATTTATTTGTTTGCCCCAAAGGTGTGTATACTTTTTGCAGCCGTTTCTATTGACCTAAAAAAAGATACTGTTTTTTTCCTGAAAACCTTTCTTGCTGGTTCAGTCCAGTAATACCATCATGGAACAGTTAGCAGAAATGCTAGTAGCTTTTGTAATTACCTGAGTTAGAATCTCACCTGCCATAAACCAGTTGAGCCACCCAAAATGTTCACCCATTCTGTGAGCATCCCCACCTTTTTACTTTGAAGGAAGTTGAATTTCGTAGATGATGTAATAGTGAGTGAAAGAGAGTGCAAGCAATAAAGAGACAGTGTAGGACACTCCTATTTTTCAAAAGTCTCTAGCACATGGGAAGTTCTGAGCCTCTGCTTACTCTTGAATAAGCAAACTTTTCTTTGCCTGGGAGCTAGACCTCTCATGTTTCTTTCTTTCCCATATGCAAGACCCACTGCTACTCTTCATATAATACGAGAGTGATGCTTCTGAAACATGGGGTAATGCAACAAGAAAGATGCTATCGTGTTGGACTGTGGCTGTTATGACATTGAGCTGCAGCTGTGTACCACCTACTAAGCACTTCGAATGTGGGAACCTCCACAAAGGGAAATGCATGTTGGCAGCAGTACTGCTGCTTCTTCCCTTCTCCATGACCCCATTCATCGAGCACAGCTGGCTGTTACATCAGAGAATTCACAGACAGGCCATGTCTGATGTGCCAGATCACTGAGTGGTTAAGAGGCATAAACACATGATGTCTCACAGCTGCCAGGACTGGAGATGGCAGCCAGCAGTGTGAGTCTTGACAAGTGACGGGTGGAATAACATGAGATGGATAGTCAGATTATAAAATTAAAAGAAGTGGTGCTGTCACACGTAAGTACCTCCTCTGGTGCTCTGTATCATTCAAAGCACACCTGATAGCATATGTATGTTCCATAACCCCTGAATTAACAACACATGCATGGCTTTCACTGTTACCTTTATTCGCAGTGTTAGTCAAAAAAATATTTCGGGCTCTTACTCAAAACTAGATTTTTCTTCCTTGCTTCTACCATAAAGGGTCAGTGGATTAAGCTGCTGTACTTGCCTATAAGAACTGTTCTGTGCCTTTATGAGCTTCTGAGGAATATTACAATAACAGACAAAATGAGGAACATTTTAATATAACCATATTTACTAACCTAGGGAAAAAAACCTGGCAATCAGAGATGACAAATGCATGCAGCTCCTGTAAAGCTAGCAAACAAAACATCTCTCTGAAATCAATGGGAAAGATCCAAATTCTCTAGACAAAGAAATTCTTAACTGTTTCTTAACTGAATAATCTTTTCCAGTAAAGTGAGCCTGGGAACTGATAAGGGAATTAAAATTTTGAGTATTTTGAAAAAGCAAAAGAAAAGTATGGCAATTGGGACTTGAATAAGTGATGCAAAGGGCCTTTCTTATATAAAAATTGAGGTCAACATCTAATTGTATCCTTTTAGAAAGGTCAAAGTTGTTTGGTTTTTTTATAGTGTGCAAAAAAGGCATTATTATCCTGTTCAGTTGCTTTAAAAAATTCTGCTAATATCTTGCTTAAAATCTGAGTAAAAAGTGTTACTAGGCAGTCCTAGTGACAATATTACGGTGCTGTTATTGCAGCAAGTGTACATAAATATATGTAGTTATAAGAAAACTATAACAGGCATCTTATACTACATTCTTTGTATTGTAAGCTGCAACACTGATATAATTAAAATTTATTTCTCTTCGTCTTTAGGTGTCACATCTGTAACACAACATGGGGGGCGGTGGGTATGTGGATAAGAAGATTGCTTACAATGCAGCTGGGCAAGGTGGGGTTGGCTGATCTATTAGCATGCTGCCAAAAAAAACCCAAACTCAAACTCACACTCTCCTTCCATGTTTCAGCAGTAAATTTCCCCATGGTCTACTTATGCCAGCTCTTTTATTAATGTGTACTCTGTCTTCAGCCAGTTCAATTCATTAATTTGCTAAAAAAGCTAATCAGGAGGGATGGGAGACACATGGAGTGCATAGTTTTCTGGTCAGCAAGCTGAACTGGCTCATCCAGGTTACTAGTTAAAGGTCCATGAGGAAGAAAGTGAATATGCAGCAATCTGAAATGAAGTCTGGAAAAGCAGGGTCACCTTCTGCAACAGCAGTAAACTGTTAAGCTTACCCTGACATTTAATTTATCTTTGACCGATGAGTAACTGGGGAAAAAAACCTCTTAGAGTATAAAAAGATGTTTCTCTCATACCTAAGCTGTTCAATATGCATGATTTTGTATACCCTTGTGAATGTTTTCCTGAAGCATATGGGAGTGTGCCTTCATAACTGCATGTAATGATGCTGACCAGCAGACCACTGAAACTGGGGACTTGTGACCCACATCACAACTAACCTGAGCAGGTGCAGACCTGTGCAGAGCCTGCAGTGCTGTGTGACACATATAGCATGGCCTACAGACCATCTTATGCTGCTCACATCCCTTGACTGTAAAATAAACTCGAGTAGTATTAAAAAAGAGAAGTCTGCAGGCAGCACCCACACAGTGCCGGTGATTACACTGCCTGCATGGCCTTGCCTTTATCTCACAGTGTGAGTTCACACATGCATATCTTCTTTCTTTGACAGTAGAAATGATGAGTAGATCTGTTTACTTTTAAAAAATAGTTCAAATTACCAAATTGGGGCAACTCTACCATGGATGGGTTCTGCCCATCATTCCTCATCCTGATTAAAGGCCTGTTTGGCACTGCAAAATCAGGGTTTCCAGAACCTGAAGGGAATAAAGGTTATCTACACCACCCTCTCTTTATAGTGCTAGCTCTAATAAATCTTAATTTAAAATACCTTTTACCAAGTGCCTTTCTTACAGCAATCATAATGCACCAGTTTCTCCTGGTGCAATGCACAGTGTGTTCATCCTTCTCAATTGCATGATAGCTGTGTATTCTAATAATCGTTCTAGGGGAGAAGTGTTTTCTTTATAAAAGGCAGTATTGGTAAGAAGAGAAAACTCAGGCAAAATCTTTTATACAAAAATTGTTATTGTTTTTCACAAACTGACTTAATTATGCGTTCTCCAGTTTGTAAAAGATGAACTGTTTCAACTGAATTTTTAACTGCTTTCTAAGGCCAGAGGAATTTGCATAGAATTTTCTCTGTGTGCTGGACAGCTTGAAGACTTGTCCTCAAACAGACTATGTCCTCAACTTTCTCATAACCTTGCACAACAAAAGGAACATTAATCTATTCCCTAGTCACCTCAGCACACTGACAGACAATTATGCTTAATAATGGCCATGAAGCCAACAATAATGAGAAAAGCAAGTGTCTCATTCCTTTTCCCCTCATTAATGAACATTTTGTGTACCCTGGGAAGCATTGTAAGACACACACTTACAACAAAGGTCTGCTTGGCCCCATGAACTTATGCTATATGTCATGCTGTTCCATTAATCATAGTGTTTTGACTCATATTAATGGATTCGTGTTGTGTCAAGAGAAAGACGTGTAAAGGGTTAAAAGTAGAGGAGGCATGTTGTGACCCTCTGGCTATATGACCCCACATCACTAAAATTATCTGCAAGAAAAGGTTTGAGGAACTGAGTTTTGAGTTTTCTTTATTGTGACTTTTTTGGTATTTCAGAATTCACTTTGGAATGTATTTGGGATATGTTGTGCCAAGCCTTTAAAACAAAATATATCCTGTTACAGTTTTTTCTTACAGTTTTCAGTTCCATTCTTAAACTGCTAGACAATGTTTAAGAGAATTCAGCTTACCCAGTTCAACTTTTAGAAAAGACCTATTATTAAAATAAAAATTCTGGTGATTCATTCAGCATGTCAGCGAATCTGAGGGAAATTCCCAGCTCATGAAAAATAAAACAAATAAGAAACAGGCTGTTTTTGCATAACCACACACAGCAAATGGTGACAGGCTTAATATTTGTTAGTTAAGGGAATCGGAAAAGATGTGTTTTTTCTCTCTAATTAACCTCACATAAAATATGGCAACACTTGGATGCATAACATTTGAAAATATAGGAAACAAAACTATTTGATCATGGGAGACTTACTCAGCAGGCTGTCTTGAGCCATTCCTCATTAGAGATTTCTTCATACAAGCTGATGTAGCCAATCAGCCAAATTCAATTACTGAAGACTAGAACTGTGCTTCCTGACATTGTATGGGATTCCACCAAATGGAGGAAAACACAAACTTGCAGTAATTAGAGATGTCAGACCACTCCTGAGATCAAAATGCAGCTCAGAGGAATCTCTTCTACTGAATCATACAGACACTGTCCTAGCTTTTCCCACCCTTCCTATGACCTGTAAAATTTAACTGTAGTTGATAAACATACATGTGCAGAAAGGTATTTATAGTTACAGGATGAAATGTGGTATTTTGGTCTAGGTATGGGGAAACAAAATGGCTAAAGTCTGCTTCCCACTCAACAATGTCCAGTTGGTTTGTGCCATCTCCCTGTTGCAGCTGTTCTGTGAGTTTAACTGCCCACGGAAAAAAAATTGGAGTTGAGATGCTGTTATTTATGGCCAGTTTCTAATAGCCTGGGTCGTAGTGACTTACTCCAAAAGTAATCCTATGACATGCTGTTCACTGTGAGCTGTCTGTATCATAATTTGCTTTCAGTCTTCACTTAGACCAAACAGCCAAATAGAAACCCCATGATTATACTATTGTATCAAGTTAATTAAAAATTAAGTGTAACATTTTGTACATATATCAGTTTTCTCCAAAGGTGCAGATCCTTATATGTGTACATGTTTGTGTGTCTTTCCTTCAGTCTTTAGCTAGATATGTGTCTTTGTACATGCATATATTTTACGTTTCCATATATATGTTCTCTTTGTGTTTATGTGAATATCTGGATGTGCATATATAAATTTTTGTTTAAGTACACTGGCCTTTCTCTGTAAATAAAGGAGGAAAATAAATTGCAGAGATGCATGAAACAAATTGAGTGTGTCCAAATTTGTTTGGCCTGATAAGAAAAAACCACATGCTTTTTCTTTACTACTGAGTATGCAGTACTCTGCTGTCACGTGGAAGGAAATCTTAGATTTGAGGAAGACCAGCCAGTGCTCCAAAAGTCTGAAATACCACGCTTAAGCTAGATGAGGGAACATTTTTTATGATTTTGGAAGTACCCAAATATTCCACCTCACTCAGAGACTCAGTTATTGCTTTTCCTGGCAGGGGAGTATCTTCCAACTCGTCTTTGGATAGCCTTTTTTCACTCTTCTCAGCCAGCATGAGATGTTTTTGAAATTGATGACCCAGCTGCAGATGCTCCAGTGAAACGGCAAATTTTGCAGTGCTTTGATCATCTCAGGAAAACTCTCAGCTCTCGAAGTCTTTTATCTTATATTCTGCCAGCATGATCCAGAGAAGACACTAGCAGTAGCTAGCAATAACTAGCATCTGCTAATGGGATATGAATGAGATTTACAATGTAAATAAAGAAAATAGATTTTTAAAAATTCCATCATGATTTTCCTTGGCTTAGCAATAACACAAATGAGCAGGAGGATTACACTACACATTTAAAAATACATATATTAAAATGGTATTGATGAAGCTTTTAATTTAATGTTTTCTTAGTCTTGCTACATTCTCTTAGAAGTTTTCAAGACTGCCAAAACCTATATCCAGCACAGCAAGAGAGAAACAGTGTCTGCTGAACTCAAGCATGCTTGGATGGTGGTGGATATTTTTACAACACTTCCTATTTAACCTTTCGCTCTACTTTTGTACTAATCTGCAAGACATGCTGCGAAAGATAATAAGCAAGATTACAAGATAAAACAGGCAAGACATGCAGAAGTTATCAAAAGAACTATTGCTGTTATAGGCCGGCTGATAGAGAACAGAGGCAAGTGAATAAATACTGCTTTGTTTCATGTTGGTATAATCCTTTTGACTTTGATGAGATTAGATAGTTAAAAATTAGGAAAGATTTCAGCCTGTGTTCAGCTCTGATACATGAACATAGGTCAATCCTCGTCAATGATTCATCCATTGAAGAAAAATTAAGATGACAGAGAAACCTAAGGAATCTCATATATCAGGTAGAAAGTATTTTTGGGGGGTTGATGGTTACTTTTTGTTATGATTATTATAGTATCGAGACTATCCTCCTAGCTTTTAGTTCAAAAAATGTATGAAACAATCATTAAGTTTGGCACCAATTTTCAAATCACAGGACAGCAGCTGGCAGGTTTTTGTGTAAGAACAGTAAATTAAAAACAAGTACTGAAAATTTTGGAAAGAATTCCAAGAAATAGAGAACTGAACATAGAAGATGGACAAGAATAGCTACAGAAACCACTGGATTGTTTAAATCAAGTTAAACTTTGAAAGATTTATTAGCACAGTAGTTTGAAAGTGAACTGTCCAAACAGCCTGTTCTTGCCAGTATCTGATTATTTTACTTCATGTGTTCATTAGATTAGAACAATACTCAGACAGATTAGCACAATACTCAGACACAGTCTTATTTCTACATTAGCTGCATGAAGAGTCTGAAAGAGTTTAAATAGAAACCATCAGCTAAGTAATCCTGTAACTGCGACCTTTTCATTTTTTGAAGGGCAGGGGTGGGGTATTGTGTTATAGGCATAGCAAGTAGTAATGTCTAAATTAAGACTGTCTAGCTCAATGGAAACATGAAAAGCTTCAGCTTGCAGATATTTATAACTTGGTTAAACTAATTGCTGAATTTAAATTTTCCATGCTTGTCCTTTGCTTATGATTCAGGATTTATGGTGTGTTCAGTTTTTTGTATTTTTTTCTTTGTAATTCTTAAAGGGTATGGCTGAAAAAGGGTCAGTTTTTTCCAAAAATGAAACTAAGGAAAAATTTTCCGCCAATATCGCAAACACTTTCCAACTATTTCGTTTAAGCTTTTGGTGAAGACTAAGATGATTGGAAGAAAATAATTCTAGGATCAAAGGAGCTGTGTGTGTGTGGTGTTTTAAATCTCAATCTCAGATGGTTCCTTCTTACCCCAAATGACATGTTTATGGGTAGAACATCACATGGGTAACATGACTCCCAGCAAGAAAATGCTGCAAACTAAATTCTCAGTGGTGCCTCCACATCCTGTAAGAATTAGAGACTCCATCTTTGGGAATAAGAACCTAAAATTAAGTTGCCACACGTACAGATGTTCAGCATCTTTCAGAATATGCTGGGCTTCTTCACTGTGCTGAAATAAACCTCAAGTTAAATTGAATAAGGATTTGATCTCCTTATGATGTATAGTAAACTTTGATAATGAAAAATTGAATTATAAGAAAAGGAAGAAAACAGCACCACCACCAAAAAACAACAAAACTCAAACATCGACATGGGAAATCAAGATGAATCCATGACAGCACAGGAACTCCGTTTTTAAATTACTTGACTTTGATGAATATAGTTTTATTGAAATCAACTTTTAGGACATTTCTGGTAAAGAGGTCATCACATTAAAAAAAAATCAAACAATATCTAAGTAAAACGGAGCTGTAGGCAAGTATGAGAATACCATAGTCTTTGAAAAAATGTCCTACATCTACATGGAAATGAGGATACGTGTGATTCAATAATTTTACGTATTTTATCCAGCAGTCCTGGAAATCTCAAACTGGGATATCAAGATGAAATAGAGGCTTTAAGTCTCCAAATAGTGTGCTAATTAATTGTTAACACATATTGTCATGTTGTAAAATTCTGGGTAAGCATGATATGCTTTGAGAGCATATTCATTTTTTCAGACATTTGAGAAGTAGTTATTTTGGCAGAATATCTCTTTTCTATGATTTTTTTGTCTCCTTTCAGGAAAATGCAACCAACTATATGTCAACTGAGGTCTTCTTCCTCTGCCTCAATTTGATTTCCAGTGAGTTTGAGGGCTCAAAAATGAAGAACTACTACAGTGATAAAATCCCTCCTGCTTTATAAAACAATGTGCAATAGAAAAAAATAAATTCATTGTCTAGACTTACCTACTGGGATTCACTGCAGTGAAAACCACGGTTTGTCTCCCAGTCTTCCAGCTCAGACATCTGCCAGGAATCCCTGCGAGCTCACATGCCCAGGCCTCCTTTCTATAAAAAAGACTTGAATATGGAGCAGAAAGGTGGGTGGCATGCCAATATCTTTCCTCAATATGAATACAGGATACTGGGAAATTGGAATGCTTCCTAGGCTCAGTAATATAAATAAATGTGTTCTTTGTCCAGCAGACTAAGAAGAAAATTGTTCTTCCTGGCTTCTTTTTCTTTTAATTTTTTTTAAAATTTCTATTTCTTTACCTAAGATAGGATCATTTATGAAAAAGAGATGTATCACATGTTACCCCAGTCAGTCAAATTAGACTTTTTCTGGGATTCCTGATGACATGTTTCTAGTGTAGATTCTCAGTTAAGTATCTTTACCACATAGCAATGAATGGGGCCAGTAATTACTGAATTGGGCTTGTATTCTCACCAATTGGTTTAAGAACAGTCAAGAAATATTGCTGACCAGGGTGTTAATGCAGACCACTTGCATTTTTCTTTGAGGTCTTAGTGTCTTTGGGACTTGAATGTAATCAGCTAGTTTACCACCACTGAGACAATATTAGATACAGGCAGCCAGAGGTTGAAATGACATGACACTGTTCTCAAAGTATGGCCTCACTTGTGTACTTAAAACATGCATTTGTTTATGTTGAATAGCTTCCTGAGCATTTGTCACCTTAGCAGTTCAGCCCTGCTGTCAGCACTTTTGAAGTATTTGCTATTTTATACACTGTGGACTCCTATGGGCTTTTCCTCCATTTATTTCCATTGAAACAATCCTTGGAGCTTTCATTTAAATTTATTTTGATTTCTCCCACTGTATCTGATGAAAGTGGTGTCACGTTTTGTAGCCAATGATTTTGTTTACTGCCATAAAAATGTCCCTGACATTACATGTCAAGGGGATTTATGCATTTTTTTACAAAACTTTTGTCCCCTTTCACAATACAAGAAAGAGTTTTAATAATGAGTATAGTCATTGATAGGTTCTCTTCTGCTATGAACAAAAATTGATTCAATAAAAACATATTATGTTTTGAAATACTATCACAAATAAAGGTAAACAATGTGTGTTACTCAGCCACAGCAACAAGGAAAGTTTCTTTATTTCGTTTTCTGGGCTTTTGTCTTCAGCCTAGTTCTGAGAAAAAAAATCAGATTATTGTCCTTGGCAAAAACAATTCAGTTACTAACTCATAACTTTAGGTAGGTGTCTAGTCTATTTCAAAGAGGGTATCCACACATTTAAGTGCTTTTCTGGATTGGGGCCCTAAGCATTTTTCAAGTCATCTGCCAGGATTGTATTTAGTATACTGCCATGCAATAGCCTTCCTAGGCTGAGCTATCCTTCCCTGACTTGGGAAAAATCCCTTTCTTTCCAGCTTTCTTTGGCAGAGTCAAACTTTTCAGTTCTTATCTCTGTGAATCCCTAGGAAAACTAGTGGTCTCCCCAGAACCTGACTGCTTGGTTTGTGTCAGGGTATGTTACCATTTCACCAGTCAGGCCAATAGTCTTAACAAGCTTGCAGTTCTCTTTTGAATTTGTTTCCTATCACTCCAGAATAAAAAAAGCAAATTTGGTGAAGGAAATCAGACATTTTTTATTTAAAAGAGGAAAGACATCTAAATGCTAGCAAAATCAGTGTCAGCTTAGTGCTGGATGAACTTTTCCACCTTCACCTATTAAGGCAAACTTTCTCAAACTGCAGACTGGATCCACTGAAGGATTTAGTATATAGTCCTAACTCATATATTGCATTACTTCATGGCTAGCCTGCAGCTGAGAGGATGAAAATTTGGTATAAGGATCCATATCTGATCTATGTTTGAGAAAACAGTTTTTCCATCGCTGACAGAAACTCTGTCCAGAGAAAACTCAACATGAGAAATTCTTTGCAGTTATAGTCTGTCTCAGTTCTAGTCCCAAATCAAAGCCCAAAATGCTTGCTCTGAGGACAAATACTCATTGAAGTCTATATAAAGCCTAAGGAAAGAAAATGAGATTGGTAATCATAGTATCCTTGCATCCATCTTCCATTCTCCCCCTCTCCCTATTTTACTCTTCAGTGAAAATTCCTGTAATTAATACTCTAATCAAGGGAATTCTCTGTCTCACAAATATGATGCTTGGTTCAGTTTTTCTGTCTTGCAATATAGGATTACAATTATATCTTACAGAAGGGCTCTGATTCAGGTCTGCTAGGGAAAGGTGACTGTCTCCCTCATAGAGCTGCTTTAATTCATATTGAGAAAGTTAGATATTTAGGAATCTCTATTAAAGCAGGTTCTACTGCAATGTCCTAAAATGTGTACTATTCACTTTTCAATTGGAATTTGCTCCTTTGTCTTATGGGGAGGATGTTTCAACATTTCAATACTCTTACGGTTAGAAGGCTGCTAACAACTATCCCCTTATATGTTTATGCTTGATTTTCTCTTTTCAAGTTTATTCTTTATAAAACTCATGTTGGAGATTGTTAATGAGCACAAAAATTGTTCATCTCCAAATGCTTCCTCTGAAAAGGACCTATTCAATTCAATTTTTCACTATTTCCTTTCCTTAAACTTTTTATTTCACTAAAAACATTTCTTTCATGAGTAGTTTGCACCTTGTTGCCTCATTTGATAGAATTGTCTCTTATACCTATATTCTTTCTTCATTAGCTTTTTAGCCAGTTCTGTCAAAAACTCTTCCCTAACAAAGTTTTCCTGTGATTTGAATACAGCTTCAAATAGAGGAGTTTGGTGGATTTCTCTTTTTTGTTTTTCAATCACTGGTGCACAAAATGTGATGTACCCCATATAGGTCCCTGATTTTTATCTTCTGGCTAATTTAATTAACTATTCTTACAGTTTACTAAGGCTTAATAAAAAAATAAAAATTGAATGTTAGATTATTTATACTAATTATTTTAAATACTGAATGTCAAATATTTAAATATTTAATATTGAAGCTTAGATACTTTTGTAATTGGGGAAGATTTTGGGTTGGTTGTTTTTTAGTTTTTTTTTATTACTTCTGGGGTTTTGTTCCACTTAAACTCAATTGTCTTTCTAGGGTCCCATCCAAAATTACTTTGTACACTGTTTCCATACAGTATCTTCAATACTTTTCAACAAATCTCAAACAGCTTCATTTCTTCCCAGATGTATAAGTGATGAAGATACTTATTATTTCCTTCACAAACATTACTATTATCATTTGCTTCTGAGAAATTAGTGTTTTCTGTAATTGCATAATTCTCAATAGTATTTCTCTATCAATAGTTGACAAACACAGACTTCCAACCCAGGGGAAGTAAAGCAAATTCCCATATCAAACTTTGTTTATACTCAACTTTGAGCCAATTAATTTAATTTTCCATGTTATCTGTTAATATCCCCAGATGAGACTCATGACATAAATGTTATTTTTTACAATTTTTGCATTTTTGCATAATTTCTTGTGACTTACGTTCCATGAAGACAGAACCTACATGGACTGTTAATTTTGTTCGGTTTAGTTTTAAATCCTGAAGTATCTAGGATATTACTGACTATTTGATTTTCTTAAAAATATCTCTTCATCAAAAGAAATGATGAAATTTTTATTTAAAAGGAGATAACTCTCATAAAGTGAGTAAACTTCCTGGCTCTGGCATAAATTTCACATTCTTTCTACCTTCTACTTCTTCCTGTTAGATGTAGATTATGCTTTCTCTTGTTCTTGCTCAAGATATCCTAAACATCAGCCTCTTTCTCCTTGGGGCCCTATCTCTGGCACCTTCATATCACAGCTCTGCCTTCTTTCTTATGGCAGTAGATGCCTTCTTTCTCTGTTTTATATCTACATCTTCTCTTTCCTTTCTGAACCCATTAGTATTACCAGAACCTTTCTGCCACTTAACTCCCCATTGACTTCTCTGCCCTGATCAGCCCAGGCTTACATATGTCAGTGTGATTGTTCAGGTGACAGAACCCTCTGCTCATCTCATTCAAGAGATGTCTGCAAATCCTTCTGGCCATCTCATTCACCAAACTTCTTTCAATCCTGTTTCATGTTTCAGATCTCTATTCCATATGCTGTTAATGAATTAAAACATGCAAGTACTGCTCAGAAGATTTCCATACATGCTTGACATCAGCATCTAGTCCCTTTTGCTGTCTCTTTATTCTTCAGAATTTCTCACTGCTGCTCATGAATATCACCTTTGAAAAAGTGGGAACTGAATGTATAATTCAGCAATTCCTGCTCTCAGGATGCTAGTTTTTTTGTTTGAGCCTTTCCCATTGGGTAATCCTGCTGTCTGAAGAGCTTTGAAATTAATGACAGAGCAATAGTGATGCCAGAGGGCTTCATTCAAGTTCTGAGCTTCAGGATCTTTGTCACAAAAGACAAAATCCCCAAGCAGACAACAAAGTAATAAACTGCTCACAAACTGCATCCCTTGTAAACTGCATCAAACAAAATATCTTTGGGTGGATGATTCATTTATTGCCAAGATAACAACAAACACTCATCTTTCCCCTTCAAAAGCAGATTTTGCATGAACTTTTACTATGCTCTCTATATGCAGGAGAGAAATATCTATGATTATTGTTTATGGAAATATTTTACATTTTAATACTTGAACTGGACAACTGTATTTCCATCTTGCCTTGCTTTCCCTATCCCCTGAAGTCAACACCATAGCTCCTATTGCTAATATCATTATGAGCACACTTTCTCTGGGACCTAGAGATTGTGGGATCAGTCTTTGATTAAATATATAAGTTTGTGTCACACATCGTGGGCATGGATCATTGATCCAAGGCAAATGTGACCAAGAGATTTGAATGTGTTTAGGCTAACATTTTAAACCGTGTCAGGGACTATGGTCATGGTCACATCCAGATCCAAGCTAGGACAAAAGCACACAACTAGTTTAAACTTCTTATCACACTGTAGGTAATTTGACAGTGCGTAAATGTTGGCATGTGCTTACATCATGATCATATTTGTGCTTGTGGGTTGTGCAGGGTGAGGGGGAGCGCAGGCTGGGAAACTCCAGTCTGTTCATGCAAGGAGGAGCAAGTTCAGTGGGTGTGAAGGAGAATATTCTCCCTAGTCCAAATCATATTGGCTCAATTCAACAGTCTTCCCAGACTGGTTTGGCACACCATATTTTTCTCTCTCAGTGTTTTTGGGAACCAGAAAATACTCCCAAAAAGCAAGAGAGCAGCAGTCAGCAGCTGGAAACAGCTGGCTCTCACAAATGTCTCTCAGTAATATACTGGCTGCTGGCTCTGCTGAATATAATTTAGAGTTAGTCTGTCTTTGGTCCCACTGCTTTTGTTGATGACCCTGCTCTATTTCTGAGTTTTCTCAAGAAAAAGCATAAGAGATGCACTGAAGGAGAACTGGATCAAGAATTTCACACCTTCCTCAATGTGTTTTGTAAGAAGGGACAGAAGGCTATGCCTCTCTAGTGCTAAAGTCTCTAACTGCAAATGATGGATCAAGACAAAACCCAGAGGAAGAAATGATGGAGGGAAAGAGTCAAATTTCATATTTAGAATGAGATTCACAAAGCACAGCTGTCTTCATCATGATCTGATCTTCATCAATTGCTTTAGGAAAATTGTATTCTTGGCTTTGACAGTTCTTTAAATTTATACAGTTTCTAGTTATCTCATACAGGGTTTTGATTCTGCTGTTCAGGATAAATCCATTTGTGCATGGAGGTCTGCTTCCCTGATATAGAAATGTAAATAAAAGTGAATTTGAGTGCACTTTTTTATGCCTCTCAGAAGTATTTGACTTGTCTGACTAGCCAACAACCATCAGAAAACATAAATGGATTATGATAAAATAAGACACTTTTCTGTCACAATTTCCTTGCAGGTTTTTATGGCCATGGAAGCCTATTTTTGTTCTGGGAAATAGGAAAATAAATTTCTCTTGTTTTTGGAATTTAAACCTTTTGAACAAAATGTTTTACATATCTTAGTGTCCATCATATACAAGATCAATTTCTCACTGCATGTGTATCTTTTCTATTAGGTGAATTTAATTAACACCTCACATATTTGAATTTGATAGGTTACCTTAAAAATCATATGGTGATTATAAAATTTCATTTGATGTGAGTAACAAGTTTGGTATGTACAATAAATCAGGCAATTCCCTACTTCCCTCACAAGAGCTAATGATGTCACTCCACATTCTGGCCTTTCCCAATGGACTGGCTGCCATATACTGAGCCAGTGTGTTTGGCACCACTTTTTTAGGGCCATCAGTTGGTGGATTTCAGCTGATAATGTTTTAGGGCTGGGTTAGATACCTGGAGCAGAAGATTTTATCCAAATATAAAATAGGCATCTTCCCTCTCCCCCATCCCCAGCCAATAATTTTAAAAAATACATTTTCAGTTTGGGTTTAGACAAAAGAGAGAGACAGAGATGTTAATTTTTGTTTTATACAGGGATGAGTAGTTAATTGAACTGACATGGTGCAAAGCTTGAGCGTGTGGCACGGCAATCACACGAGCTCAACTGACCTTGGCCTTTCATGTGCTACTGTGAATTCCAAAATTAGGCTAGGTTCTGAAGCAGTAGATAAAAATCCTTATCCTAGCTCCCTATGAGAATTATTTTGGATTTGATCCAAGATAAGACACCAGCTGTGCCTCTCTATTCCCATCAGACAGAAAATTCAGAAATCTCAGTTAATCTAGATTAAGGACAATCTAAACTATACCGCAGTTATATAGTAAAAGGTTTCTCTTTGCAAAGAGACTTACTTTATTAATCAAACAAGATTAGTTAGTTTTGTATGAAACATTTTCCTGTTGTCTATAAAGTGTCTTTGTCTTCTGCAGAGGTGTGTATTAAGCATATCAACATAGGCTCTCTTCTTGAAGCTGTACTAGGTAAAGGAACAATTTTGTAATATATTTAAGGCAAATTACCTGTTAAACTTTTCTTTGGCTTCTTGCACCTTTTTGTGCAATCAGAAAAAGAAACATTTCAAATTCGGTACATAATGGTAAAAATCCCATTCTGTCATTCTGAAATTATCTGGGGCCATGGCAAGTATTAGCATGTGTAGGAGGAAACATCAGCTGCAGCCAGAGTCAGTAAAACAATATCTGAGGTGGGGTGGTGTTTGGACAGATGGAATAAACCACAAAAAGAAGAGGCAGGGAACTAAACATTGTAGGAGAGGCTGCTCTTCCAGCAAGCAAGTCTGTCAGGAATCCATGTCTTTCAAGGAAACTGGTTGCAAGATTCAGCAGGGAAAAACAACAACAACAACAACAACAAAACAACAACCAAAAAAATCAAACCAAACCAAACCAAACCAAAACAAAAAGAAACAAAGAAACCCCCACATGGATACTACAGATAAACATTCAAAGCAAAATTTACAATCCTGGGAAATTTTCTTGTCTCAAAACCCAAGGCTACAGTCTTATTCCTATTTTCAAATGAAAAGAAACAGCTCTTCCACCTTAGACAAGCTGCAGAGTATGCATCCCACCACCTGCTGCAGCTGCCTGCTGAACATTTGCCACAGTGCAATCGTTGTTTTACTTGTGTAGCAGGGAAACACCGTGTGGTTCCCAACAGGTTTTCCATACAAGATATTCTGTTGGTGCAAGCCCTGCCATTATTAAAGCTGTGATCCCTCTGTTTCCAGCTGTTCTGCAGTTCCACCCTTGTTTTCAGGGCTTAATAACTCTGTCTCAAAAAAAGGCTTCACAGGGTCAGTTTTAGCAAATAAAGTCTCAACGCAAGTAAACACTGCAACATGAACTTTAAATTATCATCATGTTTATTTTCCATTATTTGGATGAGCTATTTATTGTTTCTACTTTCCTAAAGAAGCAAGTCAGAATTTTAAATTGTGAGCTTTACTTTTACAAAAAGATCAGTGGTAAAGATGTAAAAAATATGTGCTCTTCTCATGTAGTATTGTAATTTCCTTTTATTTATTATGGGACTCATTATGTACATTGCTATCTGAATAAGGAGTTTTCTCCTATTCTGAAGTTTTGTTCTGTTAGGGTTGCAATAACAGTAATATGACATTAAAACACATATTACTGCATGTAGATTTGGATTTATATACACATTTTTCTCCTTCTCTAAAATTTGTTTTATTGCCCTGATTATCATCAAACTGTCTATAGTACAGCATTCCTGTGTGTATTGTGGCCATGTCTCTATTGCCCCTTGACCCTTGAATTGCTGTCTGGCAAAAAAAAAAAAAGTGTATTTCACAACCCAATAAATGTTTCATAAAACTCAGGGGTTAGATATTATATCTTTATAGTTTTATATAATTTGTTACAATTATCTTCCAAAACTGATCTTATATTCATATATAATTCTGGAAGGTATCTGCATCTGTTCATAAGAAATCTCATTGAATGAATAAATTACAAGGATTATTTTTGACACCTCATTATTTATAGAGAATGAATGTCTGATGCATATATTGAAGCATTTATTATTTTTTCCATAGAAATACAGTTTTTTTAGACAAGTAAGGAAAATTGTATGGAGCCTACAAGAAAGATGCAGTGACCTCAATTTACAAGGGCATGTAGTGACAGGGGGAACGGATTCAAAGTGAAAGAGAGTAGATTTAGATTAGATATCAGGAAAAAAATCATTACTGTAATGGTGGTGAGGCACTGGAACAAGTTGCCCAAAAAATTTGTGGAAGGTCATGTTGGAAAAGGCTCTGGGCAACCTGGTCTAGTGAAAGGTGTCCCTGCCCCTGGCATGGGGCATGGAACTGGATTATCTTTAAGAGTCCTAGATAACAATGTTTTCTGCATTTAACATTAGTTTTTCAATAAGCTGCAATTTTTATTATAAAAAAGATTAGGTAATCAAAACTATTGAGCAATAGTTCTGTTTACTGGTCTGTTTGAACTTAAAATTCCATCATATACCTATAGGCATCCTTTGAGTAAGGCCCGAGATATTTTCTCTCCATTGCCACAGGATTTTGCTTTTGCTCCCTGACTAGTAGAGCCAAGCTCTACAGCTGTTCCACCCACAGTGAATTTTGGTTCCCTGTTTATTGGAACGCATTTTAAGACAAAACCATGACTTACAGACTTGGAATCTGCTGTCTGAAAACATTTATATGAACAAAAGTTTTCTCAGATTGTTCACAAATGTTAGTGTACAATAAAAATCTCTACACAGACTGAAGCCACACCCAGAATCTATTTAGGCTGAAATGTTTCTTAAAAATTCTTTGTACTATTTCACCACTTCTAATCCAACATATTATGTTTTTTATCTCTTTTTTACATACTTCCTTAATCCATGTGTTTTATTAATATGGTTCATCTTAAAATGGTTTCTCCCTTTGAACCATTTTGGGTTTTGCTATTTAGATCTACCAAGTTTAAATGCATTAAAAAGAAATTGCAGTAAATGTAAGGAGGAAAAAGGTGTGACTTAGACTCAGGTTTGTATGATAATGCAGTTTGGAAGGGGATCTTTCCTAGATGCTTTGCTAGATGGTATCCTGTCTATATCAGCTATTTCATGTTCCATCAGCCTAGTTTACATTGCAGAAGCCACATAAAAAAGGGTGGAAAGATATCCTGCACGTCATGCAGGTAGTGCCTACTGTTGCATTTCATAGACTACATGCCCCATATCAATGAGAATCACTTCATTTAAAATACATTTAAATAAGTTTAAAGTAGGAACAAGAACTTATTTAACCAACATCTTGATGGAATCAAGATGAGAGTAATTTCTTTCCCTTTAACAGAAATTATTAATATCATCAGTAAATAGAAAAAAACAGGTTCAAATTTTCTTGGATTTTTATTCAGATTGTAGATTTTCAAGTTCACTATAAAAAGCATTCCATGCTTTATGTTTGTTATTTTTCAGCATTCCTTCCCTTGATGGGGAACAAAGAAGTATTTAAGATAAGTAATTCTCAAATTTTTAAAGAATTTTGTAGATATACCTATAACAGTGAAACACCCTTTGTTTCCTCAAGCTATCTTTAAACTCATTAAATTTTTTGTAGTTCATTTATTTCCAGTATATTTGCTTTAAACAAGTTGTACTAAGAGTTAAGTACATCCAGATTATCCCCACTGGCATCTAGTATAAATAACAGCTATAAGCATAGATGCTTGCTGTTATTTTTAAAAGATTGAGAATCATGTTTGATAAAGATATTTTACTTTACTCGTTTATTGTGGGTTTTTTTGTTTTCTTTTTAATTTTGTCCTCAGGGTAAGTTAAGAAGATTTGCATTTTTTTCCATTTTTAACTCCATGCTTCAATTAATTAATTTTACACCCCATTTCTCATGTATCTTTGCTCAATAGATAAACATATACAAATTCCCTATTTTGGAAAAAGCTGTTACTATGAACATGCACTTCATGTTTGGTTCTGGCTGGCTAAGCATCCAAGGGTGGACAAGGGCCAGAGTATCCTTAGGGGTACATTGAAAGCATCAGCATATATTGTATAGAGCATCTGCCATAACACAGTCCCCATCTGGGTGGTTTTTATGTGCCACCAAAGAATAAAAAAGGAAAAAAAAGGAAAGCAAAACTATTTGACAAGTATTAGTTCCATGCAGTCACAGAACACAGATATGATGTCCAGAGTAATGAACATGACTATGTTCATTCACAGGTGATCATCTCAGGTTATTGCCAGCTACTCTGTCAGGGGAATAGGTGGGTTATAAAGTTTTATTTCAAACCAGATGTCATGGCTTTTCCTCTCAAAACTTATATTCTGCTGTCAAAAAAAAAAAGAAGTGGAAATCAGTGATCACATAGATGTTAGGCTTAAATTTGATTGTCTCCATGACGTGGAATTTACTTGTGAAATTTTCATGCAATAAAATTTTCTCTCTGAAACTGAAAATGAGCAAACCACAAAATTTCTGTGTCTGACATGACAGTGCAAAGTAAGGGCAGCTATATTTGAAGGATGCTTATATTTAATGATTTCACACCTGCTGACCTGTTAAAGCCAAATTAGGTGGGATCAAGCTTAAAGAGAGGCGTGCACAAGATGTTCGTGTAAGACAGCTAAAATATTCTTGAGTTTCTTTTAAGTTATTGAAGCAACTTTCTTCACATCCCCAGTATCATTAGGGATCATTTGACAGATTTTGTTAGCAACTTTAACAATAAGAGGGCTCTTATTTTTTAAGGGGAAGGAAAAGACTTTCAGTCCACAATACTTAAACATTGACACCAGAGAAAAATGGACACATCCTGAATTACTTTAGCCAAATACTTGCATCTGAAAAACTACCCTGAAAGCTTCATTGATGCCTTAAGTTTTAGCTTTTATATTTTTCAGATTCTGTACTGCATTGGTGTGTGACTCTGAACTTCATATGCAGTTTTAGCAAGTTCTCTTCACAGTTTAGTTAGACAAAACAATCCTTTTCCAGCCTGAGAACCAAGGACACCGCTGCAGCTTCAGGCCCAAGAAGTATAAACAACAACAAATTAAGGAGAGCAGTCTGGGAGGATGGGATTTCATAACCTGAAGCTGTAATTGGACAATTAACCCCAATATGAAAATGGACCAAACTTATAAAAGTGTGAAAATGTGTGACCCATCACCCATCTTGGGTGGAGCCATGGCCGGGCTCTCATACTGCCCAAGGTGCATCCTTTGAAGGCCTTTCTAATAAATACGTACTGTATTCCTTTAACACTGTCTAGCCTCTGCCATAGGTAGCTTCTTTAGGCATCATTATGACCAAAGAAGATGATGGTGTCTATAGATTTCTTCTTCAATTTGTCTGGAAGTACTGCCAGAAATACATGGTGATCCCGTGTTTATGTTTCTACACTAAAATTCATCCAGGAACCTCTTCACAAGAAAGAAAAAGACAGCTCAACATGAAAGGGAAGCATAGGACATACAAATGCAGACTTGATAATTTTATTTTACATTAATGTAAATGTTATCTTTGGGGAAAAAATTAAAGTATTATTGTTATTAATCATCTTCCCCCCCTTTTGGTCTAAACCACATTTTTTAGGAATGAGTACTTATTCTTCTAGTAAAAGGTAAACTGGAAATTTATTTGTCTTATGTAAGCAATGTGAAGGATCAGATGTGAAAGACAAATGAGTATACAACAGCCCAAGAAGTGTAAACAATGCTATTTGAAACTAGTAGAAGTACTGTGAGCAATACTAGCAGTAACAATACAAAAATTTTAAAGCAACTGTTTGTTTCTAAACAGTTTATGTGTCTTGAGCCAGTTCCATTCCTTGTGTATACATACTCACATAGACTTGTTCTAAAAAAAAGTAAAGGCACTGCTAGGAAAAGCTCCACAGCAGACTCCTGATCAGGACCATTATTCAGTATAGTTTTGGCCCCATGTGCCAACATTTTGACTAGAGATATGATCATTACTTTTTTTGCATGAAAATGTCTTCAAAGCAAATGTTCTGTGTTCTATCAATTCACAAATGTTAACCAGATCACTGAAAAAATAGCAAAGTAGGTTTGTTAACTAAGTAAGAAATAGCACATGCCACTGTTTGGCAACATGCTACATGCCAAGCCAAAATTTTTAATCACAATTACACTGTGGTGTATCTGGCTTAAAAAGCCAAATCAAAACAAACCAGACCAAAACAGGAATACATAGCATTCCATCAGCTTTTTTCATTACAGCAAACAGCTGAAAGTTTATAGGTGCATTAATGAAAAGGAAAATGTCCTAACTCTGTAAAAAATTTTGAAAGGTGAAATTCAAGTCTTCTTTTCACAACTTCATTTTTGTGGGAAGGAGTATTTCTCAGTCTCTTTCTGCCAGACATTTTAATCCACTGAAAACCAGGTATGAGAGGAATTTTAAAAATTTTGTTCTAATATGGAAATGAAACCTTATATGTATTTTGAAACTTCTATCTTGAAAAAAATTTAAAATTAGCTCTCTAATGTTTTTTCAAGTTGCTATGGATTGCTTGACTTTTTATTTCACTCTTCTGTGCCTTGCAGGGACATAAGAACTGATGGATTTTCTTCATTCAAGAGGCTGGATTTTCCTCCTTTAAAATAAGAACAAGAAATCTTAGTTCCTCTCATTCTTCCTAGGAAATGGCTTTGCATTTTAAATGTTAACCAGCACAAATGTAAACCAGTACAATATGTAAGACTCCCTGTGATATGATCTTCTGTGATGTACCTAAGCCAAATTTCTACAATGAAATGAGATTAAAAAGGAGAGCTGACAGGTGCTGCTAGTACCCTTTAGCTTTCCCAACTTTTCTGAAAAGGGTTTTCTGATGAGAGTCACTCAACTGGCTAGACCCTAAAGCACCATTCTTCCTTTTCAGTTAAATCAGGAGTTTCTTCCTACCAAGTCTTATCTGGCTCATATCACCTGCATTAATCCTCTCCTTCTGAGGGAGACAGCAAGGGGTGATTTTGTTCCTAACATCTGCCATTCAGATCGGTACCCACATGTGGGTGAGCTGAGCCCAGATCTCAGCAAGTAATATGGTGGAGAATTGCTGATCTAGCAGAAGTCTATAGTCATTGCATACTTAAAAAAACTCTCCTAGAATTGACTTTACCTATTAGATCATTTTAATCTGCAGCTTTCTAAGATCTTAAATTAGCTTTTTTTATTATTTTACAGTGAAACAAACTCTTACTAAATATTTGTGTATATGACTTTGCTGTTAACTTCAATGTGTATATAGACTTGTTGGGGTTTGAGCAAAGGGTTTTGCTTAGTAGGTTTTGCTTTTGGTGGGAGGATGAGGGAAACAAAAAGAGAAGGGCAAACCTAGTAAAATGTACAATGGATCTGATGACCTGAAAATCGTAACCAATGGACAAACAAGAGAGAATAAATTCTGAACATGTGTTGGAGAGAGAAAATCACCTTCCCATCTGCTCTTTCATGTCTGTAACAAACTAGAGATGTGTAATAAAGGAAACATCTGGGTTAGAAAATGAAATTCCCAAATTAGATCACCACAAATCAGTGGTTAATGAAACACTAAGCTCTCCTCAGTGTTGGAACAAATTAATAATTTCCATCTAAACTGTGGGATAATCTTTTCTCAACTGAATGGAATGTTTTGCAACATTTATTTGTTTTATTTGCATTTATTCCCTTTATCTAGCTAAACTTTTATCCATATTAAATTAAATAGTAGATACAAGTAAGTCAATTTCACAGTGTGCTCCATGGAAGTTCACTTACACAACTACAGGTAATAAGATATAATTTCAAAATATTGTAATGGTAATGTTTAGGCACATGTACATATCTCATAAATTCACTATCATGGCACTGAGAGTGTTCATGCCAGTTCCTTACCTGTTGCAGTCTGTTTCCAGACTCACAGAATGGGTCAGGTTGGGAGGGACCATCATGGTGGGTTATCAACCCCCCTGCTCAAGCAGGGTCATCCCAGAGCACACTGCACAGGACTGTATTCAGATGATTCTTGAATATCTCTGGTGAGGAAGACTCCACAAGCTCTCTATGCAACCTATCCCAGTGCAGGGTCACCAGCACAGTAAAGAAGTTCTTCCTCGTGGTGAAACTTCCTGTGCCTCAATTTCTGCCCATTGCAGTTTGTCTTGCTGGGCACTGCTGAGGAGAACCTGGGTCAGTTCTCTTGACACCCTCCCTTCAGATACTTCTATACTGATTCTTCTTTATAGATCAGGTGCTCTCTCAGTTGTCTCTTCTTGAGGCTGAACAGGCCCAGCTACCTCAGTCTTTCCCCAAAAGAGAGATACTTCACTCTCCTAACCATTCTGTAGCCCTCCACTGTACCTGCTGCAGGAGCTCCACATCTCTCTAGTTCTGAGGAGGCCAGATTTGGACACAGCACTCCCAATGTGCCTCACCAGGGCTGAGCAGAGGGGCAGGATCACCTCCCTCAGCCTGCTGGCAATATTCTTCCTGATGCCTCCAGGATACCACTGGTCTTCTTGGCCACAAGCGCACTGTTGGCTCCTGGATGGCTTGTTGTCCCACCAGAACCCTTAGGATTATGAGACTCCGTCTGCCATGAAAATTCCTGTTGAGTCTACTCTTAATCACTTGGAAATTTTAGGAACCACAGTGCACTGTCTTACATGAACAGGAATATTTCCAGTTTGGAAGCAGTATAGACAAAGTTAAATTGCCCCATGTGTTTCAAGTAAGTACTGTACTCCAAACAATGTGGTTAAACACAGGATACTCAAGTATTGATAGATAGAAAACAAACTCTCATGAACGGCAAAAATAGCATAAAAAAACCAAAACTTTCCAGCAGTAGCTGTTCTTAAATACTTGTTTCAGATTCTTCATACAGGTATTTGTTCTCACATAGGTATTTTGTTTGCTAATCACTGCTGAGCTTTTAGTTATGCTTGACTGGAATAATCATAAAATAATAAATAGAATAATAGTGCATTTAAAAATCACACTAGTAAATTTACCATTAGCAGCAGATACCTCACTTCTGTGCTTTTTTATAGAATAATAAATTGCTTTACCACAGAAACTTTGCCGTAAAATTTTTATCTAACTTACACCTCATTTCAGAGAAAGGACATTATTTTTGGATTATTCCAGTGAGTTGCAGAGACTGTAGAAAAACTGTTTTGTCTCTCATACCATCTAAGGCATCACAAACATTTCAGAAGGCTATTGAATCTCTCCTTCATTTATCTCTAAGGCAGGCAATTAGTGTTGATCTGGACCAAGGTACTGATTCTCCGCTGCTCTGAAGTAGCCAGGCAGTGAGTGACCAGATGAGATTTAACGTCCACTATTGTTCCAGATCATGTTTTCACTTTACAAGAAAAGTACTGAAAGAAAATTGTGAAGGTGATAATCATAATAGCCATAGGAATGCATACCTGCTGGAAACTTTGCTTCAGTTAGGGAACTGGTCTATTGTCCCTATAATTAAAAAGCTGTTGCTTTAATGATATTGAGGGAAGGTCCCTTTTTCGTACAGAATTTAATGCCAGATACTATTGCAATAAAAAAGGTGGTGTTGGCATCTGGAGAATTTAGTATATGAATTAGTGATAGTGAGTGCTTTTTTTGTGGTTGTTAAGATTTGAGGAGGTATTTCTGTAGGTTAAGTCACAGCTGCAATGTGAGAAGGCCTTGTAAAAGTTAAGAGATGTGTTATCTAACAAATTAGTCAAGGAAAGTACAAAAGAAGACTGGAAATTACTTTTTGAAAAATCATGAAGTATTAAAAATATATTCTATATAAACTGTCAAGCTTATAACTTTCTCCTATAGCAATTAAATACATATATATATATAATGTAATTACCATATGCTTAGGCTATTAAGGTTTCATATCTTGAAACCAAGCACCCCACAGCAAGACAAATACTCTGGCTGTGCACCTGACTTGCTAATAACAATAAAGTAAGCAGACATAAACCTACCAATATGTACATATAGGTTCACATGCCTTTCCTCCCTTTGTATGTCCTCTGGCTATTTTGATTGCATAAAATCAAGATTACATTAGGCCCTTCAGAACATATTATTTAGAGCTGAAACTGAGTATGATCTGTGGAATGAATTATCTAACTTAATAGATATGTCATTACATTTCCATCTTGTAGTCACCATATTTGTGCTTAATTAAATATTCATACTGTGTTTTTGGAATAGATGACATTTCTGGATAATAAATTAATATCCATTTCATTAATAATTTTCCTTAACTCAGTTTTTAATTTCTTTCTCCTGTCTTACAAGATCAAACATATTGTCAAAAGAATTTTACTACCTAAAATTCTTTCTTGAAAGAATTACAGGTACAGGAAATGCTTGCTGGAGAAGGCAGCTGAAGGAGGGTATTTTCTTTTGCTCTAGAAGTCACTCTTGCCCATACCCATGCTACTGAACTTGGTGTCTCCAATCAAGATCAAGAGGTGTTTCCTACTGTTTGGGGCTTGTATTAATTACTCTGTACATCTGTAACTCCCAAACAGAGGGCATAGATATGAACGTTTGTACAGAAGGCAAAAGTGGTGTGGTTTACAAATATTTTAGATGTGTAGTTGTATTGCTCTCTTCTTTACACTTCTCCATAACTCTGCCCAAGCTAAAGGCAATAAAGATCAGACCACAATGGATTGCTCTTCCTCCTTCATGGAACTTTGATGTCTGAATTTTGCATTTTTCTTAAAATGACAGCATTCTGTCGTGAGCAATAATACATATTGCTTTCACTGAACAGTTACAAAACTACTTTCTAATCTCAGTCCTAGAGTGAATTAGTCATCTGAGTGTTGCAGATGATAAAAACCTTCTTATATTACAATTGAATCAAGCTGACCTGGTACACAAAGGAAATGAACGGAACCATATGCCTTATGTAATGGTTTCAGATGTAATTAGTTTTCTACAGGTTGGATTTCAGCCACAATTTTGTCGTTTTCTCAATTTTTGTTGAATCCCTGTTGACATCTCAATAACTTTCTTCCATCACAGACAGATGCTTTTACCTTGTCTGGCTGGTGAAGTGGTATTAATAGTTTTCACGGGAGTTGCTGTTGACCACAAAAGCAAATAAAAGGCAACTTTCTTCAAAATCAGAGATGTGTCAGAATCAATTTGTGCAACACTGTATGAGACAAATTCACCCATACTGGAATGGCTGCTCAAGAGCAAAGAGAAGATACAGTTCCTGGACCAGCAAGCAGCCCTGCTGTGACAGGATCCACCTTCAATGGGGGCAGCTGAGATTCAGTTTCCCCTTCTGCTTGGCCTACGTAATGAAATTTAGTTTAACTGACAAGACATTGATTTTATGATCACAAAACAATTTGTTAATTCTTGCTAAATAATCAAATTTAAGATTTTCTAAACAGTGTCCCACAGATGTTTAAGGCAGTGCAAACCATATCTATTGATCAGAGCAGCAGAAGAGAGTTATTTCTACAGGATCAGACAGAGTAGAGCTATGCCAGCTGCCATGTACTCAGACCATTTTTTGGGACACAGCACCACCTTAACAGAAAGGCGTGCCTGAAATACCTTTGGCACCTCCTAAAATATTTCCCAGTATGAAAGGGGTCACAATCTGAGGAGCCTACAGATTTTGCTTTCAGTAAAAGAGATATTGATGCATAGAAAGGTAAATTAACCTGACCCACTGAAAAAGGTGTAAGAAAGAATCAGTTAACAATTTCACTGTTTCTGTGTTACTAAATAAAATGCAAGCATTAGAAACAGACCACCAACCAAAACAGAGAATGTTTACACATCAACCAGGGGCTGCAGTCTGACTGCACTACAGTTTACTGGATGGAGCTACTTCTGTCATGTCTAAGTTTGTGCAAGATTTCAATTAGCTTTCAGTACTTTAATAAGTTCAATGTGCAAAATTCGTTTAAAAGTGGTTCTTGATTTTCCACCAGTTCATTCTCAAAAATCTTTTATTTGACAATATTTTTACTCTTTGAAGGCACTGAGCAGTATCAGCTTGGCTTAATGAAGGGGATATTATTTTTGACACAAGTCTTGTTACCAATAAAAGAATGTGATGCAATGATGCAGCCAAATATTTAGAAAACCTATTCTGCTTACAACTAAATGCCAGGGATTTTTTTCAGTAGTTTTCTTATTTTTAGCAGCAAAAAAGCCATGTTGATTTTTTTTTAGACAAAGACTTCACAGATTGGATTTTAACCCCAAACCTGCAGTAAGAATGCTGTCTCACATAGAATAAAAGATATCTCATGCAAGACCTGAGTAGCAAGAAAAATTATGTTAAAGGTCATGGGGTTAACCTGGTGAAGTGTGAAAAGTTTGGGTTTTTTTCAGATAGGCTGTTCCACTGGATTCAGTATGAACAAAGCCACTATTATCCACAAAAGGAAGAGCATCACTGGGTACCTTCTCTTAACAAGAACCTCCCCCGTGCAACAGAGCTCCTTTTCTGTATGTGCTTCAAAAGTGAACAAGCAAGAAAATGTGTGGTAGCATCTAAATAAGGAGATTTTACTAGCCAATGCTGGTCTCACTAACAATCTCACTACAAAAAAAATATTTTAGGAGTTACTTCTTCCTCCACTCTTGCTACGCAAATAACAGAAAAGAGACAGTAAGTTTGGATTCTTTTCCTAGATGAATGCATTTATTTTACCTGTGAACAAAACATAAAGAGCATCATCATACTCAGAAAAATATTTTACTTTGTGCTCTGGAGTAAATGCTCATTTTCCTCAGTTACATGACTAAATTTTAAAACACATTGTACCAAAGTCAGAGTAGGTAGCTGAGCGATCATTTCCTACTTTTCAGTATAAGTGGTGATTATTGAGTTGCATTGTTAGTTTAATGCACTACTTGACTTGATAAAATTGACTTGTGACCAACAAAATCACAGCATTCCTCTGAATATCAAAAGTATAAAAATAATATTTCTTCTTTATTTTTCTATTGATAATCTATGAGATGATCCAAAGAAGCAAATCAATAAGCACAAAATCCTATCATTAAATTACTCAGATAATGCAAAAGTAGATGGGGTATTTAACTATTCCTGTGCCAAGAATGAAGACATTTTATTCCTGTCCTTTTCTCTGTCTTTTACCCATAACTTTTTGCTACATTTTAACATTTTTTGCTTTTCTGAAATGTGTTCCAATTTTCCTAGTAAGATTTAGCATACGTGTCATCTAAATATAAACAAGAGAGGCATGAGAGGTTCTTCCCCAGTCTCTGAGAAGTGCTTTGTAAGATGAAACAAATGGAGAGTTTAAGCTAATGATTGTGTTTGAAAATTAAGGCTTTAAGTATGTAGAATAATAACATCATAGAACCATAGAACAATAAAATGGTTTGGATTGGGATACCCTTCAAAGAAGATATTTAAAGATCCACTAGCTCAGCAACCCAGTCATGGGCAGGAGTACCTTTCACTAGACCAAGTTGCTCAGGACCTCATCCAACCTGGCCCTAAGCATTTCCAGGAATGGGATGTCCACAATTTCTCTAGGAAACCCATTCCATTCCTGGGCACTGGAACAGGCTCCCCAAAGAAGTGGTCACAGCACTGTCCTGACAGACTTCAAGGTACATTTGGTCAATGCTCTCAGGCACATGGTGTGAGTTTTGGGGTGCCCTTTGTCAGGTGCCCTTTGCAAGGCCAGAGTTGGACTTCAATGATCAAATGTGAGACTAGTGCCTTGTCAGGCTTATGCAGTATCCATCATGCAATTAATTATCTTCCTGGAAATACTACATATGTGAGATGCCCTACTAAAATAAGTTGTGATAAATACTGCAAATGAATACTACAGGATCAGAATTTGTATGTGTAAGACTCATCTGCTCTGTAAAATATATACAAGTTTGAGCAAACACATACTCATTTTGCATCCTCACAGTAACTATGGCTTCCAGATAGAGTACGGAGATATCTATCAGAATTCCTGCATAGATTTCATTTGTGCTTGCAGAGTGTGAATTAGTAGTTTCTTAAAAGTTTCTAGTCTCTAGAATCTAGAATTCTCTAGTTTCTAGAGTCTCTTCTGTAAGTACTTCTTGAAATACAGTAACTGGGATATCTGGAAAGGTCACAGAATGTTTCTAAAATTTAATTTGAACTTTGGAGGTCTTCCACGTCAATTCACTTCTCTATAGTACATAAGTTTAATAATTATCTTCTGTTACAGACAAATGCATGAGCATGAACTTCCAGTAGCCTTTGAATATCTGATTTTGACAAAGTTTTGGTTGCTTTTTTGAATTAAAGTAGCCAGTAGTTAGTAGTCTGAGAGGTTTTATAATGAAAACATATCTTAGACTTCCCAGAATGGAAAAAGTACAAGTACTTTACTGAAGAGAGTTGAAATAAATGTTGCAGAATATTTCTGACCTGTATGTCTATGAAATGGAAACTTTGAATGGCAATACAGAACATATCCTGTTTTTCCCACTGACTACATAGGAACTCCTTTGTGGACCTGGCTGATATCTGTCCTGTGGAAGGACTGATTTGAAGAAAATGAATTCAGAAGTCAGTGCATATTTCCAGAAAATTATCAACTCTATTTATCTTATAGGTAAGCATAACCTAACAAAATATTTTTAAATTCTTTGATCACTTTTGCTTTAAAAGTTAAATGTTGACATGAAGGTAAATGACAACTGTTATTGCTATGAAGTTTTGCACATTATATAATTTAATTGCATAACATGGTTTTATGGCTTAAAAGAGAGATGTTACCATCAGAAGTAAATAGAGATATCACAATGATTCAACATATAATAGGTTGGTTACACCTGTCACATTTAGTTTTTCCACAAAAGCTAAGCAGTAAGCCTGAACTGACCTGACAGTAACCCTATAATCCACTTATTTTCTATATATTAAAGTAATTTGAATAAATGTCATATTTTTCCATTTATATTACCATATTTTTTAAAGCTAAATTGAGAAATTATTTTGTGAGAAGAAAAAAATTGTCTCATAGCTTCCTTTCTTTCAGGGAAGTTTTTATTCAATTAAATAGGGCATAGTAGGAAAGAGGAAATAAGGTAGAAATCAACTTTTTTCTGCCTGAAGTTTCTGTCAGATGTAGCATGGTCTGGATTGTATAGTAACATACATAAATCTTTACATTTCAAAGATCTGTAGTGGCAGATGTGGTTATGTTTTTTAATTTATGTGCAGAATATGTTGTCTTGGTGAGTAGGAGATTTCCTGTCCAGCTTATATATAAATAATTAAGGAAAAAATACAGGAAAGCAGCATTGTCTTCCTTTCCTGTGAGTTTTCTAGCAGACCTTACAATTCATCACGAGATGAGGAGAAGACAGTTAGCAGGGAAAACTTGCTGGCTCCAAGAAAATCCTGGGAGAGCCATAGCTCAAAGTGACTTTTCACTCAGTCTACCAAACTCACTTAAAAATGCAAGAACTTGGAGAACTAATGATCCAGGTCAGAGAAGAAAGTCTCCCTTTCCAAGAGGAAGGCGTTCAGATAGGTATACAATGATCCATGTCTCAGCAGTCAGGAATTTGGGCATACCTTCCTTTCTAACACAGCATGGGCAGGCAGTAATGTCAAATACACATATATGGACTTTTTGAAAAGCTCTGCATATTAGTGTCCTTTCTTCTTACAGATGAGATGAAAAATAAACAAAGATATTTAAGAAATAGGAACAGAAGGGAATTTGGTATGTCATTTACTCTATCATCTGTAGATAATGTGATTCTCATCAGTGTCTGTTCACCATTTTTTTTATGTCTACTTTTATTGGGAATGACTTTATATACTTACTGGATAAATTATTCCACAGACCTGTGGTATTTGGCAAAACATTTTTTTTATCTCAATCTCACTTTCTGCAATACATACCTGTTCTTTCTTGTTGGAGGAGCATAAAAAGATTTTTTATTCCTTTCTATATTCAGTGGATACATAGAAAACTCTTACAATGCTCCCCTTAGTTTTCTTGTTTTCTAACCTAAGCCATCCATGTTCAGTCGCCCTCCTGAAGCTCTTTTTTTATCCACAATCTCATCATCACCAGCATTCTTCTCTGATCACTGTCCAACTGGCTCACATCCTTTCTTAATTACAGTACCCTAGATGATACTTAGTGCTCCAGCTGAGTTCAAGAGCCTCAAGAA
Source organism: Toxostoma redivivum (assembly GCA_013397375.1). Lineage (NCBI taxonomy): Eukaryota > Metazoa > Chordata > Aves > Passeriformes > Mimidae > Toxostoma > Toxostoma redivivum. Next base: position 97,517 of record VXBI01008523.1, read on the forward strand.
AACTTGAAGGATCACTTAATGTGTCATGCAGACAATATGCCTCCTGAAGTGCCTTTTACACAATAGTGTCTCACATCCTGATTGTCCTCCACAATGAGCTCAGTTCCTTTTTGTTGTTGTTGTTAGAAAGCTACTCCTTAGCCAGCTCTGTGTGTGTGTGTGTGTGCAGATGGCATATCCTAAAGAATGCTCCACCTCAAGAAAGCTGCCACCAGCTCAGGAACCCAGGAACGGCTGTGCAGACCCAGAAAACCAAGACTGACTCAACTACAAAGAGAATCAGGCTTTTCTACTCAGAGAGGTAAAGGCTTGAAATCCAATGTCTCAAAGGATGCCATTCATGCAGATCAAAGAGGGCAATTAGTTCAGATCCCCTGGAGCCATGACAGGGGATTGAATTTACAACAGCAAACAGAAGTGTGGAATTGATCCCTGTGTTGGGAAACTTTTATACACTGAAACAGTCAGGACAAAAAGGGGGTGAAGGGCTTTGGGAACAGAGGGGTAACTCTCCCTTCTCTGGAGCTGCCTCTTCACCAGAAGTTAATTTTTAATTCACTTAATGGTGACAAATTTACCAGAAGAGGCATGGGGAACTGCATCTCTCCTTTTCAACCCCCTCCATTACAAAGTCACAGAAACACATGGAGGTTGTCCTAGGACATGCTCCTCATCATGGAAGACAAACTCTCCCCCATTTCCAGTTGCTTCCTGATCATCACGTGGCCCAGTCATCAGCCCTCTCCTTCTCATTAGTCCCTGTAGCTGAAGTTATTGTCTATATGTTTCTAACAACATGTCCTTCAGAGGTGTAAAGCACATATTTTAAGTAATAATCTTTTCCTGTATCATGTCAGATTTAGTAATGATGATCACAGCCAAAGGAATGGTCAAATAAATGCAATTCCAATATTTTAGTTTTCTTTCCCTTTACCACTTTTTTCCTCTCTTCATATAATTTTTCTGTCCTGAATCTTTGGTTCTCTGTGGAGCAGAGAGGGAGAGATGAACTTACAAGCCTCTGAAGAACAAGTTCAGTGTGCAATGTATGTGTAATGGTATTTTTTAAGTATAAATTAAAATGGGGAGGGGGACAGATTGCTGCCAAACGGTGAAGGATGCAACTGGTAATGGAAGAACTATTTTCATGCATTTAGTAGAAAGTGCTGAAGTGCTGAAGAGTTTTGTAATCTGTTTTGCAAAGCATTTGACAATGTCCTTCTAGCATAAATCTGGCCAGCATAATTGCTAGATTCCTTGGCTGTTCCCAGCAAGTTAAAATAAAAGCTCCTTCTTTCCCTATATGAAGAGTTGTGATTTCTGCCCTTTCAGAGGGAATTAACTCCTACTCCTGCTCATTCCATGATATGGCCTCCTCCAAGAAGCTCAGGGCCAAATAAAATGCAAGTGTTTTCTGCTTGTGGTTCTTTTTCCCAGTGCTTGAAAGGGCTGCTGGGTCCTTCCTCTGCTGTTTCAAATTTGTAATGAGCCCCTGCCAAAGCACAGGTCAGCAGTTTGCCGAAATTATTTTTTTTTACTTAATCCTCCTGACAGGCACAGGTCCAGCACCTCTTGAAGATCCTCATTAAGTACGTCTGCCCTGATTCAGTCAGGTGAACACTGTGTTGATGAAATAGCCCAGAGGAACTGCTTGGGCCCTGCTCTTTTCACTTACACTAAAATACTGCTTCTACTAGTCTTGGCAGTGAAGGGTGTTCTCTGCAACTCCCTTCTCACCAGGTGGACTGCAGTATTACAGCCATCTTCTTTTGGAAAACACCACAGAAGACCGTGTCAATAAACAGCTATGAGTCACTTGAGCATATACACTACTTTTATTGCTCCATTAATAATGTCTCAGTAAAAGACACTGGTTTTTTCAATAAGTAGCCTGCAAGACATTGTAGAAAACCTTTTACTACCAAGTGAACGAACAAACTCTTACATCAGATGTAAGAGTTCAGAACTGCTCTTTCAGACAGGAGCCTTTGACCCTACAAAAGTTCCAAAAGATCTGAGCAGGTAGAACCAACACATGGCAGGTAGGGCTGTCTGTAAAATCCTTGATGGCTGCAGAAATAGCACATCAAAATCTCTGGCTTGGCAAAAAGCTGCATGGTGTGCAAATACAGCTTATTCTGTAGCAAATGTTGGAGTGCTCATGCATCTTTTCTTCTTCAACTAGCTGCTTATGTGAGTGAGAGGGAGATGTCTTGTAGTTTTATCTGTAAAACCCCTTTAGGGGTGGTCAAAGGTAATGTCCAGGTGCATGTTTATATATTTCCAGAGCATGATTATAGAGATTGCTACAAAGCAAGCATCATGTTTCAAAGCTTCTCTTTCAAGCAATGCATTAGAAATTTAGAGGCTTATGGCAGGTACAGAATCTCAAAGGGACTATTACAGTTCTTTTAATTATGGAGGTGATAGAAATTACATTTTTTGATCTCCCAGAATTTCCTTTAAATTTAAGGTGGGTTGGCTATTGTTGATCTAACTGAAACTGAATTAAAGTGTCAGTATCTGAGGATGGGGAAAAACATTAAGTTGTGGTCATAGACCCAAAAAGATGTCATTTATATCAATCTGGTGTAACTTAACTATTTTTTCATGGAAAAAACTTTTCTCCAAAATACCTAAATGTTTAATCCTACAGGAATAAAATGTATTTTCCCAAAGAAGCTGTGACCTTTGATCACCTTTCTTCAGCCCTTCCATTCCCAAACAACAGGATAACACAACTTGAACTTTGCCTTAATTTTCAAAATGCCACAATTACACTCTGGGAAGTTATTTACTCAATGCACGTTGACAAAGCCATACTTGGTCAAGATAAAGACTCTCCTAAGCATGCAAAAAGCAATTTCCTTTCACCCACCAGTAGAATAATATCCCCTAGAAATAACTAAGCTTTCAGATACAATGCCAAGCAAAAGAAGGTCCTTCTTTCTCATGGCTAGAGGTCCCTTCACCTTGACTGAATGCTGTAGGACATGGCTTATTTATTTTTCTAGATTTCCTGCCTATTAAGACTCCCTCATTAGTGAGAGAAACCTACTGAGCAATGAAACAACTCCAAAAATGTTTTCCAGTGTTTACTGGAAAAACTGGCCAAGAAATCATGGGCAGGAACTGCAGGGTGGCCCTCTGCACTAGCTCTGCCCTTCCCAGCAGGGCACCTGGGTAAGCTTATTTTTTATTCTGCTAATGAAACCCAGGTCAACTGTATCTTTTTGCAAGTCTGTCTGACAATGGACACCTAAGCAGAAAGGCCCAAGCACCCCAGAATTTTTAAATTTATTAATGAGAATGGCACAAGTGTGATCAGAACTTACAGAAAGGTCCATCCTTTGACTCACAGAACAATACCATACTTAGTTATTTGCAGCGAAGTGATGAATAGTAGTTTTGAAAGGGAGTGTCTGCATCTCCTGTGACAAAATGTGACTGGACAGCCTCATGATACTTTCCAAGAAAGAACTGTACTTTTATATTTAAAAAATAAACAGGTCTGACTAACTAACCAGAAACCTGAAAATGTGTCATCTTCTTCAAGGAAATGCTGGTGCTGAAAATCCCAAGTCCTAAATTTCTGTTTCAGCTACAGCTTTCTTCACCAGCTATTATTATTTGAATGCCTGTAAGACCGCCAGACAGAAGATAATTTAAAACTCTTTCATTTATGTGCAGCACATATAGCAAAAAGATGACTAATGCACTGAAAAGGCTAAGTTCTTCCTGAAAATTATGTTCTTGTGATTAATCATGAATATTTCACTTTATCCATGAAAATTTATTCAATTTATGCCATGAAAAACAGAGACAACAACACTGCTTCCTACTATGGATTTTGAGGCTAGGATGTACAGTTCATAAATATTTGGCAACTGCTTGACTTCTAAGGTGCAGGAAGCTGGAGGAGCATAAAGTTTTATTGTAGACTTTCCCTCCAGAGCAAAATAAGCATTGCAAAGAAATTATGTAGCACATGTAGCCGTTGCAAAATAAGCAATTGTAGAATTTTGGGTATTTTTTTCCACATGAGTATTGAATAATACAGTGACCTCAGGGTATTTTGGTAACTAAGACCACATTCCTTCACAAGTCATCACTGTAGTTTTTTTATTAATAATTATATTACAGTGTTCATTAAGTTACAGTAACGCTGGAAATATCTCTCTTTGTACACCCTCACTGTTAGATCATCAGTTTGACAATGAAATACCTCAGTTCCCAAACCAGCTCAGAAATACATGCATTTCAGTAGACATTAAAATTACTTGGTCCTTAACCAGGTCTCTCTGGCTTAACAACAGCCAAAATTTTACAGCAGATGCGTCTGCTATTAGAGATTTCTCTTTGCCAAAGTGTTCTTCTGGCTGGGATCAACCCCTTGGGTGTTGTGCTGGAAAGCTTGCCAAAATTAGGGGGCTTGTACTACATTTGGAACTTTCTGTCTATTCCTCAGTTTTCATTTTTAGTTTGATTGTCTCTTCTGACAAAGGTCACAGAAATAACAATGCAGTTAAAAAATTACAAAACACAATATTCATATGACATATTAACATAACAATCATATCTTGTCAGAATTTCAATATTTCCAATGCTCTAAATGTAATTCTGTAGGAGAAGAAAATAGGTAGCAAACTTGTTCTCATGTACATGAAGCTGTTATATATCCAGTCACTAAATGTAACAATATGGAAAGCAACTGCTATAATAACATGCACAGTATCTTCTTCTCTTTTTTTCTTCTTTTTTCTTTGAATTGGCTTCTTATGCAAGACCTTTTAAATGGTCTACTATTTTTCTTTGCAAAATATTTCCATATTAATATCTTCCACATGGTAGCAAAGGGGTTGTAAGCCTGTGCAAAATAAAGAAAAAGTCACTGATTGTATGTTATACAGCCAATCCAAAGCTTACAGAGGTCGAGTCAATTCTTTGCTTTAGCTTCTGTTGATTTTGGGATCAGAATGTAGAGCAGTGCTTGAGAAACTATAAAAGTTTATTTTAAATAGGAAATGATGAACTGCAAGCCAAACAATTTATTTGCAATAGAGAGAGAGAAAGAAGAGCAAGTCAGAAATTATTCTTCTTTCCATACTGTGAACTGTGGGGAAACAGCTCTATCCATAGTTTTGCTTTAAAAATAACTTCATTACCCATCTGAAAAAAAAATTGATGATAATAATAATAAAACAACTCTTATTATTATTGTAATTCCCAAGAAGCAATGCTAAGAATATGAAGGCATCTCATACTTTATGAGGCAATAAAAATTGTGAAGTTTTAAACACATGATAGTGTGGTTTCATAATTTAGAACTTCTGCCTTTTTGTAATTCCCATGAAAATAGGAATTTTAGACACCCAAAAGCCCTTTGGATCACACATGTATTTTGAAATCTGAATTTCCATTGCATACTTAATTTATCCCAGCATTCCTTATTGAAAGTATTAAAAGCAACAAGTTAACTGGATCCCACTATCTGTTCTGCTCATCTCAGAGATTCTATTCCTCCTTTGCTTTATCTGGCTGTATTTTCTGAGACCTGTTTCCCATTAAGTGGAGAGCTCCTGCCTTTGGAGCAGCTACTGGAGGGCACAAAAGTTCGTTCCAGTGAAGAGTGATTCAAAAGAAGATTCCTGTCTTAATGGACTCCTTCTTTCTCTTAAGAAAACAGTGGAGCATAGATTTTCTCATCCCACATCAGATGAGACACCACCTCTTGCCTCTGACAACAGCCAGCTCTGGGTGCATCTGACAGAAGCACGATGGGCAGGCAGACACAGAGCCCATTGAGAGCTTTCCTTGGGCTGCTGCCACCACGGAGCTAACTTTCATTTTAATGCTTGAGGGGTTTATGCTCTTAACATGATGGCCCACAGTTCCAGTGGTTACACATTTAAAAAAAATTTTTAATCCAGTTGTTCTCAAACTCATTAGAATTCCCTAACCACTGTAATATAAGAGGAATCTTAATTACCTCTTCCAGAAGGTTAAGTGTGTTTTTCTTCAGTCTCATCTTATGTATCTATGTTAACAGAAAACAGGTATAATCTGTCTGATATTTCCTTTGTCTAAAAAAAGTCTAAAGAAACCACCTCAGATTTTTGCAGCAATGTCATATGTCTTTGTATAATTTCATCTCTGTGTGCATTAACACAAAATATCTTTACAAAAACTGAAAGTATTTCAGCTAGAGGAATTTTATTTATTTATTCAGTGACAATGTAATCTCTTCCATTTCACAAACTGATTTAATTTCTTACAAGGTTTGTCTGGCATGAGATGAATGGTTTTGTGAATCAGTTCATTTCCAAGACTGAACTTTCCAAGGTTTTCAGGCATCAGAAGTTTTGATCGATTTTGAATGGTGTGTGTCACCGCTTCATTATTCCATGAGCTTTGCCAGCTCTGAAAACCAACCAAACAAAATGCAAAATAAACTATACCTTTCATAAGTCACTTTGTTGCTAATTATTGTGTAGCACTTTTCTCCTCAAGAAAACAATGTCTAAACCATATCACATTTTCTTCACATTTAATTTTGACGCAAAGACACAGTCTTTGGCAAAATGAAGGCTATAATTCCTGCATAGGATTTAAAGGATAAACAAAAAGGGGGAAAATAATCTTCTGGTTCAATAAGATAATTCTGCCAGAGGAAAACCATAACTAATGTCAGATTAGTGTGAAAGCTTACTTGGGCTACTTGTGCCTTGTCTTTGAGGCTGCCTTTCACAGCGGGATGCTGGTCTCTCCCTAGCAGCCTACCTCCCACTTTAACTCCTCATTTTTGGACAATGTTTCCTCTCCCTGTCTGTAGCAATTTATTCACAATCACAGCAATGCAAAAATTATGTGGAGTACAGATCTTTAATTTCCTGAGTAACTGCAATAAGAACCTAAAGTGAAAGCTCAGTGCAGAACATCTCTCATGGCAGACACTTCCAGCAGCTGCCCTCCATGCAGCATGGAAATTACCTGCTATCTCCCTATCTATTGCCAAAGAAAATACCTGACTTTTTTTTTCAAACATTAATATTAATCAGTTTTACAGTCTATATTGTATATTCTAATACAGGAAAAAATGTCATCACTGTCAACAAATCTATGCCAAAATTATTTACTGAGAACCCTTTCTACATCAAAAATTGCTGCAGGAAAGTTCACCTCCTTAGAGGTTCCAAGGTGAAAGCACAGACAGCATTAAGGACATAGTGTCTAACAATATCAGCCATGGTTACTAATATCACCATGTCACAAACTGTAACCCATTCTAAACTCAGCACAGGCTTGGCAGAAAACACCAGTCTCTCAAGGGGACAATTGACACTGTGATGTTTAACAGCATGCAGTTGGATATCTAATGCATATAATGGCTCCCAGATGCCCATTAATAATGTATATATTTTTCTTCATTTATTATTTATTGAGCATGTGTATCTGTGTATCCAGAAAGGATAAACATATCTTACTCAAATCTAAAGTTTAAGGTAGAGTTCCTCAGGGTATTAGAGCCATCACAATCAGGTGTTGGTACTTGAAATCTTGAAAAAAGTATTCAATAACTATTAAAACTACATCCAGTATTCATCAGTGGATTCAGAGACCTAACCTTACTCTCATTCAGAGGAAAATTGGTCTTGATGTTTCATAGGCTTTTATTTTAGTATAATCTATATTTGAAAGCAGGATGGAAAAACCAAGTTTTGTTATGATTTGAATTGTGAATTGATACAATCTAATTTGTTCAAATTAAATTTTAATTTGAAAATATAAAAGAACATTTATTTTTTGCAGGTATATTTTTGTTGTGCTCTAAAATGGCAGCTAACTTCATTTTCCATACTTGAACTCTTATCATGGCCACTTTGGAGACTGTACTCAAAATGCACATAAACCTAATTCTTAAACAAGCATTCAGTTATTCAGTGGCCAACTTGATTTCCACACAAATTGCACTGGTTTTTGAAAACACTGCCAGAGCAAAATTAAAATAACAGAAATAGGGATTATTTTAGCAGTACTGCCTTTACAATCAAAAATTTTACAATCTCAATAGCAGAGATTAACATAGTACAAAATAATACATCTAGCCTTAAAATAGAAGGGTCATATCTTGGATCATAATCTTTCTTTAGAAGAAAATCCTGACTCTCAGAAATCAAATATGTAATAACTGTAACTTCATGTTTGACTTTTCTCATTAGTCCTCGTTCTCATCATTCCCAAGTTGATAGAGTATCTGGTCTCTGTTTTCTAAGAAATATACAAATGTTTCAGATTTTGTGGTTCTTCAGAGCAAAAGTGAAATGAAAGGAGCTACACTTTATCCAAAAGATGTCATATTGAGATACAGTAAAGAATACAGTGAAATTGTTGTCCAGAATTTTTAATAAAAGTTAGTTAGCTATATGAAAATTAAGTCATGTCTCAAAACTGAACCATAGGTTTCGTACAAAGTTCATGGGTAATGCAGTAAAGCCCCTTTTTAAGGGCTTGCATCTACTTTTATGCAGCAGATTGGATCATAGCAAAGATATTGTGCAGCTCTAACATTCACTGTTATTTTGTCTTCCAAAACTGAATTCCACAGCTGTCAAGAAAATACTGTGCATTCAGCAAAGGTCTGATTTTGGGAGGTCATGGACCCAGTGAAACACTAAATCCAGGTCCACACAGCACTGCACGGTGCTGGTTATGCGTTTTAGCAGAGCTTTGAACTCTCATTCCAAGTCACGTCCATCAAAATTCATTGTATTGGGAGAATGCTGGGATAAACACATTTTTTTTGTAATTTGAGACTGCCAAATCCCAAATGATGAAGGTTAGCTGCCTCTCATCCCAAATCCTTGCCCCAGTGCCTGCATCTCCCTCTTTGTGGTGTGATGCTGCCACCTCTCCCTCTTCCTCGTGGCCTTCCCCTTTGTCTGCCAAAACCCACCACAGCCACAGCCACGGCAGCCCATGTGCTCAACAGCTGTGTCCTCGTGCATTTGGCACAACCTGCCAAGTATTAATCTCATGGCTTAGTATTTAAGTGTCTTAATGTGTCCCCACTTTTCCAGTGTATGTGCAAAACTGAATGTCCTCAGCAGTTAAACAATGCTGTCTTTTAGCAGCACATTGCATTCCTAATGTATGTGATGCTACTTTCAGCGAGAGGATTATTTGCTATTCAGTTTAATAGTAAACATTAATACTTTTCAAAAGCAACAGGAATACTGGAATTCTGCTGTGGTTTTCCAATGTTTTTGTCTGGCTCTCTGCAACGTAGAGGGTGGCAAAAAACCCTAGCCTGCCAGTGGCACTGTAACAATTTCCTCTGAAGCAATGAACTTCTACATGACGTTGTGATGTGGAACAGTGACATTTTGCAACCAAAACAGTATTCTAAAATCAAAATTTGCTGTATAGGTCTAACTTAGAAGTTGGGAAATGTACTGTTTTCCTAGCTTTGTTCCTAGTCTCACAAAACATTCTTTGTTAAAAGGACATAGGTGGCAAAAGAGAAACAATGTTCAAATTTCTGTAAAATATCTTGATGCTAACATGACATCAACACCTGAAATGACAAGAGTCACAGCTGAAGGTGTGAATCCCATCTATGAAAATGTAGGCCAAATTAAAAATTGTATCTTTAAATATAACCAGAGTAATATTTAAGTAATTCAGACCCTTAAATTTTTCAGTACTCTCCTGACATGTTTTTATTTTCCTTTCTATTATTTTTATGTAAATACTATGAAAATAATATGCTAAAATTTGTTCTGCATTTACAGAGAAATCGCCATGTTCAGAAAGTCTTGACTACGGAGACAGAAAAGTAACAGACAGACAGCAAGAAAAAAGAAGCAATTCAAACTCACAGAAGGAAAGAAAATGAAGGCAGAAGTATCCCTATAAATTGAATGTTCATCAAATAATATGAAGAAATGACAGGAAGTAAAACAGCCATAGTACCAAAAGAAAAAAAAAAAGCAACTGTGAGGGCTAGAGAAGATGAAAAAGAACTCAACAACACAAAAGAACACAAAATTAACCTGGTAACCTGTGAGCAACCAGTATAGTGAGATCTGTACACCAAATGAACAATTATCTACTTGTACTGTACATTGCTCAGAAAAATAGCTACTGCAATAATCAGTAAGGGGTATGTAACAAACCACATAGAAAAGGTAACAATTTACAGAGGAAAATATTCAGTCTAGCTGTTACTGTCCTGTCAATCTAAGTATTGAAAAATAGATAGCCATGAGCAGAATGCATTTATAAATATCCAAAGATAAATCATATAGACACAATGGTACAGAGGAAAATTTCCACAAGTTTTTAAAGCAAGGTAGTTCAGGTAACACAAAAAAAGAGAAAAATTAAGTTGGGTTATCTCCAACCTGGATTAGCAACTGACTGGGTTTTTTCAGAAGTATAATCTTGGACCTACATATCCGAAGTCTATATTAAGTCAGAATCCAATCTTTTATTTTTTCACTGCATCAAGCTGTTTCACTCAATTCTCAACAGCTGTCAGAAGTCTCTGTATATGTCACGTTTTTCTTGGGTTTTTGTTTTGCTCTGTTTTACAGCTTTGTAAGTGTTTTCAATAATTTCCTCCTGTGACTTAAGTCTGCTGCCCAGATACACCAGAAATGACTGAACTCAAAATAGTAAGATGTTTCAGTGAATAGCATAAATCAAATATTTTGCACGTAAAGAGCTCTTTTTATAACACAAGCTGTTCCACCTCCTGTTAGTATGTTCCCATTTCTAAATTTTTCAACAGCATGAATAAAATGTTGTGGACTCTGAGAGCTTATAAGTTTGAGGCATCCTGAAACTCTGAGCCTCAGATGGCTTAGTGAAGGATCCAGGCTGTGAAATACACTGGAAAGCACCCAAATGAAGCATGTGCTCTTTGGCCTATTTCAAAGGGACAGGGAATATCAGAAATATCTATGCATCACACTGTGGGGATCTCAGGGGCTACTTGGAGAGGATGGGCTATGAGCAGGAGCAGTGAAGATTCCAGCCCCTTACATGAGTCCCAGCTCCCTTACAGAAGTGTTTTCCCCCACCAGGGTCTAGGAGTAATGCACAAAGAATTCCCATCTCTTCCTTTTTGCATGCCCACTAGTGACTTCATCTAAATGGATGATTCACAGTGACTTTCTTAAGAACTTGATGGGAAAAGAAGTTAGGTCAGAATTATAAGTGTATGGAAATAAGCATATTGAACAAACTGGTAAATGGAATGTAACAGCTCTCCTGAGTAGTGTGCAATGACCTACTCTTCACACCTCCTGGGAAACAAGTGAGAGGCTTGGAATCATAGAATTATAGGATCATTAAGGCTGGAAAGACCTTTAAGATGCAACCCAGCACTGCCAACTCCATCACTAAGCTATGTCTTTCAAATACCTCCAGAGATGGTGACTCAACCACTTCCCTGGACAGCCTGTTCCAGTGCTTGACAACAGTTACAGTTTCCATGAAGAAATCTTTCCTAATATCTAATCTAAATCTCCCCTGCTGCAACGTGAGTCCATTTCCTCTCAACCTATCACTTGTTACTTGGAAGAAGAGACCAACCCTCACCTAAGTACAACTTCCTTTCAGGAGCCTTCTTTTCTCCAGGCTAAACCACACAAGCTCCCTTAGTCACTCCCCATCAGAACTGTGCTCCAGACCCTTCCCCATCTCCACTGCCCTTCTCTGGTCATGCTCCAGCATCTGAGTCCTTCTTGTACTGAGGGGCAGCCTCACCAGTGCTGAGTACAGAGGGACAGTCACTGCCTGGTCCTGCTGGCCACACTATTGCTGATACAAGCCTGGGTGCCAGGGGCCTCCTTGGCCACCTAGGTACACTCCTGGCTCATGTTCAGCCAGCTGTTGACAACATCCACTCCTATACAACACTCCTTGTGTTACCTCAGCACCTCCTGTCCTTACAGCCTCTCTATTAATCAGAGTAAATGATTTGTAGCTGCTAAATATGATTTGTACATCTGCTCTTTACAGAATGCATGCAGACTGCAGGCAAAGACAGTGCTGCAGAGGAAATGCAGATTTGGCTGCAGGTAAACACACAGAACTGTGACTAGATCCCAGACAAGCACACAAACTGCAGACTGAAATGGGAAGAGGGATCGTAAGGCAAGGAGAAATTTGTGTGTGCATGTTTGAAGAATTTAGGGGTGAAAAGTTGGAATCAAGTTAAAACAGATTTGTAATCCATGGGAAAGGGCTTTCTGAACCTTGCAACTGTCGGGGAAGAAGGTGCTGAATTGGGAAAGTAGGTGTAGTTTCAGCAAAGAAAGAGACAAGTCAAAGGACATCTTTTCTTGTTCAAGAGCTGCAGTCTGTGGGAATGAAGTACTTGACATGAGAAAATGGTTGGGAAGGGGGTAGAAAATGTCTGAATTCAAGGTCGGAAAGATGCATTGGGATGGAACAGGAAAGGGACACAATGGAGTTTGGTGGGAACAGACCCAAAAGGTAAATGAGATAATAAAAAAATTCTCTTCTAGCTGAAGTTTGTTGTCTTTTATTGAAAAGAATTATAAGCTTTGAAAATCAGTGGTTTTCTGCTTCTAGACTGAGAGCTAAAAAACCCCAGAGCATCTTTTATTATCAATGCTGTATCTGTGCTTCCTCAGCTGCTTCGTTATCTTCTTGACTGTGTGCACAACAGTGGCTCACAAAATGACCACAAACCCATTAAGCTTGAAATGAGAGGGAAAGAGGAGTTCTTGAATAACTTTGCACTTGGGGAACTGAAAATAAGCACCCTAGTGAGTTTTTAGAGGTACTTGATACTTTTATTTATTTATTTATTTATTTATTTTGTAAACACCAGCTTACAGCCTTTTCATTTGAATGGACACTGAGTGTTTTCCTGGACTCAAAAGTACTTTCACACTCGGATGCCAGTGATCCATGATGGCACCGTGCATCAGTTGAAATGCTGCCAGACCCACAGAAGCATTAATGGTCATGAGAAACTAGAGTTACATATCAGCTGCCTGTATGGTTTATATCTAAACAGAATAAAATTTCATCTTTAAAATAATTTCCCCTTTTGTAGGACATTAATGACATTTCTCATTATAAAAATGGATATTTCTACATGTACTTATGTTGCCTTCCTATTCAGAAGACAAACAAAAAGGAAGGTATCCTCCCACCTCACCTAGCTCTCCTCATTTCTGGATAAGGGGTATTTTTTATTTCAGGTAAAAGAAGTGTGAATGAGGATGTTATGCTGAACACAGTAAAGAGCAAGCAAATGTAAACATTACTCTGGAATTTGCCAACAGTAACATGCATCACCACTTGACTGATTGATGTCACTCCCATATAGGTGAACTTCATAAAGACTCCTTTATGGTTCACAGGTATGATTTTGTATCAGTATCACTGAAACAAATCAACTGCCAAGGTAAGGCTTTGATGACCAGGACAAAACCTAAATTTACCATATCTTAGATAGAAATGTACCACTGAAACAGATTGCTTAAGTTAAGTTTGGCTTCAGCAATGTGCCCTTGCAAGACAAGCAGCCTAGGATATCTTGTAAGGTACAACACATGTTCAACACTTGCAAAGATACATTAATGGCAGTGAAAAGTTTAAAGCTCAAAGGTGCTCTTGGTTAATAGGACTGTCTCTATACAGATCTTTCACTCAGAAGGGTTATCACAGAACGGTCTGGGCTGGAAGCAACTTTAAAGCCTATCTAATTCCAAACCCCCTGGCAGGGACATCTCCCACCAGACCAGGTTTTTAAAGACCCATCCAACCTGTCTTTGAACACTTCCAGGGATGAGGCATCTAAAGCTTCATTGGGTGGCGTCTTCCAGTGTCTCACCACCCTCTTAGTTAAGATTTTATTTCTAATTTCTTATATAAATCAATTCACTTTCAGTTCTTTAGAAATACCTTAGATCTAATTCTGCAGAAGATGAGCACATTTCAGTTACTAGACTATAGTCTGGCCCAAAGTACTAACACAAATCTTAAATATCTCCTAAGGGACTTTATTTCTGGCATGTAGCTGAAATATTTTTTTAAACACCTGTGTCTTAGCATATATAGGTGAACATACATTTAAGTCATGCTGCTCAATTCGCCAATTCCTTTACCATGTGATAAACCATGCCAAACAGAGATCCAAATGTCTTCATTTTTCAAAATTTCCATCAAAGCAAATGGGAAAATATTAGTCTTATAGGTTAGGAGGAACATCAGCATGAATTGTCAATGATGAAATCCAAATACTGGCATTCTGAGCCAAATAAGTGAGCATAGGAAATAAAAAAAGAAAATGAAAGTCTTTTCCAATTTTTCTCTTTTTGCACTTCAGTTCTTTCAAATTTATATTAGCTTATCCTTTCAAAACCATTCCTGACCACTGCATAGGCATTTTTTCTCTAGATAAAATTAATTAATTCTGAGTGGCATTTCAACAGTTCTTGAGAAGATGTTTTTAGTTTTAAATGGACCCTGCAGACTCAAAACTAATTTGCTGAATTTTTTCACCATAGAAAGGAAGTTAATGAGTGTCTACTACCACATTCCTTTCACCTTCAGTCAAATTACTGTTTTACAGTGTTTTTAGCACCCATGTAACAGCAGTCTCATATTTTAAAAATCTCAAAATCTAGTAACAATTCACTTTGATATATTTCATGAAGAGTTTTTTCCTTAGAATATATTAAATCTTGTGTGATATTATTTTATCTGAATGACTGACCAAAAATTCTGGCCTAAAATTTATTCAATTTTTTTTTTTTTTGTTTTAAAATAACTGAAAGAGAGCTCTGCCATGATAAGCCACTACAAGTCATATTATTTACTGCATCAGTCATTAGACCAAATTATAAAATAATTGAATCTACAAATGGCCTTTTAAAGTATTCTGGAAAGAGAATCAGTCCTTATAATACATTTAGACCAGCAATTAGTACTTTATTTGACTCATGTAAAGTCCTTACATCTGCTGATTTATAGGCAGACATCTGATTTTTTGTGTAATTGTAGCACCATTGGATTTCCCTTCACTGAAAAACAATACTGATTTCCAAACCTCAAGGACTTGATTCTGATCCAGAATGAGAATCTTACTTTCAGAATATTCACTGAAGGGAAAAAACAAACAAAAAAGTACACCAAAACAAAACCAAGCAAAAAACCACACAGACAAAAAACCCCTTCCCTACAAATTTTCACCTTACTTTTAGCTACAGGTAAGATGATTTAATTTGGCTCTTCTTTGGGCAAAGGATGGAGACTACTGCCCTGTGATGCCTCATTAGTATGTATGATAGAGATGATAATCCATCACAGTTCTAGTGAATAAACAGCATAGCGCTCATTGTGCTGCACCTTATATTTGTACCTACAGCAGATAATAAAATTCAGATGTCTTTACAAAGCATTATCCCAACTGGAAAAAAACAATCTGCTAGGATTGGCCACCCACAGTATGAGGCCATTGAGACACAGGCTTCTGTCAAAATTAGTACAACACTTTGGCCAGAGTATCAGGGACTGAGAGGAAGGTCTAAGGAAATGAGCACAACTTTTCCCAGTATAGGTCATTGTTGAAGAACAGAAAAGCAGCAATTTATAGTCTATTTAATACTAATGTTGCACATATGCAGTAGACAACATAAATTCTGCTATTTTGTTTAGCAGTGTGTGGAGCTTGCTCCTTTCTTCCCTGCATGGGAAGAAAACTAATTGACAACATCAGCATTGAAGAATTGCCCAATCTGTAGCAAATAAGGCTGTAAATCTATATTAAAAAAAAAAAAAAAACAAACAAAAAAGCACAAACACAACACCAGGAGCATGGAAAAAAGTTTTTAAAAGTACACGCTATGAATAAAAGCCATAAACAACAACAGCAAAGTGTTTTCAGAGAACAATGATACTTGAAAAAATATTTGAGCAAATGTATGGGCATGCAGGTTACATAAGGATCTACCCTACATCTATATTCTTCTTCAGTCTCAGAGATTTTTATAAGGATATTTGTCTAGTTTTCATAAGTAAAAAAACTGAGACTCCATAGTTAAAGTTTGAGTCTGTATTTTGATAAATTTACTCCAGTTGGATCCTGTCCTGCTCTTCAGCAATTAACTTTCAGTAATTTCAGTGAGACTGTTCACAAGGTAAAGGTGACTAGATCTGGACCTCTAAAAACAGAGCCATACTTCCACATGGGCTGGCAGGTCTCGTTCTGTGAGAACATCAGTGTCTTTTAAGGCAGTATCAAGTTGCAGCTCTTCATCAGGTTGCACAGGTTTTCAGGCAGGGATAACTCAAAATGTTTATATATTATTAAGGAAAGATCTGCTCTGATTTTTCATCCAAGCTGGCCAAACCTCAGCAGCACTTCTGCAAACTCCAGATGCTGTTATGCCTAAATTTCCAGTGCACTGGGTTCCCGTAACTAGAACCAGCTCAGACATGAGTAACACACTCCTCAACAGCTTTCTAGTCCATAAGCTTAAAGAAACAACTGCCTCACCTAGCAGCACTGCATACTTTGGTCCAAATATCACTTTTTACAAAAATATACAAAAGGGCATGGTAATTTTGGCAAGCTTTTTGAGACTTATTGCTCCTGTCAGTTGCAGACAGTGGGAGTTTTCAAAGCAAAAAGTCAGCAGCTCAAGGGATGAATGGCAAAACTCCTAATGATGATACGAAGGCCTCCACCGTTTAAGAAAGGAATCTTTTTTTTCTGTCTCAAAGTTGGAATTAAAACTTATTTAATTAATTTATACACTGGGAAATATCTTTGTACTTGATTTCATTTCAGAAGAAAGGACCAAAACAACAAAAATAATGTAATCACTGAAGAACAAAAATGAGTGGGCCTGATCCTTTACCCTGATATATTTTATAGTATGCAGCTGAGTGAAGCCAATCCCAGCTTGTTTCTTTGTCTTCACTGTTCTCTGGTACAAAAAAAAGCACTTCACAGGGAAACCACACATGTACTGAGTTTCAGCATCGTTACCACTGTATAAAGATATTAAGCCATCTGAGTATGGAAATCAAGACAGCAGCATGTGGCTTAACTGCACAGCAAGACCTTGCCAGAGACCCATAGGTTTGAAGATTGCATAGTCTTCCTGGAGACATAAATACAATTGTAGCAGCCATGTCAATACCAGCACCTAGAGTACCACACGCCTGCATTGCTTTGCAGTTTTAGTCAGGCATGAATGCTCAGGTGTGTTCAGGGTTATTGATGTGCTCATCATTTGCTATGGGTATTTAAAGATGAGTTCTGTCCCTAGTGAGGTTTTCAAAAAATATTTGAGTAAGCTTGGTACCTTGATTTCAAGTCAGAATTTTTCAATAAACTGCTGAAAATCTGTGACTATTTGCCTCTGATTAGTTGCTAAATACTCCTGAAAAACCTGCTTCTACATGTGTATCTGAAGATGCAAGTTTTGTTATTTTTAAGTGGCATGAGCTCCAAATCATCCCCTGCTGTGCAACTGTGGTGGTTTGTATTATTTTCTTGTAATAGGGATCTCTATATGCTGGTAAAGCTAGAAGCAATCAAGAATTCTCCAGAAAACATTTTTGGCCTTGCATTTCTTCAGGGATTTCTTCCAAAAGTCTCCCAGTTCAAACCCTGGCTCCCAGGTTTGTTAAGCAACCTCTTCCTAGCTCTGTGAAACTCCTCAGGCTGTCTCTGATCCCCCAGGGCTGCTCCACACTGTGCCCTGACTGTTGGATACTTCTTCAGAAATCAAACATATTGAAAGTCATTTGGGTGGCTATCCAATCTGCAGAAAAAAATACTAATAAAAAGGTGCATTTTGTAGTCCACACTTCTGATAGCCAAAATTGCCTTATCTATTTCTTACTTAATATTACCTGGGCCTTTGACTATTAGATTTTCTTGGGAGCAGTCTAGTTAAAAATTTCTGTCTATTTCTTTGCCATAATAAACACTCAAGTCTTCCATACCTTTCATTCTTCAGTCCCAATGATGAGAAAGACAAACTTCCTTGAATTTGTCTTCTGAGGAACTATGAAGTCAGATAAAGATCTGTGCACAGAATAGGCATATTTTAGCTCTGGTAAAAAGCTATGTTTAAATGATGGTTCCATTTTTGTGATTTATGTGCTCATATATGCAAAGAGTCAAGTGCAGTAATGTGGATCTTTACCTAATTGCTTTTCCAACTTGATTTACTATGGGTCTTAAATTAGCCCAAAGACTGCCTCATCTTTTTAAGAAAGAAGTTATAGAGTTTTTTTCCAGGCAAAGCTGTGCTGGAAATCTGCACCTTTCTTCTTTATTTGTTTTACTGTCACTCAGAGAATGAGAATGTATATAAACAAGACATCCATGAAATTCCATGCATTAGTGTCATAACTCCTGGGGCTTTGAATCTTCATATTTGAACAGTTCACTCAGACATCTGACTTGATGGAGCACAGATGTCTATGATATCACTAAGCTCTTCGGAAGACAGGGCATATTATTGCATACTATTCATTAACATTGAATATCTTTCTGTTTAATATGTGTTCCTGAGATCTAATTCCCAGTGTCACCTAGGATGCTTTCTGCAGATAAAGAACAAGTTAATACAGCTCTGCTGGCACTTAAAGACTCAGCCCCAAAGCCAACAAGTGGAATTAATCTAACTGGGTAGTTTGTTGTGGATGCTAATAGCCTACATGAATTCAAAATTAGAACAAATTCATGGAAGAAGCCAATCAGGGCTTTTAACTATAAAGCTCAGGAAATCTGATGGTGGTGAGAAAGTATGCTGCTATTCATTCCCTGTTCGTACACTTTTTTGTATCCAGCTGTTATTATCACTTACATAAACAGGAAAAATTTAGATCATATTTTAGTCTGATTCATTATAGCTCTTTATATGGACTTATCTATATTTTGGAGAAAGAAATAAAAATCCATAGAAAATTATTTACTTATCAATAAACGAACAGACCTTCCAATGCAATGAAAGCCACACGAAGAATACTAAAATAACACCAAAAATACTAAAAACAATGGCAAAAGTCCTTTGGATTTCAGTAAAGATTCAAATCAGTGATGAACAATACTATTACTGGAAAAAAAAAAAAAGAAACAAAACCCAAAGTGTCACTACCAGAGATATAATACAAGACTAAAATCACAAATAATCTGCAAATTCTAAAGAAGTTCTATTTCTTGCATTGGGTAAACCCTTTTGTTCTTCACCCCAGTTTTGGTATATGGAAATACTCCATTGACTGCATGCTGAGCTGTCATACACAACACTTGATTTGTTAAAATTCCACTCTGTCCTGTGCCCAAGGTGCTTGGAAGGTTGCATACTGTGGAAATTCCAATGTCACTACTAAAAATCAGAGCTCACTCTCTCTTGTTTAAAGTTCTGTCACAGCTCCTCATATATCTGTACTTCCTGAATTAACAGCAAAGAGAGATCCAGAATTTCCCATTAAAGTAACTAGGGAAGCATTCCTGACTTCTTCTCCCTCCCTCTGCCACTATTACCTGAACAGATGTGGACTTTATTTTGGGGCAGCCATATTTCTTACCACATCCTGTGACTGCAGTTTATATTAAATTCCTTTCTTATCTCTCTAATGTCCATTCTAGCTTTATGCCACAGTCTCTTTACAGGAAGAAAGTGAGTGTTGATTAAAGTAGTGTAACCAATCATTCATAACCCCCGTAAAAACAAATAAATGCTGATGTGGTCATATGTAGTTTCAAAGTACACCTTAAGACATATATTTAAATGAAAGTCCAGTTAAGGCTAATTTAAAAGATAAATAGTTAGGAATAAATATTAATGAAACCAACCATCATTTGATTGCTGCTCTGCAGAATATAGAGAGTTTTCAAACATAATTAGTGTCTAGAAGTTTAATAATCCAGCTGCAATTTATGTATGTTAACCAATCTCTCAGGCTTTTAAATTCAAGATACTTTGAAATCAGATCTTGAAAGTCTCCTGAAACTCCTGGTAAATTTTCACAGTTCCTTAAAGTGATGCAATTATGTTTCCCAGAGTTCATAAAAAAGTAACAGTTAATTTCTCCTTCTCCTGACTGCAGAAAAATCAGGAAATAAAAATTCTAGTGCTCAGAAGGGGAGGAAAAGAAAGCTCAGAATATCTTAAGATGATATTTAAAGGAATGATTTGGGAAGTTTGACTCATATTCATGAGTAGTTGGGATAAAGATAGTCACAGATCTTTTTGTGGTTTGTATCTACTAATACCACATGTACAAAATAAAGGGGTGATTTAGTGCACAGCAGCATAACATGCCTTGTTCAGGTATGGATTTAAGGGTGTAAATATTTTAGCACAAATTAGGAAGCAGAATATGCAGTTGTAGAGTCTAAAGCTATATTGCTAGTACATACCCCAGATATGTGGGTTACTGCTACTGCTCCCCACTGATTACATTTACACAAAGAATGCTGGCATGTGCTGTCATCACATCTTTGTGTTGCTGTAGAGAATACTATCTATATAATGTGTAATAATTGATTCTACTCTTTTTCTAGCCTAGACAAGGGAGCCAAAGACTGCAGGTATCCATCTTAGTGTGAGCTGGGGAAGAATCTTTCTAAAAATTAACATAGCCATGAAAGTGAAATTTCATCCTGATTGTTAGATTAAATGAGTTTTGAATTTTAATTTTAAGAAAAAAAAATGCAAGGTAACTTACAAAATAATTTAACATGCTACAGAAAATACAGGACAGTATCACACAACCACATTTGTCTTTACAGAAGCTTAGAGAAGTTTTCACAATATATATTTATGTATAAGAATATCAAAACAGAACTTGATTCTTTCATTTTAATGTCTTAGCACTACTCTATTAATAACCTCCAGTGTGAAATAAACGACACTTTTTCTTCCTTTTTATTTCTTGAGATAAGCACAAACATATGGATATACTGTCAGGAAAAGAAATTCATTCTATGGTAGAGACATTAAGAAGATGCAAGTTACATCTGTGCATTCACAGTGGGCTTCAACTAACGTTGGCCTTTTTACCTCTCCTCCAAACCAAGATCCAGGAATCACAGATCACTTTTCTGAGGATTTGCATTTAACATGACCTCTGACCACAGAGGAGGCTGGGCACCTTACTTTCTTAGGGCTAAAGTTAAATGAGATTAAATAGTCTTTCTTTCCAAATACCACATTCAAATATTCTAGTGCTTTAAAAAAATAACATTACAAAGATATCCTCATCCATGTGTAGTAGACATTTTATTTGAGAGCAGAAATCCTAAATCCAGGGATAACTAATTATTCCTTTCCATGTACTTTAATTGACTGTGGAAGTTCTACAGCTTAATATTTTTAGTGGTTTATAGCTCAAAGTAGAGTTTGTTTCTCAGGGATTAACACAGATGTTTCTCATAAATAAGGTTATAGTAATTAGAATTTGAGTATACAGATCAGATTTTTTCTCTGAAGTTAAAAGTAACTGGCAATAATGGATTACATTAAAAATCACTTCACTGCCTTCTGAAGGGCTGCAAATCCCCAGCCCAGCACCTGGTGCCAACTGCCCAGCACTGTTTGAGGTCTCTTGTATGGGGCCTGACTTACCTGAAACTGCTCCCTTCTTTGCAAAATTTGGGCTTGTGGCACTCCCTAACTCAGTGTTCCCACTAAAATGAAAAGCACAAGCCTATCCCCTCCCCCCTACCTCTTCCAGTGAGTAGGCAAAAGGCAGGGATCATGAGCCAGAGTAAGAAAAATTTACTGGAAACAATCACGAGAGAAAAAACTGTTACAACAACATTAAGAACAAAAGAACACAAAAGAGGGTGATTCAGATACAAAAATTGCTCCCTGACTGGAACCCATGCACAAAGAGTTTTGAGACAATGAACTTCTGCAGCAGACCTCTCATTAGGGGTAGAAATGAGCCAAGACACAGACTCTCATTGAACAACATGAAAAGGGTCCTGGTTTACTCTTTTTACAGACTAGCCATCCTGACCCCAGCTAATCACAGACTTTGACTGCAGCAAACTTCCGCCATAGGTTTCCTTTGCAGACTCTGAGGGCAGGTTATTTCTTGCTGGAATATGACTGCAAGTTTTCACCTAGCTCGACTCTGACTGCATGTACCCACTGCAGGGTCTAACTGCAGACCTAGACTGACCTCACAGCAGATTCTTCCAGTCCTTTTGAAATGTTCTTTAGGACCTTCTGTTCCTCTTCCATATCCTCTTTCTCCACGATCCCCCCTGACCAGCCAACCCACCCCTTTTATCACATTTATCTTTATTGGACACTGGTGCAACCCATTAAGGGCAAGGCTACTCTTTGGTAATTAGTACAACTGTGACTTATCAGAGGCAAAGTCACCTGTAATCTCTACTTCTACACCAAAAGCAAACCACCTTCTTGTTCCCAACTGCAAGATATGCTCCCCTCTTTCCTGGAAGTGAGAATCTGAGAATCCTTTACTTCCATCCTCCTCATGATGTGAATGATAGAGAATAACACCCCAGTCATGCCCACATGGCTCCAGGCTCTGCCACCTTGCAGCTACTGCAAAAAAATTAACTTGGAAGAATTGCTCACCAACCCTACCAAGTTTGAATGCTGCTGGTTCTGTTTGAGATTCAAAGTCTTGTAGAATAAAAATTTAACTGCTTTTTCAAAATACAAGTTAGCCAAAGGAAAGCCAGAATTTCGACTGGCAAAGCTGTTTTGGTAGTATCTTCAGAAAGACTGCTACATTGTGGCTGCTCCTACTCATCCAGTCTCCCATTTTTCAAAAGAAACAAATTCTGTCTACCATTTTCTCACCTAAGTACAACTTTCTGACTTAACAATAGCTCAAATAAGACCTTTCCAGAGATTTGTTGTTAGGGACACCTCAAGTTTTATGATTCAGCTACTCAGTAACTCACAGTAATCACAGAAAATAAACCTTCAGGCTTCACAAGGTTTCCAAACCTTTTCCCTTTCAATAATGCAAGAAACTGAGTATGTATATATCTAAACACCTGAAATTAGTTCCTTGCATCGTCCAATTTCAAATCCAATAAAGCCCTTTGCATAGATTAAAATTGTCCATTCTTATTACTACTTCTTTGTGAGCTTTTGTAGAGCAGTGTTCCTGTACCTAAGCACTGCTAGTAAAACAGGATAAGCAGAAGAAATAAATACAAGAACTGAGTGCCATTTGCAGAAAAGAGTGAGCGAAGGCAAAGCATTCACTAAACTACCTTTCACTAAAGGAGGGTTTAGAAGAACAAGATTTGAATCTAAGAAAAGGAAAACTGCAGAAACTAATTGAGAACTGTAACCATTCCAAGTAATCAAAATAAAATATTTTTAAATTTTAATCATGGGCAGTTCTGATACTGGTAAAGCAGATAGCCCCCTCTGTTCATGTATATGCTCCCAAACATTTTATCATGTCATTTCTAATTCACAATCTTCTGGTAAGGGATTCCTGCTAGTTTGTCTGACCTAGGTAAATTTAAATTAAGAGTTAACTTGTATAACAGGACTGAACTCGGGAATGTGTATGTCATTACCCAGTATGCCCTTTCAGCTTGTGCCTGTAATTGTTTTCCGGTAGTGTTCATGCCAGAAAAAGCTGAAAAACATACTAGTAAAAGTATGTGCAGAATTGAAATTAAAAAAAAGCAAAAAAAAAAAAACCAAACCACCAGATTAAACAGTACCAGTTAATTCAAACTTTTTTTTTTAAAGTTTCATTACACAGATATGGAGAGCTACCTCCAAAAATAACACTTTATGTGGCAGATACACACGTAGGACAGAAAAGTGGTCAAGAGGAGCTGAATCTAAATGATTAATGCATCCCAGCTTGGCAGGTAGTGCATGTCAGTTCAACAGGCCGTTCAGAGTATCCTGTCTTGTGCCTGAGATGCCTTTCCACATTCCCCCTTTTTATGGACAAAATGACCTCGTCCTACTTTCAGCCTTTTCCACTACCATAAATGGAGAGATATTCATGCACTTCATTTTTCCATTCCATTTTAACAACAGGCAGGTCAGACCTTGCTGACCACTGGAATGGAGTATATTAATAATAACAACACACTAGTTCAGTCTGGTTCTGTCCTGCAGCTCTTCCTTGAAGTATTGAGAGTTAAAAGATGTTTGTGGACAGAATATCAATTCTAGCTCTGGGTATTTCACTACTGACATGACAACTCAAGCCATTGTTTTTCTATAAAATGATGACAGCCATCTAGAATAATAAGGAAATTAGCAGAAATCTCTTCAAATTAAATGAATATTTTTAAAATTACCTACATCATAAAGCAAGGCATGCAGAGAGTTGGGGCAATTTACAGTTTTTCCATTGCAGTGATCAATGGGAGGGTTTTTAAACTATTTCATTCTTCCTATAGAATAAGCTGGCAATGTAAGTCTAATGTGAAAATTTCCAGTTTGTAACATTTATTCCCAATACTTTGCCTTAGACATTCTTATTCCATTTTTTTGAAAGTTATCAAAGGTTGCCCTAATGGGAAGAAAAATAGCTCTTTAATTAACATTTTAAATATGTTGTTGATTTATTACAACACAATAGTCAAAATGCTGTTTCATTCTTTTTAGAGGTTTCCGAACTCTGCAGTGATCTTTAAACAAATCAGCAAACACATGAGGAAATTATTTTAATAATTTAATAATTAAAGCATGTCTTGCTGTATATTTTCCCAATTTATTGCAGCAAATCATACTTTTTTTTTAGCCGCATAAATAATAATGATGACTCTGATATTCTTATATCAAACAGTTTAGAAAAACAGGCAAAACAAACTATGATACAAATAACTAGAAACAAAAAAACAAACCCCAAAATAAAATGTATGTACCTGCCATAAAATTCTAGCATAGTCCCAATACACTGTTAATCAGAATATCTAATTTCTGCTCCAGCTTTTTGTATCTGGGTCTTGTCTGCAAGAAGGAATTAGAATGTTTGAGAGATTCAAGTCAAATGTTAACATAAAACATTTTCATTCACATAAATGAAATGCAGAGCCCTGAAAGTGGATATCAAAAGAGATTGAGGGCTAGACCAAGCTATGGCTAACCTCTTGTAGTGCTGGTGTTGGTAGATTGTTGGTAGCTTGGACTAGGTAACTTCCAGTATTTCCTTCTGACTCTAAAACTAATGGATTTCAGCAAGATCAGCTGCTCTGGCTTAAATGTGTGTCAAGAGAACACTTACAAGCGCTGATGCCATACAACAGCTTACACTGATTTGCATGCAAATGCAATTTACAGTGACTTAGTGCATTTTGTGGAACAATATCTTTCCTCAAAATCCTGACAAACACCACATTTCTGAAACCAAGTTCTGTTGATTAGATTTAAATAAGAACAATATTATGGTTTGCCATTCAGTTAGTTGAAACACATCAAGCGACATAATATTAGCTGTTCTGCATTCTTTTCTGCATTCTACTCAAATACTTACATTGAATGAGATTTTTGTACTCTTGGCTAATACATCTGATTAGAAATCCAAGTATGCAATACACAAATAGCTAAAATATCATCCTCATCTGATTAGAGCATTAATATGACTGTAGACAATAATGAGGCTTTTCAAACCCCATTACAAAGTACTGTCATTATATCAATTATGGGATTTAAAATAGAATTAATGCAACACTGTATGACCAAGAGATGGGGGGGAAAAAAGTGAGAGACATCCTAACAGAGCTCTATTTTGAAACACATGCTGTTTGCAGTTTCTTACACAACACAGGTTCAGGATATTATTTTATGACCTAATTTCCCCCAACAGCATTTGTTCTGAAGCTAAATAGTAAGGAGGTCTGTAGTGCCCCATGCTTTGCTGTTTGCAGCAATGGTGCTCTGCAACTAATGGGGCCCAGATGGGGCAAGAAAAAACGAACTGAGCTGGCTGGGAAGGGACTGATTTATAGTCCTACTCATTCTCCTCCCCCTCCAAAACAAACAAAGTTAAGGAAAGGCAAAGCTACTTGGCTGCCACAGAAATCTCCAGCCCGTGTGACATGTGTGCACTCTCAGAAATCTCAAAATGGAGCAAGAAAATGAGACCATCAGATGTGTTCCTCCTGACAGCACAGACTATTTCACAGCTAGTACAGCTGCTGTTTCTCTCTTGGAGGAACATCGGGCTTAGAGGGATAGTAGAGTCAGGTGAGCTGTGTGTGATGTCTCAGTTAAATGGTATGTATTTTCTGTGTGCATGGCAGGGCTTAGGCTCACCCAGGACTTGTATCTGAAAGGTCTAGTACAGCAGAAGGTCAGGCTGTTTGTGAGTTTCTGTCTACTCACGCAAACTATCTATACAAATATCGCGTATTTGGCATATTATGAGTTACTGAATAATGCATGAAATTAGGTGTGTTTCCTTCAAAATAAATCCCATCTAGATATAGAAATAAATCATTATTTCATATACAAAACCTCTCTCATACAATTTTTGCCCTTTCCATAACTGTTTTCTTTTTGCACAAAAAAAAAAAAGGATATTTGTTAATGCTAGGTAATACTCTTGTATAAGTCAAATTTTAGAGGGTATGCTTTTTCATCTTCTTCATATTTGTCATAAAATCTAGTGGTGATCCAAGAACAATCTCATCCAGATAAAATTGTTTTATGATGTGAGAACTCAGCATGATTGCTTTACTACCCCTCTGCCTGCAAGCTGGGATATAGGATTAAATGACATCTTCGGTAATATTTCCAAGTTTTGGGGTTTTTTTTTAAGATTATGATTTGGAAATCAAATGCACATTTAAGTATTATTTTAGCTACAAAAGTAGGACTCTGAAAATGGTGGCATCACACCTGCTGTCTGCAATTTCAGTAGTATGTAGAAAAACCCATCTCAGATATTGCTGAAGTTGAGTGTGTGTCAAGGTCTCTCTGATATCACCAAAATAGTGCCCCACAGCACTCAGGCAGCGTGGTTCTGTCATCTCTAGTCTGAAACTGGCCTCCTAATTGTTTGTAGAAGCTGCTGACAAGTAGGAAGTGGTCATGAATGCATGCTGGGGTGTCAGATTTAATGTGTTAACTAAATTAAATATCTTTCCTGCACAATGTAATCTTATGTCATTTGTGCACTTTTGTGTGCTGTATTTGTGTGTTGTTTTGTACAACTACTTAGTCTACTCATGAATCTTTGCAATAAGCAGCAAGAATCAACTGTGGCTTTGTGCACTTTCTCTTTGGAAAATTAACTCCTTGCTTAGCAAATCCAAGATTTTGGGAGAACGTGGTCCCTTGCAGAACAGGAAATCTGTGTCTGAGCATTACAAGAATAAAAAAGAGAGATGAGGAAAAAGTTATTTTTAAGATTATCAACCAAACTTGTAATTTAATGTTTTAGAAGGAGTTAGCTGCTGGCTGAGGAGCTGTTTAATAATGCAGCAGCAAAGAAAAGTAGAGATACACCAAGTATATTAATATTGTCCTGCTATGACAGTGGAATGACTGGTAACAAAAGATCAATTCCAATGCAGGGAAGAAATGGCAATCATGGTCTCCCCAAGAATCTCTCCAAAATCATTCCTATGAGGATAGCATCTCACATTGCTATACACCTAAAAGACTAGTGATTAATTTGTAATGTCACAAAATTTGATCATGAAAACTTAGGGTTAATATTTCCTTAAGAAGTGAAAGAAGTTCTTTAAAAGAAAGAAAAAGTCTCTGCTGGTTGCCATCTGAAGTGCTACTAACCAACTTCACCAGCCTGAGGCTTTTGACATGGAAAGTGGGACTTGAGCCAGCATTGTGGATGGGTGATTGCTACAGAGCCTGAGGAGTGACAGGACTGGCCTGAGGGCCATGGATGAAAAGGGATTGCATGGGAGAGGCTGGGAGGGGGAGAAAGGTGGATCAGTGAGATGATCTTAACCCAAGAAGTACTCTGTTTCAGCCTCCAGAGTGTGTTGATCTATGCTCAGGTTTGTGGCTTAGTGGTGGACTTGGTACTGTTGGGTCAACAGTTGGACTCAAGGATCCTAAGGGTCTTTTCCAACCTAAATGGTTTCATAACCAAAATAGTTAAAAGCAGATGTATGCCTTAAAAAGGAGCAGCGTAATGTTGCATTTCTACTAACCCCTTGCTTCCTTTAATAAGAAATAAATAAATAAATAATCTGGTGACAGAAATCACAGCTGCCCTCAAAATTTCAAAGAACAAGCCACCAGATTTAGCATGACAAACTATTTTCTCTGCAGGAACATCAGGGATTTTAAGCCCTTGTCCCATTCTGTGGGGGATTCTTAATAATCTTTTATAAAGATTGACTGTTTTGCAACTGAAGACAGCTAGAGGGTCTGATACCTTCTGTTTGCCCTCCTACATGGAAGGCCAGCAGCAGTTGGTGTAATATTTTGTTTTGCCTTGAGCTGGTTTTGTTTGTGACACAAATATGGAAGAGCATTATTAAGGGTGAGTTATGTAGTATGACACTGCTCATCAAAACATTTTCACACTCTGCAGGCTATAAATCTATTTATGGTCCTGAGTTTTGTGAATGATTGCTGTGAAAAGTGAAGAATGTCTGCATAATTTTATTTGACATGTAAACTACACTATGGTTTCCAAATCTGTCATCATAGTGCTGAAATCCATTCTTAACACTGACTTGTACAAATGGCAGGTCTCACAAGGAGGAAAATATTATTTTCTGGAAAGCAGTGCAATTTGGCATTATAGGAGGCAAGTCTTTGTAGGGCTCTTTGCCAGTCATTAAGCTATGGCTGTCAGCTAGATTTGTTTCTCATGTAAACAAAACTCTCTCCAAAGTGTACTTTGTCCCTCCTGGAAGTGTTGTCGTCAAATACAAGTGAATGCAGATAGTGATCACATTTCTTTAAAGTGGATGGAGAAGCTGGTGAAGGTTGATGGGAAGGAGAGATGCCTTTCAAGTATTTTGAAGATTCAGATAAACTTTTTAAAAGTATATTATACACAAAGCCAGCATAAGATCTGAATACATTTTGTATTTATATTAAACACCAGCACATGATTCCATGATTCCTTTCCTTAGAAAGAGACTCTACTGAAAATTTATGCTTTTCATATAGAATATAACAAAGAAAACACTGTGCCTTAATAATTTTTGAAGCACTACATAATTCCAGGAATACCAAGCATTCTCCAGTCTCATTGATTTCAAAACCTAAGACATCAGGCCCCAAGTATTTTTAAAGGGATCCTAAGCTGTACAAAAGTCTCATGTCTTTTCTAGTGAAAATCCAACTCGCTTGTAAACCAATTTAATGCCAAGCATATGAAAATCTGAAGGATTTCCTGCAAGATTTTTGATCGAAAATAGAAAGAAATTTCTTTTCCTTTATCCATACCAAGATTTTGAATGGCAGTTCTCACAACCCTGACCATGAAAACAATTAGAAAATGTGATGTTCATGATTCTAATGTCTTTAACTCCATCTGCAGGCACGCCAGTGGGTTAATACAGTGAGCACCTCGGCATGGACTGCGCCCTAAATACTATTTTACTCTAATTATATAAAGACACTGGAGTGAAAACAGGCCAGATAGTAAGGAAAATTTTGAATCTTGCCCACCAATACACATACACAGCTCCCAGAATATCAAATCTTTTTCCCTGACACAGTTTAAAAGGCAAGTTGTCCCATATAGCTCCTTCCATTTTATTCTTAAATAGTACTATTGCGTAGCTTGGTTATATGTGTGATTATCTTTCAATTCTGAGGTAAGACCATCTTTCATTAGGGATGTTACTGAGGCTGCCATGTATGAAAAGTTCTTGCATGAAATATTCTTATTTTTCCACAGGCTGTGCTGGTTATTTGAGTCTTTTGGGGTGACTGGGATAGCAACTGACAAAGTCACCAGAAATCCTAAATCTCAAACTCCTTTGCAAACACTCAAGTGCTTCCCCAGTTTCTTGCAAAATCTTCTGCTTTTCATTGTGCTCTCACAACACAAAGTCAAAAAGGAAAAGCTTTGAAAAGCAGAAAATGTTTTTTTAATCTTCAAAACTCAGAAGGCTTTCTTTATGTAAGTCCAAATCACATTGTGGGACTCTGGACTCCTGCCCTGGTGGGTCCGCTTGGGTCAGACTTGAAGTGACTGTGCCTGGCTGACAAAGCCAAGTAATAGTTATGAATATAAACAAATAATATTAATATATTGCCTCTTTAATATGTTTATTTGCATATGGTTATGCATATTGGATGGTAGTTATCTGTACTGAGGCTAAATCCCAGCATCTCCTCTCTTCTTTCTGGTTTAAAATTTCCCCAAACAATGTTCTGTTTGACCTAATTTTTCACACGTGTTAATCCAAGGATACTTAGAAAGTATAAAGAAAATTACGTTAAAAATCCCCAAGCTTTGAGTTTTTCTGCATTCAATAAATTGTTAAGGGATGTTTACTATTCAATATCTGCTTCTAATTTATGCACTGTTCATTCCTTCTTCCTCTTTAATAAAGAAATTTCCAAGCAATATTCTGGGTATGACCAATGCCCAAAATACAGTCCTTGTTCAAAAAGCCTGACAGTCGACAAAAGTTTATATAATATTCATCATATTACATTTATGTTCTCTGCTCTTCAGAAAGGAACGTAGCATATTGACAGAATAATTTGAAGTCATCCAAAGGAAGTAGGAGGCAAGAGTCAAAACCAAATTATTTTCTTCAATATCAGATAATCATGTCTGTCTGGAATTTTAATCTTGTTTGTGAAGAATTCCAGTGTGAAGGACAGAAGGCTGCATATAATGTCACTTAATTTTAAAATAACACACACAGAGAACTCAAACTGAATATAATCAAGAAAATAACAATATTAAAAAAAAAAAAAGACTCCTTCCTTTTCTACACAGGGAATGAAAAAAAAGATTTCTAAAACAGGAAGCCTCCTCTCCTTCTTGCCACCATTTATTTTTTCCCTTTACCCTCATATTTTTCACCTTCCAAAAATAGTAAATCTTTATTCAGGATGTATGATAGGTAAAGCTGTTCACTTTTTGTTAAGTCAAAAAAGTAACACTCTATATAGTGTTGGGCAACACTGTGAAAGTTATCTGGTCAAAGCAAACCTGTTTCACTGCATTTTTGCCTCTGCCGTCTACTCCTGTGTGAAATATAGTAAATTTTTTTTTTTTCTGGAACATTCACACATTGACTTTATCATTTTGACAATGCCAGAAGTGGAAAAATGCTGCAATTTGTCTCTGAGAATAAGATTGATAAAGAAGAAATTTATTAGTTTTTATGTACCTTTTTGTACTTGTAGGTAGAATAGGCTTTTCAATCTCTAAATTTCAATGACATATGATCATTTACACTCAGTATAGGTGTGGCTTTTGATTTCCAAGAGGATGCACTAAATAGAATAATATTATTTCTATCTTACTGGAGGTGATAATAATGAATCTTTAGTGACTTTAATATGTTTCATAATAAAATGAAAAACCCTTCAGTTTCCACTAGGGAGGTTAATGGAATTGGAAGATGAAGAAGTGACCAGTTGGTTTGACAGTTGCACAAATGATGTGCAACTTTATCTAATATGGTATTGAATAAATTGCAGCTTTTATTTTATAAGATAGTGAGACGCTGAGCATGAGCCACTTCCCATCAGTTATAAAGGATACTGTATACTCCAGAACTGCTGAAGAAGATGTTTGGTATGCCTGTTTCCCTGATTTATTATTTTTTCTGCTCTGGAAAATATTACTTGGAAAAGCCAGTGTGTAGACACTCTGGAAGCATGAGGAATATTGGAAGGGAGGCAGAGGAGCAGGTCAGAGCTGTGTGCTCCGTACGTGCTGGAGTTCAATCACGCTCTGTGGTTTCACCTCTGCTAACTGCAAGCAGATGACTCCTCAGCAGCTCTTCTTTGAAAAGGTCTTTAGGGCTACAGCACCAGCAACAGAGCTGTTCATCGTGATCAAAACAGCAGTAACAAAAATTCAGTAATGGAGACGATCCATTAGAGAAGATCCTCTGTGCTGGTGGGGGGAAAAGGAGCTGAAGTTTGCTATTACCTCTGTATAATTTCCTTCTAAAGTAAGTTTATTGTCACCTTTGTATAATTAGCTTTAGCTCCAGCATCTCTGTTTTAAATTATGTTTTCTAAAACTCATTTTAATATAATACTGCACTGGCAGTGTCATAACCCAGCTAGAATTTAGTCAAGTTTTCCATTGTAAGGATCTCTTTTCAGATGTCTAAACTAGAACTTAGTGGGGAGAAAAACTTTCTGGGGCATAAAGGCATTAAATTCAAGTTACGAAACCTTCAGTCCCAGGGTGCCTGTATTTTCTGAACTGCTTCTTAAAAGTAATGAGAGAAAAAATAATTTAAGTATTACATATACAGTAGATTATTTATTCCACTGTCTCAAATCCATTGACTCCTCCTGTCAAGAAAAAACAATAGGTTTTGATATGGTCAATAAGCATAATTATTTAGCATATAAAGCAATTTTAATGTATTTTGGGTTTGGTTTTTTTGTGGTAATGGTATTTGGGTTTCTCAGAGGGCTGGACTGGGATCTGATCCAACTTATTCAGATTCATTAGCCGTGATTTTGTATCCCAAGGTAACTCTTTGGAAGAAAACAAATACATCTGGATTTCACATATATTGTAATGGAAAGCTGCAAAAGGAAATGCTAAAGTAACTATTTCATTGCTAGTGCATTAGACCAAAATCTAACCAAAGTCAAATAGACTGAGGGAATTTAGGTAGCAACCAGGTTACCCACAATATATTACAGTGAAGAACTCACTATTCTTTGAAATAATGTTACATGTCATGAGATGACGAGAACCATATAGAGTTTTCAAGCTCGTAAGTTGCATTTCTGTTCTTTAAATATAGTTTGAAATATTATCTTTTTTTTTTTCCCACAGAACCTCAGATGAAGCAAATGGAGTGAAAAATGTGGTGTTTTTTTATTCAGAATTGCTTTGATCAAAGCTGAAAGTTAAAGTCTACAACCAACAAAACAGTTGTTATGATCTCTGTGGGAAATGCCATGAAATTGTGCAGCCACATATGAAATACAAGCTTTTCAGTGAACACATAATTATCAAAATCTACTTTTTTCTGAGCAGAGCTCAGATAAAAACAAATATGTCTCTTTCTTCTTAGTGCTGTTTTGTAAATATGTAGCCTCTAAAGTCTGTCTCCAAGGGATGCAGTTTGAAGTAGTTTTCCTTTAAATTAGTAGTGGTAAAATAGCCTTTTAATTCTTAGGGTGGGAAAAATAATCACTCTTCCACTGGATAGTATTTATTGGCACACAGCTTTGATAGTCCAAGTCTTCAGCTGTCTTGGAACACCTGTAAGATATCCAATTTTTAAGTTGAAGAAACTGTATGCAGTGTAGGGTCCAGCAATAACAGCTGCTAGACAGGTGTGATAGGCAAGGGGCCTGCCAGAGTGAGCTGTCTCACTGCCCCCTGTGTCCTCCAGGAGCAGGACTGATCTGGGCTCACAGCAGAGGTGCCTTTCCAGGACTTGGCAAACCAGTATCCAGACTCCCCAGGCTTAGCAGGAAATGGGCCACAGCCCCTGGACGTGCACACACATCAGTGTGTGAGATCCACAGGGTCTGAAGGCATTCACTCTTGTATATTAAATATTTTCTCTCCAAAAAGGCAAAATCACCTAATTCCTCATCTTTGCCTGGCCACTCTTTTATCAAATAAGTGCATAGATAAAGAACATACAGTAAATTTAGGCAAACACAAGGTTAAACCCTAATTATAAATTTGGAAACTGCTTAGAAAAAGCATACAACTTCTCTTTAAAAGAGTTAGATTTATTCAAGAAAGTCCCATTTTTGGCTCTGTAGCTTTCACATAGGATATTTAAGAAATGCTTCAGCTGTTATACCTGCAGAAACAGCTCACATGGCAACATCCCCTTTCTGCTCAACAGACTTGAAACTTCAATTTTTAGATCAAAAGTCATATTTGGGAGGTGGAGATTTAGTGCCACTCCTTCACACTGCAACTTGCACAGTCATTTACCTGATCTACTCTCTCCCTTTTTCACTGTAATAGATCCTCTGTTACTGTGGCTGATGCCACCTTTGCATCAGTTTCTACATCAGGTGTTTATCATCATCAGAAATGAGACAAGGGTGCAACTGGATTGTGTTTTCATTTATATGAGTAATAGTAAACATGGGCATTCTTTTATTCCATAAATAATTGTATTGGCATTAATCTTCACTGTATTAATAGTCATAATACATTAATATTCACCTTTATAATACTAAAAATATTTTATTGCAACAAAACTTTCCTTTATTTTCTTGCTTATCTGAGTTGTATATATTTCACAGATTATCAGATACAGCATTTACAGAGTACACTTGAAATAAAGAATAATTCCTTTCACATCTCATGCTTTAGTTTCACTGGCATGAGACAGTGCTAAAGCACATAAAACAGCAGGGAAAGGCAAACTGTAATGGTATCATTTCTCAAAATTACAGCATTTCTCTTTGAAGTATAATTTTTCCTCAGCTACAAGAGGTTACTAATTTGCTGCAATACATCAATGAGCAATTGTAGCCTTCTTTGGGTAGCACATACTGTCTGTCTGCAATAATCTCTGCACAAAGGGAAGCTTCCTCTTGTTTGGCTTGAGGCCAAGTCTCACTCCCCAGTCCACAACATTGGCCTTGAGAGCTCATCTTTTCCCAGCATCAACTCTTCTCCAACAGCAACAGTATCTTCCAAACAGAGGAAAACTGACAGCGGAGAGACAGAGCAGCTTCTACAAGAAAATCAATTAGTCATTCTCTATATGCTTCCTGGAATAAGGGCCCATCTTCTTATTTTGCTTTGGAGACACAAAGGAAAGAGGAAAAAGGGTGCTAATAATGTTCTGTGCCTAAAAGCACATTAAAAATTGTTAAGCTGATTTTAAATACACGGGAATGCATATGGATATAAAATTGACTGGGCATTTTTAGAGGTATCAGCCCCCATTTTTTTCTAGACAGTTACTCACACTGGTAAAAAGTGCTCAAACATTTTGTATATTCCCTTCAGCAATGGAAAATCCACCATCAGCTCCTGTAGCTACTTCTGGTGGCAGCTGTCAGCAGGTCTCATGGCAGAAGAGCTTCCTCCTGTTATTTAATGCTGCAGAAACAGAACAATGCACACTTTCCCTTTAAGATTTAATGTCTTCTTCCTTCAGCGGCACATATTCAGACATATGATACAGAAATTATTAAAAACTTTTACTGCTAGACAGTATTCGTAATTAATTTTTCAGCTCTTAGTTTTTGGGAGCCCTGAATACAAACATAAATTATATGGCAGTCTTAATAATATACCAACAAACTTTGCACATGATAATGGAAAGGACTTGCTGGGTCCTAGAGCCTGATTGTCTGCCTTTACACGTAGATATGTCATATGATTTTTTCAATGAAACAAAATTATGTAGATATCTATTTGACTTAATTATAAATCTTATTATTATATGAAGGTTGTTCTAGAAGCTACCCTCCTAAAGCCGTCTTAGCCATCTTTTAACTGTTTTGTACTGGGACATCTCTCTCCTTAAATCAGGAATTCTTTTTCTCTCTCTATCTACCCGATATGTATATACAGAGGATTTATGAGTGATACCACTCTTTGTTTCATTACCTTCACTGCAAGTTCTAGAAATTCAGATGATTTATTAAGAATCCACCTCCTATCAAATATCATTTTCTGCCAATTTGTAGACAGAAAGAGAAAAGATCTCCTCATGGTTACTGCTCATGGTACCTCACACAGCTTGGCTCTGAGAATATTGCAGCTGACTCTTTTAAAATCATGTCTTTGACCTACAACTGGTCTTCAGAGTGCTTAGCAGGATCTTAAATTCCGTAGAGCTGTGATTATTCTGTTCCAGGGTAACATTGGTGGTTTTGTTGTCAAGTCTTCTTGGTTCATGAGCAGTGAATTGGGCAGTACATTGTTCCTTGTCAGTACATCCAACATCTGTAGCAGGAGTCAGTCCTCAGCGTGTTCCAAGAACCTGATGGATGACTTGTACACTGCCATGCTGTTTTCCCAACAAGTGTATGGGTAATTGAAGTCACCCATGAGATCCAGGTTCTGTCAGCCCAAGACTTTCTTAAGAAACCACTATAAAGTTTCATCAGCCCCATCATCCTGATCTTGAACAGAAATATTTTCCATTAAACCTTCAATCACATTTTACCTATGGACAAATGTCACTCAGATATAAGCATATTCCATTCTAAATAAATAATAAAATTACCTATCTCTCACTTTGTTCAGATCTCTTCCAGAGAAACCAAAACTAGTGTTTTGTGTGACGTGTTTTTCTATAGTTGCACAGAGATTCTGCATACATCTATAAGAAATAACTTACTGTAAATTTGAGATATCTTTAGAGTTACTTGTCATTTTATATGTATAATTTTTAAAAAACATTAGTGAAAACTATGGTGTTGAAATAATGATTACAGAAATTTAAATTTCAAAAACCCTTGACGACTACACAGACACACTATCTGTAAGTTCAAATAATTAATTTGAACTGTTTATCTACTTATTTAATAACAGAGACTGTTTTAATTCCCCTTAGGAAATCTATCTTAATTATGTAAACTATGTTGATTATCATAACTTTTTTTTTTTTTGTACAACAACATCTAACTGATTAGGACAATGGGTTTCCTTCTAATAAGTAAATTACAGATGAGTTAAAACAGCTGTCATTCAAATATCTTTTTTCCCTCTGAAGGATCACAAAACTATTAACAAATATTCTGTATGCAGAAAATACTTCATCATTGATATGTATCCTTCTGGGAATGAGGGAGGGCAGGAGAATCGTAAAGCATGTTAAAACTTGAAACAACCACAACAGAGCCTTTATCTGGTGTTTGCCAACCAAGTTTTTGTTGGCAGTTTTGAGAGCCCTGACCCAAAGTCTGGGCATGCCTGTGCCAGGCATGTACCTACTCACCCAGTGCTGGTTTGCCCTAGAATTCTCTGTCCATCCCACAATCCTAGGCTGCTGAACTTGAGTCAATTTCAACCCAAAGGCTGTGATATTCAGTAGAGATTTGTAATGTCTAAACTGAGCCCCACCAGAGCCCAGCACTGACCCAAGAACACCATCAGCTGGGCATGCAGCAGCCTGAGCACACCAGGGACAAGCTGGAGTTTGTCAAGCCCCACCTAAGCACACCTGCCATAAGTTTTGGGCTGAAGTTGGATAGCTCAGCATGAAGCTTGTTTTTAGATAAATATATTTAAGAGACATGCATTTTACTGAGGCTCCTTGTTCTAATTATCATTACAAAAAGCAATTCTGTAACTGGCAGAAGAATTGACCACATAAGATTGCAATCCTTAACATGTTTTTTTTCCCACATAACTCCTTATCCACTAAGTGAACTCATGAGAGGATGTAAGCATGTTGTAGTTCTGAAATCATAAATGTCTCCTGTATAGTAAAGGATATAGGGTTTTGCTACTTGCAAGCACTGTGTAGATATCAATACATCAGATCATGGTTATGCTTTTAATGGATATATCTACTCTTCTGAAGTAGTTCCCCCTGCACTTCCCTGTACACTGTGCAGCATTTTACATGAAGGTGTTAGTGGAGCTGGCATGCACAAACTGGATTTCTTTCAAGTGTAATTGAACAGAAAGATAACCTGAAGGACCACACCTAGTATATTTCCACAGTTTCAGCTTTCAGTCTGGGAGAAGTCTGAAGTTACTTTGAAGTTCAAAACAAAACAAAACAAAACAAAACAAACAACCCTCAGCTATTGTGAGGGTATAGCACCAACTGCCTCATGCTGCAGATCCAGCAAATGGAACATCCATTGGTCCCTGCTCTTTGCTAGGATAGACAGTGTCTATATAACCTTATAGATTGGGTATTGGCCAAATTTTACCCTTTGCTTTATGGATGCAAAGATACTTTTCATAAAGAAGTGAATAGCATGATATATTTGTGTGGAATTCATATTTCCACACAGGAAATGTTCCTCTTGTTAAATAGCCTTACACCATGGTATATTCTACTGCCTTGCCATCTCAAATGACTGTTTTAAGGAACACAATTATCTCCTTATGTCCCATTTTAGGTTGCTTATATTTTATCTCTTTCAGTATTTCTAATAGTATTTCTAGAGTTACAGACAATGAACTATCAAGTAACTAGTATGTTACTTTCATCAGTAAGGAGTTTTGCAAAATTTGTAGATAACTTCCTGAAGAATGTGAGATGAATGTTCTGTAAGCTCTTTGGCACCGCAGAATAGCTGAGCTGAGAGTTTAGGGTGACATAATACATTTTTCCATGTAAATTCTAGGGAAAAAAACATAAAGGAATCTAGATTTAATCCATATTGTCACAAAGTCTGGTAAGTGCATTAGCTAAGGGCAGTGATTAATTCAGCACTCCTATAAATGAAATGTTCTGTCAGGGTAATTTTTAGCCTTAGTCCAAATAGAACTTCATCATCAGCTGTTGGTAACTTGTCACTTCCTAATTTTGGTTATTTCTCATCCTTGTGCTCACTAACATATTAACTATTTTTATTATCACAATAATGTGTCTTTTAATACAAATGTCCCAGTGTTTTCATAATACTAGCAGAACACTTTCCAGCAGCAATGTACTTCCCTTCACATATGATCTCATGACTAAATTATTCCTGACTTGCTGCCATATATACCCCTAGGTGATATATGTATTTTTCTTAATGGGTGAACATAAATTCTACTGTATGGAGAGAAGTAAAATATGCCTAACAAGGAAGAAAACATATCCATTGTTAGGATGGAGGCAGGAAAAATAAATGTTGCTCAATTACTGCCCCCTCTCCCCTGCCTCTCATTTATCTTTGTTCTTTATTCATATAATCATATTTGCAAAGAAATTAAGTAGAACATATTGCACCAGCATTAGGAGGAATAAAAAAAGGGATATAATTTTCATGATACTAAAAAAATCAAGACCTCAAAGAAAGAGAACTAGTGTCATAGAACATGCAACAGGAGCCATTCCAGGTCTAATTTTCTTGAAAGCAGGGAGAAGACACTACACCCAGACAAGGTTATAAGGCACAGAGGCCTCATCATTTATTTGTCCACACTAGCTTGAGAGAGACAGATGACCACCTCTCTCCACCTTGTACCCACTGTCAGTCTTCATGAATCCTTGCAGAATGCACCTATAGCTTGTCAGGCTGTAAAGACGTGCTCCTCTGGAGGAATTCTTAGGAAGAAAAAACAAAAACAAAACAACACAAGGATCTGAGAGCTACAGCTCAATAGTGTTAATAAACAGTAAAGCACCTGGAAAAACACTGGCTGGAACAGAGAAACCTCATGAGTGTGTGTGGGAGCATTATTTTCTCACCAAGCCTTATTTCAGATTATGTTTAAATCAATCACACCATTTAGATCGTTCCCCAGCCAAATAAATTATTGTCTGAGATTTCTGTGCAAATTTTTCTTCATAGCATCATTGCTGTAATAGAAACTTCTGCTTCTAAAAGTGGAAAAATCAGCATATGCAAATGTTCCTACTGTAAAACAGCAGGACAAAGTAACTGGAGGCTTGTTTTGAAATCATGTAAAGTTTGTTTTGCCACATTAAGATCAACTGAAGGTGCAAAAGGTCCTGGCCTCTGACAACTGAACTGTTTATGCATTCATTTGCCTAAAAAGAATCAGACATTAAAATCTGCAAGCATTAAATTTGAGGATTGTTTGAGGTCTGCAATAATAACCCACCAGATCCTTGCAGTCATGTGAAATGGCTCAGCCATATCAGACAGACCATAATGGCTCACTGGCATCAGTCTGGGTTTCTGTCTGTACACTCAGATTTGCCTAAGGAACATACTGCATGAAACCTGCAGAAAAGAAATGCTGGTTAGAGGAGTCTGAGCCTGGAGGAAAGCCAGAGAATTATATTATCCACAGAAAGTTAGATTCCTAACTAAAGTCACAAATCTGGGCAAATATGGATTAGTATAAGAACTGGATTAGCATAAGAAATAGAGTCCCTTTGTACAATGTATTTACACCAGCACAATACATAAAGCTTTAACTATGCTTACATTTTATGTCTGCAGATGGTTGAAAGGCAGAAAGGTTATGTCAATCTCTCTATTTACACACACAAGTCTAGTACTTATACAGAAAATAAATGGAGGATTTAGACTGATAATCCCTGAAAAAAAAATGCATTCCAAATAAAGATCTTATTAAGAAAGGCCTAGGCCATCAGAATTTGGGTATGCAGCAGGCCTGACTGCATCTTGTAAAAACCAAGAACTGCTCTTTAAAAAGTCAGTATGTCCTGTTCTTGAGCAGGCCCTTATAGCGGCAGCCAAAGTAATTTTAAAAAGGTAAAGAATGTAACAGGATTTGTAGTTCATATAAAGTGACACATGCACAGCCATAGGAGACCTTTCAATAAAAAAGATGCATTATTTTTCTATACTAGATCATTAAAATTCATATATTAATATAAAAGAGAGAGCAAGAAAGAAATGAGAAATTTGTTTGTAACCAAAACTTCAGATATTATTGCTAATCTGCAAAATCAATCATGGGGAAGGAGTAGATTTTATGAATGGAGAACAAAATATACACTGTTTTAACAGTGAACATCTTGTATTAGCATGAGAAATATGGCATAATTGTTTTTTCATATGCTCAGGAACTTGACTGAAAAAAGTACACTAAGTTGGAAAAACTATATAAAGACTATTTCAGAGAAGCATCAGTAGCTTTCAATTTCTCCCTGACTAGACAACACCTTACTTGCTATTTAGGCATTAAGCTTGCCAAGGACAAATGGTCCAAGAAGGTCATTCTTACTTCAAGGCCAGTTTAGCTTTTCTCCCGTACTGCACCCATGAGTTTTATTTTATAAAGAAAAAATCCTGCAAAACAGCTTAACAACACTGGTTACTGGTGTGTGCTTCAGTCCAGACTGTCCTGTCTACACTGAACTGTTCAAACATGATGGATCCCAGCCTTTTCAGAGACTCAGAGTTGTCTGTCAATAGGAACAATTACATCACCTAATTTGACCTGTAAGATAGCAAAAGACCTTAGGTTCCATCCCCTTACTTCTGTATTAAACCAGAAAGGCAGCCAAGCTTGAGCCAAACAAGTTAAGAGAGAAGTCTGCAGAAGTTTTCTTCAACAGTTTGTTCCAATGTGAGATCAAAATGGTGGCTTATTTCTTGTTTGTAGTTATCTAGCCAGATTCTGCTGACAGCCACAGGTATTATATTAGTGACTCTAGTATTCCCCCTTCCACCCAAGAAACCTGCATACTTGCGAGGAGTCACCTCTTGGTACATTTTCTAATCAAGACTTTTTAAGCAACCCACTGTAAATTGTCTTCTGTGATCCTAAAATTGTTTTTTTTTGACTCTCCTATTTCTCAAAGTCCTTTCAAAATGTAACAGAACAGCTTTCTAGCCTTCTGCTATTCTTTCTTTCTGTGCATAAATTCACTGATTACAAAATCATTTCTCTAGACTATCATTCTGGCAGTTAATGACAAGCCAAAAGGACACTATCACTAGTCCCTTTTCAAAGTCATTGTTTCCAGGATATGCCCCCTACTTATCAGCTTGCCTTTTGCAGTCCAACATGTGAACACCCTGCTTTTGTAGAAAGGACCCAGCTTATAAAGCAATCCAAAGTCACTGTAAGATTGTCTTGTCTTGATTATTTAACTTTCTTCAGTCCTTGGAGAAATGTGTTCAGCTGTAACTTTTTGCTCCAAGTCACAAAGACAATGTCACTTGTTCTAGATCTAAGGCAGATAAGCAGGTCTTA
The DNA here is from genome assembly GCA_013397375.1 of Toxostoma redivivum. Lineage (NCBI taxonomy): Eukaryota > Metazoa > Chordata > Aves > Passeriformes > Mimidae > Toxostoma > Toxostoma redivivum. The sequence continues at coordinate 139,442 of VXBI01008523.1, forward strand.
AAATAACACCTGCTCACTTAAGACTGCCTTATTTGTAATCATAATGTCAGTTATTCTATTCTCAATCCATTTAATTTACATTTCACTGGTACTGTGGGGTATTTTCCTTTAAAATTCAAATTCATTGTGTATTATACTAAGGCTTTTAAAGCCCTAGGTAGATTGCAATCCAACAGTTATGACCTCCCAAACTAGTAATTGCAAAGGAAAATATCAGGTTTGTTTAACTGGTAATGTAGATAGTTTAGGATCCCTCAGGTCAGTCTTCTTCTGTGCATTTTAAACATAACCATCATATCACTGCTCTCCTACCTACTTAAAACTTTCCTGATATTATCAGTATTTATTTTAAAAGCTGGCCTCAAGCTTTCCTTTGACACCTGTTCAAGTATATAGTTAACATAGCATTCATTTCAAGACAGACAGAAGGTATGTTGTCTCTGCATAATTATCTCAACCAGTCTGGGTTATAACTAAGCTGCCCACTTCACAAAAAGGTCACAGATGAGCTATGCCTGAGAGCCAATGGCCCACTAGTATCCACAGAGCTTTTGTGTGTGCTCAGGAAAGGACACTTTTCCCATTACCACCACTCACAATGCACATGGATCCGTTCGTCAGCTGCAGTACAGAGAATTAGAGGAAGTGTCTTCTAGAGACACCAGTCCACAAGAAGGACAAAGTCAAGAATACAACAGTAATGAGAAAATTGAAACATCAACTAACATGCATTCTGTGAGCAGGATGCCAGTCACCCAAATCATGCCTGCAGTGAACACACCTCTTTGACAAGCACAACATGGAGCAAATCATCAGTTTTCTCTGGGTCTATTTTCTTATTCACGTGCTCAGACTGCAAGAAATCCAGAAAGACTGCTGTATCCTGTGGGAAGATAGGTTGAAAGGATAGTACAAAAGGCAATCCCTCCCCATGAACTACAGCTGTACTGATTACTGAGGAGTGGAAACATCTGTGCCTGCCCAATGCAGTTGGGTGTTATAAAGGAGTGAGTTAGCTGGTTACTAGTTGTAGTTACAGCTGGAGTTTGAGACTGAGAGTCTGCTGGCTGTGAGAAGGTAAGGGACATGCATTCATGCAAGGTACAGTTAAGGAAAGGAGATGTTGTGTGAGGGACAGACAGGGTTAGGTGACTGGGTAAGGGACAGCTTGGGGTTTAGTTATTCATGCAGACAGGAGAGGAGTCACAGTTGTGTGGAGCTGCCTGTAAGAAAAGGAGTCAGAATTGTCAGAGAGAAATACACTGAAAGATGATGGGAAAAGCTTTCTAATAAAGGACTGGTGGTGATGCCAGTCATGTCCATCTGGATATAACTGCAACAGTATCCCTTCTCAAATAGCACTCAAAGGAGTGTCAGACTCCTTTGCTTCATTTCTAGCAACATTAGCACACAGGGCACAGAGCAACTGCTTTCCTTCGGCTGTGCTTCAGGAGCAGAGCTGGTGTCAGTGCAGCTGACTGGACCCAGCAGGTGGGAATAAGCCTTTCCCCACAGCTGCGGTAGGTTAAAGTGACCCTTTCCTCTCCAGAGCACAGAGAGGCTGTAAGGGACAGCACTAGAGGTGGTGATCTGGCTGTAGGTAGTGATCCATACACAGGTGATGCTCCATGTACAAAGGGTTGGGCTGTTCAGCTTCCCCCTCACCCTTATCAAACAGCCTGTGCCAAGGGGAAAGTCTAGAGGAAAAAGTTTACTAGGAAAAGGTTCTTCACCAAAAGGCTGGAACAGGCTGCCCTGGCAAGTGTTTAAGTCCCCATCCCGGGAAGTATTTAAAAGATGTGCAAATGTGGTGCTTAGGGACATGGTTTAGTGGTAGACTTGGCAGTGCTAGGTTAACAGTTGGACTTGATGATCTTGGAGGTCTTTTCCAACTTAATGATTCCATAGTAGAAGTATGGAATAAACAGGGTTCAGGTCATTCATTCACATCAGGCCTGTGTCTGTTCTCATTTGTTTTTCTTTGCCTTAGCCTGAGCTGAAGCAAAGCTCTTGATGTGTATGGCAACAGGCAATGAAAGGTGACTGTTTCGAGTAGGAATTCTTTACCACAGATGTTTTTTAAATAAAGTGGGGTTTTTTTTCCATCTAATGCTTTTAGCAAACTTCAAGGAAGTAAAAATCTGTTCTGAATATATGAAAATTCAACCTTTTGGAAAGATGTGTTTCCCTTTTACTTTACATATAATTTGAAGAATTCTTTTTCTATCTTTTAATTACAGTAGTGTTTATAAAATAGGTCTAACTGGCTTCTATCATTTCTTTGCTAAGAAGTCAGATAGCAATTAATGATTTGTTGGGGGGAGAAAATGTTTTACAGTTCTGGGGGTTTTTTGTTGGTTGGTGTGGGCATTTGCTTGTTTGTTTTTGTTTTTCTCCTGAGCAGGTTTTTTACTCCATAGAAGAAAGCAGAAAAGAAAAAAACAAATGTACAACGAAACATACAGAACACTCAGGTGCAGGAATGCCACCTAAACCCTGTGTACTATGCATATCTCTGAAGAGTTAAGGAACCTATTAAACCTATCTGAGCTGTCTGCAAAAAAATTTTGTGACCTGTGGTTGTTTTCAGTAGAGAATAAATATCATCGGGTTATGTTAGAAATATCTTCTGAGTACCAAAATATCCTCCATTTCATAGATTTTGTTTCCACTGTATGCACTCAAAGGAAGTTGTCTTAAAATTTAATTATCCAAATTATAACTTACAGTTGCTTTAATTACAGTGCATCAACCTTTGGATAAATTTAACCAAGAAGTTGAGTTTAACCCTGAGGTGCTGCACACCACAAGCTACTCCACATGCCATATTTTAATCATGTACCATATTTCAATTAAATTACAAGATGGTTAAATCGGCTTAATTGCGTTTTAAACATTTACCTATTCCCAGATGCTGGGATATCTTGCACACAGATAAATTCTCTCAGATAATTTTAAAACACATCACAAGGCTTTTGGATTGAAAAGCAGAGATTCAGAAGACAATTACTCATCAAGGACCCCAAGAACACTATGAAAGTAGGTTTGCTATAGTACTTGTGTACTTTCATAAGTAGTTTAAGCTACCTAACACATAGCTCATCTTCAGTTCTCCCACCTTAGAGAATACCTGGACTCAGTGTTGCCAACTTAGCACTCAGATGAAAGTGAATCCTTATATTCAAATGTAGGATGGCAGAGGATTCTTTGCAAGCAATTGAGGTAATTATCTGGCTTTGATTCACCTCTGGGAGGTATATTCAGTTACATTTAGTCCTTCTGGGCAGTTATGTTGAAAGGAATGATGGAGGAGCCTCTGAATCCTAAAAGCAATAAACCGTTATTTTTGCAGAGCAAGGGATTTTTACTTGCTGGCCAATACTGTATTTCTCTACCCTCTAGTGGTGAAAATGCTTGAAAAAAAACTGTGCTAAAAAAAATCACCAATATTTTAGGAGAAGATATATAAGCATTCAGAAGTTCTGAATGAAAGATAAAATCACTTTATACAGTGAAATACGTTACCAGAGCAGTTAGGACACCAAAACATACCAGGATTTCATAATTAGCAAGTTTTCTGTATTGACAAACCCAGCCTCAAGTGAGGTGTGGGTGAGTTAGAGTGTGCATTAGTAATAGGAAATGGATCTCGATGCAAATAACTGCTTGTTACTTATTTTAGAGAGTGTTTTGTCAAGGCATCTCCTTGGTAAACCTGGCCATGGACATAGCCTGATGATAAAAAGCTGGGAGAGACCTCCTAGAGAAAAACACTGACTTTGCCAGCATAGTGGGAATAAAGTACCTGGTATTGCTGAATACTTATGGTTGGACACCAGTTAAGTTATAAAACATATAGGGGAGCTGTTGGTTTGTGTAACATTCTGAAACTGGCCAGTGCCTGGATGGATGGGAAGAAGGAAGGAAATCTGTTGTTTCATTAGTAAATCCCAAACTCTAAAATTCCTAGGTAAAACTGAAAATAGAGAGACTTCTAAATTAATGCTGTAGTTAGTAGACATGTGTCATGTAAAATACAAGAAAATTTAATTTATTTTCTATAGAAGTATTTTATTAAGCATTAGAGACATGTTTCCTTTAAAAATTAAAGAAGATTCTAGTTCCGCTTCTGTTAATCTGCTTCATGCTACCTGTAAAATCACTACTTAAATTTCTGTAATGAGAATATAAAACAGAAATCACGATTTCAAAGATATCTCTTAATGACTCAATAGATAAACATTTGTGGATATATTCTATAGTAGTGACCCTTCCCCAAGCTACAGTTGAAGTAGAGTTTACTTCACTGGCCCTCAGAAAGGAGGCACTACAGTACTCAGTTACAAACTGCAAAAAGCCAAGAGGGAGAGCATGAGAAGGAAAATCAGACATATTAACATAAAATATACACGGGGGAAAAGGAATCAAATATTTTATTTTGTAAAGTGGTAAGTAATTGGCATTGAGAGAGCAAAATACAGTACTCAGCATTTTTATAAGGCTACAGATGCCATAGTATTTGGATTCCAGATCACTACATGTAAAGTAAAAGCTAAAATTCCACAGGTGTTTTGATACATTTGTCTGCTCACCTCCCTCCAAGTCTATAGATGTTGAAATGAGATGTTAGAAGATACAATACATTTGTGAATGAAAACCATGATGCCACATCCATTTACAGAGCATTTAAATAGCACAGTGGAATATGGTACAGATAATCAGTTCTGCTGAAGATGCACTTTGTTTAAAAAAAAAAAAGAAAATCACTTCTAGCATTTCATTTTAGCCATTTCTCTCCCTCCAACACAGTGACAAAAATGCATTTCACCCCTTTGATCATCATAGCTATGCCTGCAGAATTCTGTAGCACAACCTTGGTTTCAGAATGCCATTGATATAAAAATATTTCTGGTCTCCTAATCATCCATGTTTTTATTCTATGCAGACTGCCTAAGCTGTTTCTTTGTGACTTCATTAGCAATGTTCCCACCATTGATTTCTGGAGTAAGGTTGTATTCCCTGAGACTGCAAACAATATCCCTGTGATGCACTTGCATGTCTTTTTTTCTGCAGTGCTGGAGCCACCCTGGTGCTCAGCTGTTCTAATTGAAATGGATACTTTTTATGACCTGTGATTTTTAAATAGGCAAGAGGATCTACCCTGAAGTCAATACTCAATTATGAAAGACAAGTGCAAGCTTGTAATACAAAAATACTATTTTAAAGGACTTTAACAAAACTATTTTTAATGTTATGTTTCAAGGTCAACATTCCTCTCTTTTTTTTTTTTTTTTTCCCCTCTCCTTACAGTGACAAAAATTAAAATTAGTAGGCGCAAAACAAAAATGTTTTGTGGCTTTGGAAATACTGAACTCAGAATTCAAAAAATTGCTGAAGATAGATTTAAGCTGACTTGTGAGATGTATTAAAAAACAATGGCTATGAAGTACTGGAAGTTGTTATAGTTGTTGGAGTTTTATATAATAATCAAATATTAATACCCATTACTATTAATTTCTAGTTAATAAGTAATATTTCTCTACTTCATCATGAAAATCTTTGTTAAAGTATATTAGCACAAAAGCTTTCATTCTGCTTGAGTTTACAAAAACATTAAAAACCTGACTCCCTGTCTTACCTAGTTTATATTTACTGACACTGATGACTTTTGATTTTTCAATATGTTGTCTTATAAATTAACATACTATTAAAAATATTTTATGACATTCTCATAGTGATTTTTCTCAATAGCCTCTGCTTATGTGAATGTACTTAAAATCAGCATCAGAAAACAGTCTAAAGTGAAATACTGTCGATTTTTAATCCTTCCCTGTACTTATAGTAGCACATATAACTCTTGGTATCTGAAAGAATAGCTTCAGTGATGGTAAATTTACCAAGGCAGCAGACCATTGGATGAGGTAATACCTTCACACCCTCATACACTATTGTGGTTTATCCCAGCCTCTTACAGATTTAAGCAGTTTTAAAGGGCTGGGTATTCAAGGATATTCTAGATGTGTGCCTTGCTTCCACCAGGAATCAAAATTAAAAACTGGAATGTATAGCATATAATTTGTCAGAGAAAATCATGTTGTTTTGGGGTTTTTTTTTTTAGATCTCTCTACCCTGTTTTAATCTTATTGCTTATGGAACACACTTTTTTGTTTGGGTTTTTTTTAATATTTCCCTTATAAGCTTTAGTCAAGCAGTGTCAACTGCCTAAAATCTCTTCTGTCTCTTCTTCCCATAAAAAATAGTAATGTTTGAATTATCTCTATAAATTTTGGTGTATATATATTAATGCATATTAAGGTATGACTACCTTCACTTCATTAGAATGAAGATAGTACAAGAGATCTCTTTGCCTCTTATTCAGCACTTGGCTTACACATGACTATTCCTAAAAAGCTGTGTCCATGCAGAGCACCATGGATGCACACATGGCCTGCATTGGTCTGAGAGGTTCAGAGCAGGGGGGATGATACAGTGCTTAGGAGGCAGGTGGCCCTCTAGACCAGCATATGTGACATGGCCACCTCTGTGGGACAACACAAGGGCTGTGCACTCCCTGATGGCATGAGCCAACAACAACAAAAAAAAGGAACTGTAAACTGATGACAAAAAAAGGTGTATGACCATAGGCAGCAGGAGGACCTCAGAAGTGTAAATTAAGCACCCTCTTATGCAGGCAAGTACAGGAAGGAGTTTCTTTTCTGTTTAAGATCACCTGAAGCAGTTTTTCTGGACAGACTGATCATGGCACTTTTTGCTTTTAGTTACCTTATAGAAAAGAATAAGCTATTCTGAAGAGGGTTAATATCCATCTCTCTTGTAAAAGGCTGGATTTCCAAAAGGGAAATCCATAGCCATGATTCCTTTGAAAATGCTCTTTATAAACTTTATTGTTGGGCTAGCCTACCAAAATAAATACATTTTTTTTAAAAATCCACCAAAAAACATGGGAGCCTAGGTTCCTATCCCTCTTCAGTCCACTAAAGAGTTAGATCATGCCTGCGTGCAGTTTCCTATCCTGACCATTTATACTGGCCAAAGTAGGCTGACAGCACAGGAGATTTTTTGGCAAAAATGGAAAGAAAATGGAAACACACACTGATTCTGTAGATTTCCTTGAGAGGTTAAATGGTGTATAGGTAATCTAAATCGCTCTCTGAGACTTGTGAGCAGCAGCCTTCTGAGTATATGTCTAAGGCTTCTATGATCTCAGCCTTCCACAAGGAGAATATTACCTCTGTTGTTATAAACATAACTGCTTGAAAAGGAAGAGAGGGATACAGAAAGAAGGAAAGATAGACAGACTGCATGGAAGGGTTACTTTCCTTTGGATGACTGAACTCAGGCAGAGATGGGGTACAACTGATATCTGAGTTTCTATTTAAAACTTCTATGTTGTCTGTAATGGGCTCCCAAAGGCACCTCTACTAGCACAACAATTATTTGTAATCCTTTACACCAGACAGCCTGCCTTTGGCTTCTGTAACTTTTCCCATGGAAGCCTGAATGCCTGCGGTCCAAGATATAAGAGGGTGAAACAAATTTCCTCCAGTAACTCTGACACTTTGAATGTAGACTCTAACACAATTTAATATGAAGAATCTCCCTTTTTCAGAAAATAACCTTTTATATTGCATATTTTCATTCTATAATAAAGCATGTATCAGTACATTGCGTACATATTTATACACTAAATCTTCCACTGTAAGGCTGTGCTATGTAACTATCATATTTGTATAAACATCATTACAGACTGTTCACTGCCTCTATTTGGCTTCCTACCTTCTAGTACAATCTGTGTAAGTTTACCTTGGAGGGTCATCAGGACTTCATATTTTATAGTTTTATTGTTTTTACTGTTTTGAGGTTTTATAGGTCTCATAGCAAAATGCTCTTGAGCGCTGTCAGGAATAATAGATATTGCAATATAGTTAAGATAGGTAGTAGGTGTAATGTCATCCCAGAACACCTGTCCAGTCGGACAGGGAAACATCACAGGCTGCCTGTGTGATGTAGCTATGTATACATGTTCTTTCCAACACAGTAATCCTACTGATAGAAAGGACCAGAATTTCGGTCGTCATATATGCCCCCATCCATATGCTTGTACATTAGTGTAGTTCACTCAGTGACTGGGATTGAGTGGTGTCAAACTCTAGTTGTGAGTCATCCTCATGTTCCTGTAGTGACCCTGCTTTGCCCTCTTCACCTTCCTTGTCCATCTTTATGGGATGAGATGATTTTCATATGCAGTTCTTGTGTATAGGAGTGACTGCTTCCAGCACAGGCTGGTCTTCTGGCTCATTTGCACTTCCCACTGTCGAAGTCTGACTGGCTGTAACATCTGTCCACTGGGATTGTGAGCAGCCATCATGCTTGTTTTAGGGGTGAAAGTATCTGGAGCTTGAATAGTCCCAGTGCCTGTTGCTGGAACGTGAATAGCTGCAGTGCATGTCACAGGGATGGAAGTGACCCCAGCGCCTGCTGCTGGAGTGGCTACAGTGGCTGTCACAAGGACTGCAGTAACTGCAATGTTTGTCACCGAGGCTTGAGTAGCTGCAGTCGTTGTTGGGGCTTAAGTCCCCCTGCTCCTCTTTCAAACTCAAGAGCTTTTCATGGGTTTTTGGATGCTCTCAATGACTTAACCCTATATTTTAACTATGTGCAAGCCCATTCTGATTCCCAATAATGTTTGTTTCAGAGGTATTCAGAGGGATGGAGTGTCTCTCATATGAAGACAAGCTGAGAGAGCTGAGGTTGTTCATCATGGAGAAGAGGAGTCTTCAGGGACTTTATGGGGGCACATAAGCAAGATGTAGTGATAAGCATAAGCAAGGCAGGTAGTGATAGAACAAGGGGCACTGGTTTTAAACCCAGAGAGAGCATGTTTAGATTATGTTAGGAAGAAATTCTTTCCTTGGAGGGTGGTGAAGCACTCGAACAGCTTGCCTAGAGAGATTTTGCATGCTCCATTCCTAGAAGTGTTCAAGGCCAGGTTGGGTGGAGCCATGAGTATCCTGATCCAGCGAAAGTTGTCCCTGCCTGCAGAGCAGGGAGGCTGGAACTAGATGATCTTTAAGGTACCTTCCAACCCAGGACATACCATGAATCTATAGGAAAACTCTTTAAAATTCTCAAATGCTACTGCAACCAGTCCTAGAGGGTTGGAGGGCTTCCGAAGAATTCGGGAGGAAGGAAAAGAGGACAGAAGAAGAAAATGCCGTGAACTGTTTATCCCAGCTTCCCGAGGGAAGGCAGGGGTGGAATTACGGCAGTGCCCACCGGGTGGCGCGGGCAGCGCGGAGAAGGCGCAGGAGCGCGCTCGGATCGGGCACGGCTCGGTCCCGGTTCGGCTTGGGCACAGTGCGGTTCGGCCCCAAGGCGGCACACAGCGCTGATAATCCTCGCTTAGACTCCACAGGACATGAACATCACACAGGGAGAACACGAGTATGTAATGTATATAATGCACTTCTGAGTACACACACGGGAGCTGAGAGCAAACAAAGTAACATCATGACCAGCAACTATTAAACTAACGTAATAAATGTTTATAACCACTTTGTTTTAACAATCTCTGGTCAGATCTATCATTATCTCAACTCTTCGTGCCTCATGCTGGGTGCCAAGCAAGGACTATCACGGTTTAACCCAGCTGCCAACTATGTATCATGAAGCCTCATGCTCCTTCTCCCACCACCTCCCTCAGTGGGCAGGAGAATCAGAAAGAAAAGGTAAACCTCTTGGGCTAGCACAGGAAAAAATATTTGAAAAAAAGTATAATAATGATAATTAAACTAATTATGCTAATATAACAATAATTGGAACAAAAAAGCGATAGAGTAACAGAATACAAGAGAAACAAGCAGTGCACAATACAGTTCCTCATGACCCATGGACAGATGTCCACCCCATTCTCAAGCAGCAATCAGACCCCTCTGGGTAACTATAAAGATAGTTTAAATACTGGGCGTGACTTTCTATGGAATATCCCTTTGGCCATTTCAGATCATCTGTCCTAGTTATGCTTCCTCCCAACTTCTTGTGCAGCTCCTCACTGACAGAGCACAGGAAACTGAAAAGTCCTTGACTTAGGGTAAGTACTGCTTAGCAACAGCCAAAACATCAGTGTGTTGTCAGCATTATTCTCATAATAAATCACTAAACCCCAAGCACTATACCAGCTACTAAGAAGAAAAAGGACTCTGTCTTAACCAAAAGCAGGACAACCAGGGTGCTAAAACTGAAGTGGCTCAGATGGACCTGGACTAAGAACAAAAGGGTGAGCTATTTATAGCACCACAGTAAAGAAGACAAGTGGCTGAAGCCTTCTTGGCACAAGGGGTGATGTCAGAAGTACCAACATGAGGAAACTTGGCAGGTTGATTTATCACACTATCACAAACTTCCCAGGGTAAGCACCAGGTGTTTACGAAGATGAAAGCAGCTACTGGATGGTTGGGAACATATTCTGTGACCCATGCCACTGGCCAGAACACCATCTCAGGCACTGAAAAACAACTTCTGTGGTGAAACTGCACCCCCAAAAGAGCTGAATCAGTTGTAAATGTGACTCAACCAACCTCATGGACACCTGGGCCAAGGAACATGGCACTGACTGGGTGTATCATATCCCCTGTCATTCCTCAGCCTCTGGGATCATTGAACAGTACAGTGAATTGTTCATGTGTGCTGGGACATTCAAGCATTGGGATACAAATTTAAGTGAAGCCATTTCTTTAGTTAACATTACATGATCTTCTAGTTGATTGGCCCTGCCCAAATGAAGCTGCTGCAAATTGGAAGTAGGGGAGGTTCATGCAGGTCATATAAGAACATGGCTGAGAGAAACAGTCTGGGTTACACTATTTATGCTGTTGGCCTTCTAGGCCACCTGGACACACTGCCAGCCCATGACAGCCAGCTGTCATCCAGCATCCCCAGCTCCTTTTCTGCCAGATCGCTTTCCAGCCACTCTTCCCCAGCCTGCAGCACTGTCTGGAGTTGTGACCAAGTGCAGGACTCAGCACTTTGCCTCGCTTAAACACTCTCACACACTCCAACATACTGGCACTCTAGCAATAACATGAGTAAACACTCTCACTCACATACACTGATACACTCACACTCACACACACCCCCAGTGCACACAAATGTGTCAACATTCCCACATTTTTCCATAGAAAATGCTGTACAACATGCTGTAACATGCACAAAAAAACAGTATAGATGCACCTCTAGTATGAAATAGGGACCCCTTCCCTTCCCTTCCCTTCCCTTCCCTTCCCTTCCCTTCCCTTCCCTTC
>VXBI01008523.1:150877-345599 GCA_013397375.1 Toxostoma redivivum
CCCCTGCCCTTCCCTTCCCTTCCCTTCCCTTCCCTTCCCTTCCAAGCTACAGCTGGAGGCCAGTGTTTCTATGATATGTAGCTATATTTTAAAGTTGCTCTTATTGGCAAGTTCTTCTGTTTCCATGACAATTTCGATCAGTTTTCTTTCTTTTTCTAATTTTGCATTGCCTTCAGTTGTTGCTGTGTCTCTCTTAGAGGTAATGTTAACAGTAGAAAACATCTATTCTCTGCAGCACAGAGCATGGGGTTTGGAAAAGAATCCACATTAAAAGGAGTGAAGGGTCTGGAGGTGAAAAAACTCTCACAACAGAAATGACAACACCAATAGTTGGGGTTATTCAATATGGAGAAGAAAAGGCTCTGGGGACATTATGTGGTCTTTCAGTATATGGAAGGGGCTTTATAAGGGAAACTTTGGAGATAGACAGAGATAGAGATGATAGAGATAGAGATAGAGATAGAGATAGAGATAGAGATAGAGATAGAGATAGAGATAGAGATAGAGATACCCTCTACCAGGGCAGATAAACAGAACCAGGGCAGTAGTTTTAAACCAAAAGAGGATTCATATAGGTGGGACAAGAGGAAACATTTGTTAGGGTGAGGGTGGTGAGATGCTGCCCAAAGAACTTGTGTTATCTTATCCCTGAACCTATTCCGGGTCGTGTCAGATGGGGCTTTGGGCAAACTGATGTAGTGAAAAATGTCCCTGCTTATGGCAAGGGGGTTACTCTAGATGATCTCTAAAGGTCCTTTCTAACCCAAAACAATCCATAATTCCATGACTTACAGAATAGAGCACATTCACCTGCTGCACTCTATTTTTCATCCCAAGTCCTAAGGCCCCTTCTGTCCAGCTCCAGACCACATTTCCTGACCTATTCCATTGTTAGCTGTTGACAGCATGGCAGGAGTACAGACAGACTGCCCAAGCACATCGGGCTTAGGCACAAGGTTTGGAAAATCAAAGCCTGCCTGGTTTGTATCTGGTGAGTCACATCAAAGGAAGAAGAAAGTGCTTGTTTGAGTATGTAGGTTACAAAAAGAAGGCTGGGGAAAATATGGGCCTCCAGCCCAAAGGAGCCAGAACACAGTATGTCCTCCTGGTTGTAGTTCCAGTTCTTGGGGCTGATGGAGTTCCCAAACACCTTCCACTGTTGCTGTTGGAGAAAGCAGAAAGTCACAGCATTAGGCTATAAAGGGCTCACAGAAATGACACCATTTCCCAGCTACCTGTGCTGGTGGACTTCAGAAGGAGTGCTTCTGTTGCCTTAAAATTCTCTGCAGAGGCCATCAGTTTACCAGGGTTTAATTACAGTTCTTCAGTCTTCTAAATATAGTGTTTAGCTATAGGTTTTGGCATAATTTCTCTCTCTTTCAGGATAAATCAAGTTAATAATCATTTTGCAAAATGGTTTGTAATCATGGTCAGTGTTACACTTCATAATAGAGTTGAAAAAAATAATAAAAAAGAAAGTTAATTTTCTAGTAGACATTTCAGCACAGAACTATCATCCATCTCTTCTGACTTCCAGTTATTTGAGCAATGCGAGATTTAATCTTTTTTAGCCTGTCAGCTGAAATTAAACTGCTAACTTGCAAGTGCTTTGTTAAAAAAACTTAGGCAGTTTTCTTCATATACAATTTTTTATGGAAAAGAAAAAAAAAATCACTCTAGAACATCTTAAGAAACAAGAAATCCTGATGTATTTGAAGAGTGCTCCTGATTTCTTGAGAGCCACAGATTTTCTTCTACATGCTCTTAAAAAGTGATCTCATTAGGGCCAGAAGATGGTGTGCTTCCACCACATCCTGCTGCAGTCACCTTGGGGAAGGGGTTGTGTTTGCTGTGTAAAATCATCTATCCTCATAATATAAGCAATAGTTATGATGAAGTCAAAACAAGTTTGTGATAAAAAAGAATATAGTTAATATTTAATGAATACACTTACTGCATTTCAGACCTATTTTGCTTCTACTTTCAATGAATTTTTCGAGATAGTAATTTTATCAAAATAAGCTTATAAAATAATTTTCAAATACTTATGAAGTTATTATTTGGAGATGATAATTTTAACTGAAAAAATGGACAATTAGGATTTAAAATACTTTGTTGTCTCTTAATATTTGAAATATTATTCAAGTGTTCGAACTGTTTGTACATAAATATTTTTTACTTGTTTTCCTATTCCTTTATACAGACTCTGCTGAATTTTTTATATCAAAACTGGTTTTGATGTTAAATAATTTATTCTATTAAAAGTGCAAATATTTTATTTCTGTATAGAACAGTAAACTGAAACCAAAAAGTTTTGCTCCACAGTGTTCCAGATATTAGAAAAATGTCACAGTCTTCAAAAAGAAAAAAGGTTTGAGACCTAGTAGAACTGCACCATCACAATATGTTCATGTGCATGGAATGTAAGGGTCTTAAATCAAATTTTGCTCTTTCATATCTATTTTTCTATCTAACTACCCAAAGTCATTCATAGATGCAAAAAGGAAAAGAAAATATGCTTTTTTTTTTAGGCCTTTCTAATTGCCTTCTTAAAGTTCTTAAAGCACACTTTTTATAACCAGCCTAATTTATAATAATTCATATTTATATATCTTGTTGTTAGGCCCTGATAAGAAGTGATGCTTAGAAGGAATCTTTCTTCTGGGTGTTGAGTTGCTGCTGGGTTGAATCACAGAATCATAGAGTGACAGAATTGTTTGGGTTGGAAGTGACCTCCAAAATCATCCAGTCCCAACCCCCAGGGGACACCTTCCACCAGACCAGGTTGCTCAAAGCCCATCCCACCTGGCCTTGAACACTTTCAAATGTGGAACATGCACAACATTTCCAGTGCCTCGCCACCCTCACAGTAAATAATTTCCTGCTAATAGCTAATCTAAATACACAGTCTTTCAGCATGAAGCCATTCCCCTTTTCCTGTCACTACATGTACATAATCGCTCTCCAAGTAAAATTAGACCTTCTGATGCCTTTAAAGGTTTTAAAACATTGAACTCATGTTGATGACTTTAGCATGAGAAAATGACAGAATCTGATCTACCATCTCATGGCTTTTACTCATTGGAAACTCCATACACAGACAGTACATGGATGATGCAGTAGCACCAACAAAGGAAAAGCTTTGTTGGCAGTGTGTGCTTTGTCCTATGTAGCAATTTTCCTTGGTTGCCTACTGCGGTGGTTTCTCACTGAGTTTTTGTTGGAGGCAATGCCAAATTTGCTGGGGCATGTATGCCAAACAAGGAAGCACTACATATATCTTTAGCTGAATAGGCTGTAAAGAAAAGAATTGGCATATAGGAGGTTGCTGGATTTTCTTTTTTTTTTTCCAGATATTTTCTTATCTCAAAATGAAAAATGAAATAAAGCTTTCCACTGGCTGTCAAGACCAAGGCTAAAGCAAAACAGATGCTAATTGAACTTTTTAAAATACAGATCTTTTTGTTACACATTTTTCAGTGTCATAATGAAAAACATCTCAGCTTCACCAGGAAGGATTAATAAGATTTCAGTACAACTAAACCCAGACAGCCTTGCAATTTGTTAAAGAGTTGATAGCAGTGATGTAGCAAGACTGACTGAGACATAAAATCAGGTTTTAGCAATGGAATCCTGTGATGTTCGAAATCAAAAGTTTTTGCTCAGATCTGGGGTGTCTGGCATGCCATAAATGAAAACAGTGAAAGAAATTATGTACACCTGATGCACCATGTTTATTTCAGAAGTAGCAGCTATGGTAATAAATAAGTATATGCACACAAATATTCAAAACCAACTTCAGAGTGGGATAGTGCAAGTGTATGTCATATTTTGAATTTCAGGCACATGAAATGTTATATTAAACTTATCTTGTCAAGGAGAAAGAAAATTTAAATAAAACTTTGCAAATAGAAAATAGTAAGTCTAACACCAGCTTTGAATCTTCCAACATACTGAAATGATTGAAATCTATTGCAGAGTTTGCAAATTTTGTCCATACCAAATGGAGACTTATTGGAGGGGCTTTATTGGCAAATCTTTAGAGGTAGATCACAGACTGATGACTGAAAACCATTTCAGTATATTACTTACAGGGTGTTCACTATGTGGTTCTTAAGGAAATGTACAGTAAGAGTGCATATAACAAATCTGTAAAACATTTAATACCTAGATGTGTATTTCCAAAAAGGCCTCATTTTACACTGGAGTACCATGAACTAGCTGAATCTGAGTAATTTCTAAGCATGTAGCTGTGTTCATGTTTTGGACTTTACCCAAACTAATAAACCCTATTCAGAGATTTCTTCTTAAAAGTCTTCTTCATTTATGCTTTTCAAGTGCCAGAACAAACTCTAAGCTGTCTGGAAAAGGCAAGACAGATTTATAGTCAATTAGCATTTTGGAAAATGTTATTCATTTACCACAAAGCAGAAAGATAATTTTTCTATACCAGAGAGGTGGGACTTCTTGTTTTTCTCAGACATGCTCACAGAAACAGGATAGGTCAGCTGTCCAACCATGGCAGTCTGATGGATGAGGGAATTGAGCCATTTAATCTGACAGTTTAGACTCAGTCCGGTTTTAAAGTCAAATATCCTCTAAGAGCAGTAATGAAGCCATTAATTCATGATACCCTACCCCTCATGAAGGGTAGGCCTTGTCTCACTTGCAGCTATTGCAACACATTAAAAAACTGAACAAACTGCTTAATAATATTGTATTTTAATTTCTTAAGTTCTTGCAAAGAGGAGAATTATGATGTCCTAAATGTAACCTACAGCCAGCTTTTATGAAATGGTAGTGTTCTGTGAGGAAGACAGAATTAATGGCAGGTGATCTGTATCAAAAAAGAGGATCTCCTTCCATCCAGCATCATTTGCTGAGGCACATTACTCAAAAAGAAGAGCATTTGCCGTGACCAGAATATGTTGCTTGTATCCTGGTTAATAAGTTCCACTCCAAGCACTGCTATCAGTCTAGTAAGGAAAGGAACACATCCTTCAGTGACCATGTTACAGAAGCCAAGAGGCCAAAAATAATGCTGACCAAAATGTAATTGCACAAGGTAGAAGAACATGTACAGAAGATTAGTACAGTATGGCACAATGAAAGTTTGCATCAAAGACATTTAATGAAAAAGATTAAAAAGACAACCTACAAAAATTTTAAAGGTTATTGTCTTAACTATACCTGTAAATATGAAGCAGCAGATCAAACTGCAGTATTGTAACACTGCTCAGCCTATGTGAGAAACCACAGTTTTGAATTCCATCCAAGACTTACCTTACTGAGTTTTGAGTAGTCAGATACTCTGAAATCCACAATGTCATCTTGCTTTTACTAAAAACAGTGGGCATTTAAAAGGCAATTGGCTCCTTCTCTATTTTTGTAAAGCATTATTGGTTGCAATGGTATATAATTATTGCACTAAACCAACCTTGTCAGATATACAATTAAAGCAGAAATAGTACTTGTGTCATTACCAAGCTGAAGATGAGAGACTTCTGCTGAGAGTTTTATGGTAGCACATTTCCTCCCTACACCATGGAAAGTTCTCAGATCCTCCTCTAACCACTGTTCATCTGTAAACACTACCTTAGACTGGATTCAGCTCAAAACCTAAATTGTCTGGATGCAGCTACTTTTCCTACATCTCAAGGAAACATTTTGTGGTTTGTCACTTGGGACATAACGGATAATTACATGTGGGTCTCTAGTGCTGCCTATTATTAAGTCTCTGTTCCAAGCTGTTTATCATATTGCCAAATCAAATTAACTATTTAGGCTTAAATTTTCCATGGTGGCTGTCTACTCCAGACCAATTTTTATTTCCAAGAGGGAAAGAAGAAGAAGAAAAACGTCCAAGGTAAACACATTTCTCTGTGAGCAGTCAAGCCACTTGAAATATTGTGGTTTGTAACTCAAATGCATCCTCTGACCATTTGTAAGCATTGAATGAATACTGATCCTTTTTACCTTACTTGCATTAAGAATGTCTCTCTTTTGAACAGATGGTTTTATGAAACTTGTAGTAGCTTGAAACCTCTGGGGCTACTACCCTCTTGTGGAATTGCTTGAACAAATAAAGTCCTATGGAAGCTATAGGGGAATGGTGGGCTGCCTGATATGCACATCAGTCCACACATTCTTTCCTTTAAGAAAGAAGGTGAAAAACCTGGGTGGAACACACTTTTTGAAAATTCTGCCAGCCACCTCCACCCCAAGAAAAGTGAGAAGGATATTTTGCTTCCCAGTCATGCAGAGAATAGGAGTCTGAAACTGGATAAGCAGCCCACAGGAAGGCTGAGAGTGAGGAAGAGTAGCTTCTCTAAGCATGAAGCACAGCCTGTGTGGACAAAGAATGAAGACAAAGAATGAGCACAGGAACACCTAAGGGAGCTAAGGAAAAGGAAGGGCGACAGTTGGGACAGATTCAATCAAGGGCAGCATCCTAAAATGCATTCACAAAAACCTGATTAAGATTACATAACTTTCACATCTAGTACATCCCACTTTTTAAGTCCTTGACTTTGTAATTTTAAACTACTCCAAATATAGTATTTTTAGATTTATTTTAATTTAAACGCCTGAAAATAGGCCATCTTAGTCATTTGGGCCTTGTAATACTGAGCTGACCCCAACAACTTTAAAATTCTGGGTGCAAAATCCAGGCTCTGACAAAGATGATGAAAGTGATACAACGTCGAACCTGAAAAGCTCTAGCTTTGCAGTGATAAACAAATTCAAAATCTAGGCAATTCTTAGTGAGTAACTCCTGGACTTTGAACAAGAGATTGCTTATATTTACCAATTTCTACCTAAAAAAGGGCTGTTTATTCACTTTACATTTACCAGTTATTTCCAAAAAGCCTTAGAAGTAATCATAAGAGGTGAGAAATTAATAAACTCTCTTTCCCATGTCATGAGTGAATTCTTTAGACACTGGTTTAAATGATTCTTCTCTTTTTGAGTACTTCTAGCCTAACTAAATTTGAAATCTGAATTTTATGTTGAAGACTCTTGACTCTCTCCACTTTATTTTTCCTCTCTTTCTTCCTTCCCCAGAAAAGTCTAGCATGCAACCTTATTTCATACTGAAGACGAATTTCTAAGAAGTGTTTATCAGTCTTTCATATGTTATCATATTATGCGGGAAAAGGTGGATGCTATTAAAATTGCTGATTTTATAGGGAAATAGCCACAATCTATATGTATTGTGATTGACCTGATCTTTTAACTGTATTTTAAATTACCCCATTAGGAAGAAATATTTAAAGAACCTGCAGCTTCAGGCTGATTCTTCTAAGTTTTTGATCTTAATGGCACTTTTGTGGGACTGGAGCATTGCTCTGCTCAAGAGAACTGTTGTGCCAGGCATGCTCACATACAAAGAGCTTCAAAATCAAAAACCAAATTTAAAGCAGTTTCCATGCTAAGCAGGAGATTTTGGGGTCCTATTGCTGTACTTAAATGTAAACAAATTCTTTTTCAGGTCTGACATCAACTGTCATAAATCAAGACTGTCCAGTTATCTGCAGTTAGTGCGGTTAACATGATGCATCTCTCTTTTTCTTAGAGCTGACTGATTCAGAGCTAATGGTTACTCTCTTTAGAGAGTCCTCAGAATCTCCCAGAGAGGTCCTTATGTCCCTCTTCTGTCACTTCAGGGCCAGCTGTAAGATCAGACCAGGTTTATCACAGCTTTACCAAGTCAGGTATTGGAAAACTGCCAGACACAGGCTTCCAACCTCCCTGGCAGTCTGTTCCACTGCCTGCCTGTTGTATTAGCAAAAATAGTTCTCCTTATATGTATTGAGAACCTCTCTTATTTCACCTTGTTTCTGCTGCCTGCCATCTCTCTGAAGGGCCTGATTGCTTCCTCTTTGTCCTCTCCCTTGTAGGCACCAGGGGGGCTGTGAGGTGCCTCCAAAACCATCTCTCTACCAGGCTGGACAAGTCTCTCTGCCCCAGCCCCTCACAGAGCTCCAGCCCTCATCATCCTGGTGGCCTCTGCTTGAACTTGCTCCAGTTTGCTGATGCCTCTGCTGAAGTGGGGCCACAAAAGTGCATGCAATGCTCTAGGGGGTCTGTGAAGTGCCAGGTAGGGTGGTCCACCATTTCCCCTGAGCTAGGTTAGTTCCCAAGTAGAAATCCTATGAAAACCAAGAATAAGGATTCTGTTAATAAAAGAGAAGAAGAATTTACATGTTTTGTTTTATTCCTTTAATTTTTTTTCCTAACTGCTTTTATCCTCCTGTCCTCCTATGGTTACACTGCATGGACTTCACAATGATGATATATATAAAACTAAGACAGCTTCTGTATGCTGAAGATTGCCTGTTTCACTGTGGTACAATTCCTGTACGTAATCAATGTTTTTAGTTATTTTCCTGTGTCAATGTTATTGACATTCTGCTAAACAGTATTCTCATCCTGTAATTTTCCTTGGAGAACTCAAATCCTCTATACCATCTTTTTTGTTAATGGTTTCTATAGGGACACCACAGGAGAATGTGCTGCCTATTGCAATTCTAGTTATATTGGTGAGCCATAGAAAGATTTGACTGAAGTTATTGGCATATTCATTTTTAAACTTCAAAACCTATCCAGTGTACATAAAGAATGCAAGCATGAGGGAATGCTTCCAACGTGCTATTCTGAATTTAAAACAAGCTACGTTGTGTGCCACTGTCATAATTGCATATTCCTTATGTATATTCCTTACCTTATGTACTTTTAAATGCACTATGAATAAAAGCCTAGACCAAAACTGCATTATTTCTGTACAGTTTATTTTTGTAAGCTCTACTGAGGAACAGAAGATGGCTTTGAATGTGTTGAAAAGATATCATTTGATGGCATACAGGTCAAAGTAAAGCTTATTGTCAAAGTGAAATCAAAATTATAAGTGCTTAATCTTCCTGTTAGGCTTTCATTTCCAGCGGTTTTATACCTTTCAGTAGAAATAAGTATGTTTGCCAAGTTAAATGCAGGCAGATTCAGGTGTTTTACAGGTTCTGAGTTCAGAAATGGTCACAGCACAGCAATATAAAATAATGAACACAGACGGGACAGCCAGCAGCAAGTGTCATTTCACATCACATAACCTGATGAAAAAGCATAAACTCTTAAAGGCTCCAGGTCCACTTTTCTGTCAATTAACTAATACTGCTAAAAGGAAGGGGTAAAGAAATAGTATAAGTATTAGGCAAATTGAGAAATCAGACCTTGATGAACATAGATGAAAATTAGAAAGTTTCTAAAGGCAGAAATAGAGGTATACATATATTTACTCCTATACTAAGTATAGATATATGTATAAAATGTTAAAATTTTGGAAAAATGCATATGAATATACATATTGGAAGAATCTAACATTAACTGACTTCGTGTTGCCTTTGAAAGTAAACATGCCCACCATAAAAGTGAAAAAAAGTATGAGGGTAATCTAGGAGAAAATCATGAAACCTACACCTCCTTCTTTGCATTCATTACAAAAAATAAATCTGTGTATCCTCATCACAAAATCAGAGGTAGCCATTCTTTAGAGGAAGATAGAAATTTTAGCTGGAGAAATAGCTGTTCATTCTGGTAACAGTGTTCATATTGTAGCTGTTGAAAGCATATTCCTGTTGTCCTTCAGAACAAAACTTGCCTTGCTCTTGGAGATCAAAAATTCCCTTCCATTCTTCTTATTTCATCCTTACCATCAAAATAATATAGCCCTTTTTGATGTTTCCTTATAGAATATGCACAATCTCTACCCTTCTTTCTGCACATTCACTTATTTATTTTTATTTATTTTTGCCTGACTTAATGTTACAAATTGCCTGTAGAGTTTGAAATACACCTTTTCTGACACCACTTTTTTTTGTTATTTCTGGTGTAAATGCTTCTTCATCATGTATTTTAATTGAATTTGAAGTTGCTTTTTTCCCTTGTCCCGAGATGAAACCAAACTTAGCTCTTTTTATGACATAATACAACTAAGCAGGCCTTCTTTCTGAGATGCATTATTCTAATTTTGTTTATAGCACATTTTACTTTCAACTATGCTATTTTATTACCTTATTTTGCTGGCATTCCCCACAATACCTTATATAAATGAATAAAGGTAACACTGTCAATTAATTTTCCCAAAATCATTTACTTTCTTCATAAAAAAATATTAAAGACAATCAGATGGATGAGCTCACATATTAACATTTCTTTACAGTAAGTGGGCTTTTGGGGTTTGTTTTCATTTTTTTAAGTCTTTTAAACAGTTTTTAATTTGTGAGTGGTCATCATCTCTCTCCACATTGGCTTTGAATAAATGCAAAGGAGTTTCAGACAAAAAAAGTTTTTGCAAAACAATCTTCAGTTATAGCAAATAGATTACTCGTGTTTTAGTCCTTCTCTTCATGGGAAGAGTTAATCACAAAATTTTAAGTGGTGATCTTCTCTTACTCTGATATGATTTCATACATAGCTGCGGTTGAACATACGCATTCCTTGACCTTGAATGACCTTGACACTATTCATGAGTCTCTATTAGGAAAACATGTGAATGAAGTAGCTTCAAGTTACTCAAAATTTTGAAGTACAGTCATGTTGTAATTCTATACCCGCCTTACACTTGCGTATTTGAAATAATTTTTCTTTAGGCCAGAGGACTGCTTAATTATTTTTGCTATTTTTTCTTCAATCCTTTTCAGTGAGGCTTCTGGTTGTTCTTCTGTCTCCCTAGCTGCAGTATCATCTTTAAATAGATCTACTCAGAAGCTATTCTGACATTGCTAATTTGGAATAAAGAAACAGCATGAGTTAAGAAAGCTAGTGAAGTGCTGACTCTTTCTGAGTATGCACTTTTGAAAGGAGTATCTGGCATAAAATATTAGTTCAGAAATAATAGATATATATTATATATAATAATATTATTCAGAAATAATCTATGGATTGGACGTAGAGAAATCCTGGTGATTTGCTTAGTAAAAAGGCTGAAGTGAGGGTGGTTCACATTAGTAAGAAACAAAAGGAGATTATCATAATGTCCATAACAGTGAAGTACATTTTAAGATTTCTGAGATTAAGAATCTAAAGCACTGCTTGAAATAAGAAGCAGTGGCATGATGCAAAGATATTTTTGTACTGTGGGAAAATGTTTTAGTCTTCAAAATACTCTTGCCAAAAAGCTGAGAGATGAGAAATACAACTAGTCTTTATAAGCAATCTTTATGTGCCAGCAGGTGGAAGTAGGTATTTCACAAGCCTTTTGTCTTCCCCTGCAATGCAGGTGTTAATGTCAAAGGAGTAGCAGTGAGAAAGTTTACAGCAGACATTCTCCAAAGTATTACAGAATCTGAGGGGGTTTGCAATGAACTTTTTGTGTTTTGTTTGTGTATGTACACTAAAGGACTTTAAACCAGAAATCAGAAATAAAGAAAGCCCATCTCATAGGTTAGAGGCTCACATTTTGTTTTATCCAGCAAGTTTTGAGCCCTATTTAATGAAATGGAATATTTTTTAAAATAAACATATATCGTGTTTACATCCAGGTGACAGTATTATTCTGAGGCAGAAAACATGAGTTTAACTGTCCTTTGGGAAGGAGAGTGAGTAGATTTATGTATGCAACTAACTGGACAAGCACTCTGTTGTTTGACTGTGGGAACAGACTTCCTAGAGGGATGGTGGATACCTCAAGCTGACAGTGTTTAAGGGGCATTCAAATATTGCACTTAATAATGTGCTTTAACATTTTCCCAGGCAGCTGGACCAGATTATCATTGTATGTCCCTTCCATCTGGAACTATTTTACTCTTTTAAGCAGTAGATATTTCCAAAGTAACCTTCCATATTTAATCTCTCACTCTGGAAAGTGAAAAGACATTTAGCAGAGAATTAATTACATTTAAATTTGTATGTAATAGCACCTATCAGAGATGGGTACATAAGGCTCCTTTAGGGATTGGTAAAAACCCCCAGATGAATCAGATGAAGTAGGCAATCATCTTGAAGTAGACAGGCAAACCATGTCAGAAAAAATATTCTCTGTAAATAGCTACTAATTGTGAAAAAAATTAAAAATGTCAAGGTCAGATGTAGACAGTAAGCTTATAGACATATATATTTAGGAATAAAAACCTCAGGTCTAGTTCTAGTGTTCTACAGAAATTTAGGCCTGGTCAAGTCACCCATCTTCTTGACTCTTGTAGAGTTACCAGAAGCAGAATTTCAGAAAATGTGGTATGCCTTGAAATATAAATTATTAGTTTAGATTAAATCAGATTAGACTAATGGCTTTCTTGGAGAATAAATATTCTTTGCAGTTAAAAAGGATCTGTCCACATCTGGCGAGAAACATTGCAGCAGACATTACTGTTCAGGCATCACCTCACCTGGACTTTTTATGTACAGGTATGGAGAGCTGAAAGCAAGGTGTCAATCAGAAACTACAAAAATTCACTGATAAGAGGGATAAATAAGGACTCTTGATCCAAAACACAGTGAAACCTATTAAAGTACTCCTGCTTGACCTCATTTAGTTCTGGGACTGTTCCCAGATGTGCTGACAGATTTAATCCTGTTTCTACCTTTTCTGATTTCCACAGACCATTTTTTTGTATTTTTCCTTCTAGTATTAATTCAGGCAGAAAACCAGCTCGTTTTAATTCATCCTTTATAGCAGAATAGTATTTGATGTAAATTGAATATTCTATTTGATGTATACAACCATAAAAATCCATGACCTTGTAATTAAAGAGGTTCAGCATAAATAAGCCACTATACAAGACTTTCTGGAGTGTGAACAGGAAATCTGGAGTTTTATTTTTCTACAGACTAGGCTTTAACAGGTTTTGTACTGCAGAATCTTAAGAGCTTGTGAGTAATTCAGTAACTTAATCCTTGAGGCATTTAAAAATATTCAAATTGGCCCACTTATTTTTTCAGCATCAGCAAAAGTTCACTGCTTTTTCACTTGTACAATTAAAACTTACCAGGCAAACTGTGTGTTAGTCCAGTTACAAAGTAATTTCATAGTAAATCAAAGTGATCAAGAAGAGCAATTCTGACTCCAACCATGCTCTCATGCTGCCATGATTCATTAGTTACAGTACCAATATTCACAGAAGCTACATATGCAGCACAGATGTGGGTAGAAAGAGAATTTACACTTAGGTTGCAACACTCAGAATCACTTGAAACTTCACATTTGGAAAAATTAATTTCAGGAATGGGGGAAAAGTACACCCTTGCAAGTTGTCATAGCTCAGTAGTTCACTCTCATATCTCATATCCTGTACTACAAGGAGCTGGCTCAATCCATTTTGCTATTACATATTTCAGATTGTTGGTAATGGAAATAAGATCAAAGTATATAAACCTTTATTGGAAGATAGAAAATATTCCTTACAAGCTTTAGAATAACTTAATACATCTTGGTAAATGTCCCACTGTCACTACTTTACACTGGCTAAAATTCTGTAGCTGCTTTTCCACTGTACTCCAACAGTAAAAACCTGAAACCTCTGGGTAATTCAGAGTACTCTGTGCAGTAATTCCTTTTTTTTTTCTTTTTATCTTGCATTTGCAATTTGAGTAACATAATTCATTTTTGTGTTTTACATCATCATAAACCATTTGTGCTTTTATGTTGATCTCCTTTTTTCAGAAACCTAAATCAAAATCCAAAAGCTTTCAGTGTTGCTCAGCCAAGATATGTGCACGCAAGAATAGCAATTAAGGCCCTCACACTGCACTGAAAAGGGCAGGCTGTGTGGGGCTCACTTGTGCACCTCAATACGCATTAATGTCAATTTTATTTAGGAGTAAATTAATTCTACAAAAGCTTCTTGCTTTACTGGAAAACACTGACTGGGGAAAGGTTTTATTAAAAAATGCCAGACTAGCTCAAAGTTTGCTGTCTTGAATATTATTTGATTCAAGCAGAACTTTTATATTTCATGTGGTATCCTGACTCAGTTTATGTTACATATGCAGGGTTAATGCACTCTTACAGAAGATTCTTTATGACACTTTCAGGAGACATGGTGAGTAATTACCATTAACCTTAGCTAAAAGCAAGAAATTTTAACAACTGTTTTGCTCCTAGTCCTAGGTTCTGCCAGCTTCTGGAGGATTTTTCCCCACATATCTTAGCCTTCAGCATTTAACTCCAATTTAATAGCAATAAAAATAGACTGGGGGTCAGGATTTAAAGAAGCCTTTGTTTTGTCTTCTGCTCCTCTTTGAGGTGTTACTGAAAAAATTTCAGCTTTCTTTTCCCTGGTGCTGTGTAACTGATGCAGAGAGCTGGGGAGCTGCTACACTGCCTCAGGGCAGCCAGGACTATGAGCTACACCCCAGCTAACTCCTGTACACCAGGCATATCGGAAAAATCATTTTCCTGTTCCTGGTCAGAAACATTAACAACCAGTAGAAGAGTGGGAAAGCTCTAACTTACTTTAATCTTTCCATTTCTTGTAGGGGAATCATATATAGTAGAATATATAGTAGGTTTTGGGTTAAAAATATGGGCAAAAACAAAAGCCTGTCCCTAAGTGCCATGAGCTATAAATTTTACCCATTCTTGCAATTAAGAGACTTCAGCAATGGAATATTAAAGACAAGATTTTTCTCATTCCAATTAAAGTAATTTCAAAACAAAGTTTGAATTGCCATTTCTACGTACCACATCTCAGCCAGAAGGATACTGATATGCATCCTGTAAAATATAGTCAGACCACTGGTTATGTCAAATCCCAGAGAGGAAAGCACGAGGAAGATGAAGAGAGGATAAAGAAGAAAGGTGTGTGCTGAGCATACAAAGATTTTAAAGTTACATTTATAATTTAAGCCTGCACAATGGGCATTTTTAAAAATTCTATGGCATTTTTTTTTGAAAAGGAAAGGAATCTTTGTATTAATCAATATCAAACACCTCCCAAATGCAGAGATGATCACTGAGATGAGGACAAACCAAGATCGGTAGTCTGGCATTTCTCAGTACCAGTGGATGTTGTTTGTTACCCTGTAACTTGTATATTTCTTTTTGTTAGCTCCTTGAAAGCCTCTGGATAATCTAGAAAGTAGAATATCCTTGAAGTCAATTTGAAACCCTTTTTCTCCATCACCTCTTTTTCACAGGTGTTACAACAGCAAGTAAATGAGAAGAAGACCATCCACAAAGAAACACTGGCAGATATGGGAATTTCATGTAGTGAAATTCCCTTTTGAAGGAATTTCCATTAAACCAAAACTTTGTCTCCAGATAAATTAAATGGAGTCTAGCTGTGGATTCCTTAATACATTATAGAACACAAGTCATTGGCAGTTTCAGTTAAGTTAGATTAATAAAGATAAATTCAAAATTACTGAAATAGTAATTTCAAATTTCATTGAAAAATAAATATGGATTGTATATTGTATCTGTAATTTTAATCAAAGTCATGTCTCTAACTCCAGTGGTAGTTAACTCCCACTGGAGTTAGAGACATGATTTTATTTAAACTTGCAGATGCAACACATCTGAAAAGAGTTTTTATCAAGGAATGCTTGTATCCATATGGGTTATAAAGCAAAATCAACTAGTTTAAATTTTATTAGTTGTTTATTCGAAAATAGTTGTGAGTCTTTAGTTTGTAGTGGGAGTCTGATGCAAATTTATCATTGGGTCATGGACCAGGAAATATTAATGTATATGTGACAGTCTTAATATCTGAAACCTTTGGAGACTTTTAGAAATGGGTATGCAAAGCTCTTACTTTTAAGTAAAATAATACAGAATTTGTTTTGAATGCAAGATTGTAGTGGAAACTGGTTAAATATAGCTAGTGTGGCATTATCATGAAAAACAAAGACTGAGTATGGCTTCCTAAATCCAACACAATACTGAAGATGATATTATTTTTACCTTAATGGGACAAATCCTTTTGACTTTATTAAAAAACCTGTAGGATCATGTGTCAAAAATCTTACTAAAGCATGACAATGAATGATGAAAAATACACACTTTTCAAAGTGTAAAAAGTGAGTTATCATAGCAGAAATATTAGAGTGCACTCAGCTTAAACATGATTCTTAATACTGATAGCATAAATGTCAAACTGTCAAATGGAATTACTTGAGATAATTCTTCTTTAGAGGAATAGTCTTTAAATTTCTATCACAGAAACGGTGCAGATCTGTGGAATAGTGACCAATGAAATATGCACTTATTCACTGATACATTTAATTTTTATTTTTAGAACATCATGACATTATCTGAGGCAGTTTTTGCTTCAAGACTGAGGACTATAGGATAATGAAAGTGATGATTGCAGGTGTTACTGTATGTCACCTACAAAAGAATATTCATTTCGTTTAGGATTTAAAAGCATATTCAAGTTTGAGTATTGTTTGTGTCTTGGACACCTGTGTTCCAGGTAATGCTGAGATTATTTTGTCCATTAGAACCCGTGTGTTTTTTAAAACTCTACAAAGTTATATTTCTATACAGCACACTGGAGTTCTGCCTTGGTATAGAAAACACAGATTTAGTTAAGCATTAGGGTTTCTTTGGTAGGAATTTAGAAATGTTTAGAAAGATTTACATTTAAACGAAAAAAAGTACTTTCCCTGAGAAAATTTGGAATATGCTTTGCGATAGATTGCCTGACAAAATCATTGGAGACTAAATCAGCCTGTGGATATAATAAAGCAAAAAGGTTTAAAGAACTTTGTGGATTTTAAAACCAACACATATCCAGGGAAGAAAAGACCAAATAAAGACGTGAAAACAAAAAAAAAAAAATTACAGAGAAAGCTTAAGATATGTGAAAGAGAAATATTCACATAAAATATGTGAAATATCTAATTTCCTTCCTCACACTGAATTTGGATGCCTCTTCTGCATAACAGATGTAACTTCAAATTTAGCTTTAAGCAACACATGAAATTTTAGAAGATTCTGAGAAATAGTGTACTGAGTATGACTGCTAGGAAATAGGTAAAAATTTGTTTAAATAATCCATCAAAGTTCAAGAAATCTACACCAGTTACACAGTGATGTACATCACATTACATTATTTTGTGGCTTGCTTTTGCACATCAAACAATGCATGTTTCAGTCTGTTTCAGGTTGATGTATGGAAGCTTGTTTTGAAAAACAGTTTCAGGTTACTGGTAATGAAATACTGCTCTTGCTTTATTTTCTCATAAGTACATCTTTAATATAATTCTGGCATGTTGTAAATAGAAATGTTGTTTGTGAGCCAGATATGCAGCTTCTACCACGTCTCTGTCAGGCTGGATTGTGAAAGGAGGTGTCTTATCACAGAACTATCAGTGAAGCAAAGCTAAATAGCCTTGTGCAGATAAAACACATCTGTTGATATACCTTGTGTTGATAAACCAACATTAGCAACTTGTTGCTGAATTACAGGGAAGAATATTTACAGATACATAGCATTTATCATAATGGCTTTCAAAGACTTTAACTGTCAATAGATGAGATAAACTTTATTAAATTATTAGCACAAATTTGATAGAGCAACTTTATCTATATCCCACATTAGCAAAGATAAACACAGATATTGTGATTTATGTCTGATGTCAGGTTCCTCCAGCTGCTGATATAAATTCTTCCATGCACCCTAAAGGCAAGCTACTAGATAAGGTAACATAGCAGAAGCAGATTCTCATATTCATGCATGATTTAAGCAGTGCTTTGAAGGAATCCGATGTAGCTCTGTAACTGAAGAAAGAATGAAGTTTAAATATGTTTTCTTCTTGAATTACTACAAAGAAATACATGTTACATTTGTAATAATTAATTTTTTGTTTCTGTTTTCTTCTTGCACCTTCCAGATCCTTCATTTTAAGAAATTTAAATTCCCTCATATATTGGGAAGTTATAAAATATATGTGTATGTCCTTTTCCATAGTTTAGGAATCAAGAAGAGTATGTAGTCATTATTACTAAAAGCAAAGGCATTAAGATGCACCAAGAGCCAATATCTGCAATTCTTCTGGCATACTGCCAAAAATTTGAGGCAGTTCATCTTCTCTCTTTTTTGACCATACAAGGCTCTGGTGACATTGTGGGATTGAACACTTGATAGTGGAGTTGGTAAGAGGCAAGTGGTGTGCTAGCTCAGATGTCAGTCCTTGCTTCAGGGGCCTTCCAAGCACCCTGGGTGACTGCAGAGATAGGAGAGGTTTTACCTTGCACTCCGGGTTGTTGGTACCCAGCAGCTGCTGCACCTGGATGTCACTGCAAAATGCTTCCAAGATCTGCAGTTCTTTTTGGAGCTCATTCATTTGAGGAGACTCATTCTTCTTCCCCCTCCCATATATTTCTTCTTTCCACTCTTCAGGTTTTGATTTATGGAACAGTCTTCCCTTTTTCTATTCATAAAAATTTTCCTCTTATATTTACCTGACACCAATGCATGGAAAAGCAAAGTCAGTGACTTAGATTATTAGACTGAGTCAATGTTAAGGAGTCCTGTGCACAGTAGGAGCCGACAGGAAGAAAATAATAACAAAGTTCATATTCCAACATTTAATTCACACTAGAACTAGTCCAATCCTGGGGACTAGAGGCTCACTAGTGTTTGGTGCATGTTAAAAGTACACCTTTAGATTTAATTTCAAAAAACTAATTTCCAAAAGGAATCCAGTTTGTGTGCTCTGTCTCAGAGCTCTATGGCATGATTCACACACAGTAAGTGGGGATAACTGGGAAACTTGCTTGAATATCACTTCTTATCTGAAATAAAACACTAATACAAATGTATCCTTAGACTTCCTATCCTAGGTCCAAAAATTAAACACGGGGGTTTGAACTTCTCAAACTGAAATTTTAGGCTTGTAGAAACTATTTGGCTTTTCAAACAGATTTGGAACTCAAGATTATAAAATCTGAAACTTTTAATTGAAGAAAAACCTGTTTTATAGCTAGTTTTGTCTTGGTCTGCCAGCTATGCGGAAGTGGGACAATTCATGAGAGTATCCAAACCAGCTACAGCAAGTTGTACTCAAGGCATTTCATATGCTTGCTTTTTTTTAATTTTTGGAGGTTTTCTCATCTGTTCTGCTCTGCTCTGAAGTCTTTCATCTTTGTTCAGAATGAAATCTCCACTGGCACTTAAAATCTTTGGAGAGAAGATGAACAGTAAAGCATTAATTTACACTGTTAATTGGTGTATAAATTAAACCATATTCCCTTGAGAGTAGCTGCTTCACAAGTCAGATATCCACAAGGAAAATTGCACTGGCAGTTCTGCAGCAATATGCCTTTCCCTGAAATCTTCTGTAGCCAAAATGAAGCAAAATTAGTTAGCAAAATGAGATTCAGACAGAAGGAAAAGTGGGATAGCAGAACACAGGGATTATTTTACTACAAGTAACTTACTTTCTGATAATTTTTTTGCTGTGTCACAGAAACAAATGTTTGAATCAGAAAGTTTCTATTTGTCAGAGTTTCCTGAATTTGTAATGTGAGCCTGGGTCCTCATCTTCTCCAGTGCTTGTCCCTAAATCCCAATCCCATGGCTTTCTATGCCAATGCTAGCAAACACTGCAGTAAAACTCTACTTACTTTATCTTACCTTCTTGTACTGTAAGATGGGATTGCTTATCCTTATTGTGTGCTTTTTCTAAATGTGTATTGAGGAAATGTTCTGGGGAAAAAAAAAGATAAATCTTATCGCTACCTCGCACAGATTTTATTCTGGGCTGCTCTAAAATACCGGTGAACCAAATTCCTTTCACTCATTGCATGTCCCCAAAACCTACTGAGAGGGAAGTTTCCTCACAATTCTTTCCATAGCACTTGAATGCACAAAGATCACCGCACCAAACTTATTCTTTTCCCTCAGTTCAGTCTTAGTGTCTTCTTGCCATAGTGAGGAAGCACCTGGAGAAGCTGGAATTCCTGTGACAATGACCATGATCCTCTCTATGGATCATCCTACCTGCTAAACCAACCTGCAGCCTCACGCACACTGCCAGTAGCTGACACTCACGATACTGACTCAGCCTGGTCAGTGGTCAGACTGGGACACTTCCCACTGAAAATACCAACTCACAGGAACTGGATCACCCTGTAGAATATTCTCCTCTTGACAAATTGTTGGAAAGAGCAGAAACAGAATTGATTTTCCATTGCTAATTTACTTCTGGTAGCCTCATGTAGATGGAAATAATTTCCAAACTTAAAATCATAAGTAGAGTTTTGTCTCACAAACCAGTTCTAACCAAGCTGGATATATAGTAAGCAGAGGCTAATAACTAGTCATAATAGGTTTGTACTCCAAGTCATAGATCTTCTCCTTTTCTGAACTGTTTGACTGAAAATAATTATTCTCTAGAAGCCGCCTAGTGCTGGAGTTTGCCTGACTCCACAGAAAAGGCAGAATTATGCTGTGACCCTAATGGTTTGTACAGGAAAGCACACCAGAACTCATACATAATTCATAGGGGAATAATTTGATATACAGCACTATTAGTCAGACTATTCAGGGGAAGCCTGTGGAGGATCCCTGCTGAAAACTTCTCTATGTCCATCAAAGATAGATTGCAAGACATTTCCAAATTTGTAGCTGTTGCACAGCTAGGAGTAGAATGGAAGTTATGCTAGTGTAGATTTCTCATAGTTATTGTTTAGGCCATGTTCGTTGTTAGCATCTTGTGGGCCTGAGAGCCTTAAAAGATCTTTTCATCTCTAGCATATCTCAGTAATCTGATCAAGGTTAATTTTCTTTCCTGGAGTGAGAGAATAGTCAGGAATAAATCACCCCACCGAGGTATTCCAAGGGTCCCCATTAAGTAAATAACAAAAATTTGTTCTACCATCTTCCTGGAACAGATGGGAGACAGCTTTGTGAATAGTCTTTGCTGAACCACACAGAGCTGCAGGGCTCTGACAAATCCTGCCAAGAATTACTTCCTCAGTCAATTCCACGGGTGAGAAAACAATGCAGATAGGCAGATACTTTGTCCTTTGCCTATGCATGGCTTAATACAAAACCAGGAGCAGCTGCTGCTTTCATTACCTTAGTACAATTCAAGAACCTTCCTACTGAAATTCCAGAAGATACAGTTTAGGAAGTGAACATGGCAGTAAAGCCAAGTTTATTCTGTGTGCTGACTATGTGTGGCATTTGGATTCCTGACCAAATATCTACATTTACCATCTAAAATGCAGGTCTCCAATATGAGTTCAGTATATAGGTGTCCATTAAAGTCAAGTAAGACTAATGAGCTATTTAGATGATCATGAGGTCATTTGAGTAACTCTCAACTTGCTCAAGTTTTCTGATTAGATATCCACTGAGTACAAAGGGAGCTTACACAGCTCTCTTGCATGAAATTACCTGTAAGAGCAATGTCATGAATTTAGATTTTGAATCTAACATTGAAATCAAAAAAAGATGTCATTTTAGATTTTGTAACAGTACATAAAAATGCCCCAAATGTGATTATATGCAAAATGTATGACTATTATTTGTTCTCTTCTTGAAGACGAAAAGAAAAAAAAACCCCACCAAAATTTGGATCAAACAAAGGCTTTGGTCTCAGTCTCATAGATGACCACAGCAACTGAAAGATGAGCCTTCAATTAATTGATTTTAGTACCAGTTTCCAGAGTCTTGTTTTCTTCTGTACAACCTATCACTTTCATATTAAGATAAACCCACAGTACATTAAAAAATTATTTCAGATTGGCACAGACTTTACCAAAATATTGAGGGAAACATAGCCTAAGTATAAATTCACAGCTAACTCCAGTAGTGCAATGCTCAGTGCTCCCAGGGTCTGATTTTCAGTATCATCTGTGATGCCAGATTATACAGGAAGGTTTTCTCTATGAGATCTAGGAAAAAGTGAATGCTTACAGCAATATGCTGTTAAGGAAGCTATGCAACAATTAATTATGTATCTTTAAAACTTCCATTCAAGTAAAACTGCACACAGAACCTGCTTTGACTTGCCATCTAACAGTGACTTGTATTTTCATCAAGTGCCACCTTCTGCAGATAGATGGTTTCGTCAAGTAGATAGTGAATATGGAAAGAGTATAAAATGACAAATGCCTTATTTGCCTCTGTGTTGTCCTTCCTCAATCTCCTTTTGGGAATTTTTCCTGTCCTTCTAGACCATATAGAACCAAGAAGAACATACGGCACTAGATCAACATGGATACAATTCAGCACAATGATGCATTTTGACCAGAAAAATCATCAGTTATTCTTGTACTGAGGTATGGTAAAAAAAATGTATGCAGGGCTGTGGTTTTTTGGGTGAAGGGGAAGCATTAAGATTGTGAGTTCAGCTCCCATTTTCACTCTGGCACCTTCCAAGAGCATTATTGTAGTTTAACCCCAGCCAGCCACCAAGTCCTGCACAGCTGTTCAGTCACTCCCTCACCAGCAGGACTGAGGAGAGAATTGGAAGGGTAAAAGTTAGAAAACCCATGGGAGATAAAGATTGTTTATTAGGGAAAGCAAAGGCCACACAACCAAAGAAAAACAAAGAATCAATTCACTGCTTCCCATGCTCAAGCAGGTGTTCAGCCATCTCCAGGACAGCAGGGCCCCATCAGGTGTAATGGTATTGCAAAGACAAATGCCATCATTCCAAATGTCTCTTCTGTCCTCCTTCTTCCCATTTTATACACTGAGAATGACATCCTATGGTCTGGAATATCCCTTTGGTCAGCTGGGGTCACCTGTCCTGGCTGTGTCTCCTCCCAGCCTCCCATGCACCAACTTCCAACCCACCATGGTTGTACAAGAAGCAGAAAAGGCCTTGGCTCTGTGTTAGCCCTGCTCAGCAATAACACAAACATCTTTATTTTATTGACCCTGTGTTCAGCACAAATCCAAAACACAACCTCATACCAGCCACTGTGAAGAAGGTTAATACTACCTCAGACACGTTCAGACAAGCATCAAACTAGGATCTGACATTAAAATGGCAAGAAGATAGTTCAACAAATTTTCTTGTAGGCCTTCCAGAAAATAGACCTTCATTCCATTGTAAGAATTGTAATTTATTTATGGTAAATGTTTGCCTAGATACTTCCTCCACATCTTTAAATATGTATGTGAAGACTGGGACAAATACTACCAGATGATTTAAGGAGCTATGATTTGATATACTTAAAGTGAGCTCCAAAACAAAAGCAACATTTAGATTTTAAATTGGAAGAGATCATCCTGTTAATTTTGGCCTTTTATTCTCCTGCATGAAATTAGAAAGTACTTAGCAAGTCTGCTAGGAAAAACAAGCCCCAGATATTTCCTATGCAATGCACATTCTCTCTCAAATACTGTATCACACTATTGGATTTACAATGCTGAACATAATTTTCTAGAAATTATATAGTTCCTATATTAGTTTGTAATAGCGTCATTTTATCCACAATGGTCCACTTTCCTGGATTGATTTGATGTGTGCATTTATGGAAGACTGAAACTTTGAGTGTTTTGCTTGAAAGAGGAATCATCAGTTTGTTTGTATTAAGCTACTGTGTCAGTGTGAATTTATAAATTTATTTTTTTTAAGTCATGGTATATGCAGTGTGAAAATTTCATGTATGTCATAGAAGGAACTAAGAACTGATTTCTGCATCTAAGATTTAATCCTAATTGCAAATCAATAACAAATGCAAAGTCTCCACCTGATGAAGGAGTATTTTTAAGTGCACACTTTAAAGGAAGTGGGGTTCACACTACTGTGTTCTTTGACCTTGGCATTTGAACCTGCTGGCCAACTTCAAACACACTTGATAAAAAGTACAGAAATGTCAAGCACATTCAGAACTTTGAAGTTTGTTGAAAATGGGCAGCAGACTGCTGGGTTACTGCTAGGCACACAGAGTGAAAGGCTTACAAATTTGTTCTTAGATGCTAAAGAGTCTTCTAATTTCCTTTCTAACGCAGAAAAGCAAATATGATTAGTTTGGCTGCTGACAGAATTATCTTTTGAATTATCTTTTCCCGGTATTGAAGACTTACAGTTGAGGATGCTGAAGAGAAAGTGATGTTCTCAGGAGGAATTAGGAAAGAAGGAGGCAGAAGGCAGTGTCTCAGGCATCAAAATTCAGAAGCTACTGAAAATGAAAAAGAAAATGGTGGGAGTTGAATCAGAGAAGAAAAAGAAAGTCAACTACTTAAAGGCTGAAGTTTAAGGATTTTGAGAACACTTCTGTAAACTCACACTCTGACTTACTACATGGGAAAATTTCAAAACAGAAAAGGCCTCACAGGCTGTGTAACAACCAAAAGAGGTAAATAAAAGGGTTTTTTTCATATGCAGTGGATTTTTTTTGGTATCATGCTGGTTTTTGGTTTGTGTCTTTTTCCCTTAATCTGTTAATGAAACTTATTCTCTGCCTTGACACTTATCTGGGAAAACATTGTGCTCAGAATTTTATTGAACTTATTTGACATTCTCCCCAATTTTTGCATATTTTGGTGAGGCACAGAGGTAGTCATACAATCTACATGAGAATTCTGTCTGTAATGGATTGCTTTGATCATTGACCTCATAGTCTTGTGTATATTTCCATAGCTCACTTCTGTGAACTTCTAATCATTCAGAAATACTTGCCCTATTCATGCTACTCAAATAATTAGATGACAAATGGGGTACAGGCTATTGGGATCTAGGTTAAGTACTTAAAATGTTTTAAGTTTTTTTCCATTTAAGGGAATTCTTTTCTCTTAATTTCACTTTTATCCAATTAAAAAAATTGCTATGGCTATCAAGATCATAATTGTTTATTTGCTAAGTATTAGTAAAAATGTTATTTCACCTTACAAATTTGAATTGTGTTGATGAAAAACAAACACTATTGAATATCAGAATTTTTCAAATAAAATTTCAACTATACTCACTTTAGTAGTGAAATATCAACAACATTTGTTTTCCATCAAGTTTAAACTTTAGCAAAAAAAAGTTAGAAGTGTATAGTATTGCAACAAGTACATATTAACTTTGTCTACTGTCTGTGCTCATCAATGTATCGTGTGAATTGTGTAAATTCTTTGTGTGGAAAAATCTCTACGTGTGAAAACATATATGAAGTGAGTCTTAACATGCATGCAAATTAATTATAGCAAATGCTTTAATTGCATTTTGTAATATGACTTTCATCCATTTGTATTCACGTTATATTTATTTCTGGAATATTTAACTTTCATTAGGGTTTTCATATTAAACATTTCATTTACAGATCAGAAAACACATTACAAAGGCAGGCAAGTATCATTATTTCTGTTTCACTACAAATTAATAAAACTCAGCAGGAAGGATTTGCTTCATATAGTGTGGTTAGTTAAAACATCTTTAGAGATTTACATAACTAGATAATGTTTGAAGGTTGGGAAACAACAAATCTCTTCTTTTTCTTTTTTTTTTCCTCACAAATGAAAAAATGTTATTACAAGTCTCATGGGATAGACATAGTGGAGCTGTGGAGGAAGAGACCAGAGCAACATTTTGCCCCACGGTAGTTAAAATAAGTGCTGCCTTTTCTTTCTATGGGCAGAGCATATTGCCAGGTCTTCTGATTTCTGTGTCCTAGGGCTGCTCACACTGCCCCTCATAGTTAAGTATTGCTGCAAGTCTTTCAAAAGACAATCTCACTGTACATGATGGGTTGTGAATCCTCTTTCAAGGATTTAAAAAAATTATTTATTTTTTCTTTTTCCTATCCTGTCAGATGCATACATTTGTATTTGGTGCAAAGAAACCTCTCCATACAAAGGAATCAATACTGCCTCAAAGCCCATGCTGTTTCTGTTTGAAACCTACAGAAAAAATAGCAACTGTCACTAAATACAAAAAAAATCTTACTGGCTAATACACTTCTAAATAAACTGTGGTCCCAAGCAACATTAGCATCCTCCACATTTTGCTATTTATATGTAAGTATCCATCTGTCTGCTGAAGAGTTGCAAGAGAGTAACAAATCTACAGGAAACCTTTCATTTACAATTGCCTTATTTAGACTGGGTGGATTAATTTTCTCTACTGCTGAGAAGCATGTTAATAGGTCCTCCTACTTAAATCTGAGAACAAAGTGAGTATTGCAAGCAAATACATTGCAAAGATTAACTCATTTACTTTGTGAGGAACATTTATCTTATTTTATTTATAATTTTCACTGATTGCCAGCAATGTTCAGCTACATGCTTTCAGTACAAAACACACAGCTAAGCTACACTAGCAATGTGGGGGCTTTATCTAGAATGTCACATTACTGTGTTAGCACTCTCCTCTACATTAAGCACCACTGACTGATTTTTTTCCTATTTTAAAATATTAGCCATAGCAGAATTAATTCACTCTTCTGTGCAGGAATGGCTATTGTATGCAACCCAAATCATTGTGACAAAGCTACAATAACCTTATGTCTACCACCCAGGAAGAATTTCTTCCCTGGGAGAAACTATGGCAAAATTAATGAAGAAATCCCGATGAAACTTAGGTGACATGTAGGGTTAAGTATTATGATGAATTAGCTGGCAACTTTACCACAGGCAGTCTCCAAATTGTTTTTGAAATGACAGACATTCTGAAAACAAATGCTGGTATTTGAGCAAGTAGGAAATTTTAGTATACTTTGTAAGTCTTTTCAGTTGAAGGAAGTCCTAGATCTGTAGCTATCATCTTTCCTCTCTCAAACAAGGAAATCACATTTCACTGTATTCCAGCACCAACCACTCTCTGTCAGATTGAATCCTATGAAACAAAAGTGGAACAGCAATAATAGTTTCTCCCAAGTTTTTTACAGTGTTTCATTTACAGCATATCATTAATATAGAGCATTTGCAAACTGTTCTTAAATGAACAGCTGACTTTCTTAAAGGAGAAACTAGACACTCCACAGGAAATAAAAAACTAAGGGTTGAGAGAGATTTAAGTGCAAAAATTTCTGCACTGAAATAGATTTGATTCTCTTTGTGTTTGTGACATTCTTCCACTAGAGAGAAGTTTGCATTGGCTCACAATGGCTCTCATCCATGAGACTGGATAACTCCCCCAGAGTTCCCCCAGAACATGGTTGCTACATTTTACTCTTTTTTGCTGGTAAGATTATGGAACATTGCACAGTCAGAATTATTTCAGGGGAATTTAATTGTTTTTCAAGAAAATTCTACTTTGTTAAAACCAGAATTGATTTCAATTTGAAAGGTATCTTTAGTGCTTTTTTACCGTTGAGCTTTCTTTCTTTTTTGAAATGTAAAGTTCAACCCATGTAACTGACAGATCAGTTTTTAATTAAATCAAATGACTCACAATATACTTTGTTTCACACCAGCCCTAATTCAGTGATTTTAATGGGTTCTAGTCAGGCTTGATGACAGCCACCTGGCCTATTCCTGAACACCGGTGACACTACATATCTGCAAAGAGTAGGAATTTATAACATCAGGAAAACGAGTATGAGGAGGGCCCACTATGGATGTCTCCTATTACAATGGCAGACTTCCCAGGGTGACCTCAGACCTGTCTTGTCACTGTGACCTTGCAGATACCTGGGGCAGGGGCTGCTCCCCATCCCGCCCTGCTCCTTAGCTGAGGGGTCTGGCTGCTCAACACTGTCCAGACAGAATCCATGGTGATCCCCTGCAGGTCCCACCTTTGATGGCACCATGGCACTGTCCTTCCTAAAAAGCCTGCTGCATCTATGCCTGGCAGCACTGCTGTGGTGTGCTTGTCCCATCATACCTCCACCAACCCCAAGATCATGGCCCTGTGTCTGGTTTATCCCCAGCAGGCAGCTCAGCTCCATCCATCTGCTCCTTCCCTCCAGCCTGCTGGGATGGGCGAGGGAACAGGAAGGGCAGAAGTGAGAAAACTCAAGGATTGAGATAAAGAGAGTTTAGTAGGTAAAGCAAAAGCCATGCAGGCAACCAAAGAAGAACAAAGAATTCATTCAACTCTTGCAGAACAAGGAACTCATTAAAGAGTATTGCAGAAGCATTTAGACAATTCTGTTGCAAGTTCTATGTGGTAAAATTTTCTCATCATGACCTGCATGATACTTTAGTTGTTCCAGCATACCCTGCAAAAAAAAAAAAAAAAGTTATTATAGACATCTATTAATTTCCTGTTTATATATTAATTGTCTAAAATCAAAGTTAGGGAGATTCAAAAACACTCAAAAAGCCTCTTCTCTCCTTGTTCCCCATACAGAAGCATCCAGTAGCAATTTTAGGAGCCCAGAAAACTAGTTCGTTGAAGTAAACTGAAATATCTTTAGGAAACACGTATTAATGAGTTCAATCTGTTGGAAATTTGACTTCCACTTGAAAAGAAGACACAGAGCCACTTGACACAGATCCACTTTTGAAATAGATTTCCAAATTAGGTGTGGTAGCTGCTATGAATTTTCCCAGCTACAAAACAGCAGCAAGATGAGAAGTACTTATGGGCATGAAGCTGACACACTGATTTTGTGCTGTACAGATTGACTCAAAGGCTGAGGAGGAAGAAGAGATATTTGTCATCCTGTTGGAAAACATAACATTTCATACTCCTGTGGTGATACTTTAATGAAACTTATCAAAGAGTCTTTTCACAGGCAAAAAACCTGCCAAGACCACAAATAGATGAGTAACAAAATCCAGTGTCTCAGACAAAGAAACGCAAGCTTTAGTCTGCTACTGTGTTACTGATTTATCTTTGTTACACCAGTTATGTTCTTTCCGTCCTTTCCCTCCATTGCTAAATCCTCCCGTTCTCTTCTTTGTCCTGAGCTTTTCTTGATGACCACAATATCACATGGAATGGAATATAGTCAATTGGGGTCTGCCATCCTGGCAGGGTCCTCTGTCATCGTCTTGCCACTCCCACTTTTAGGGTAGAGGAAAGAGAGAACTTTGATTCCCAGGGTGGGAAATGAAACCTACTGGATTCTCCCCCACCTTGCCACCCATCCCCATCCAGAAAGCCTCAAGCTGGAGGTGTCAAGAGGCTGGCAAGGAACACAACCTGTCCAGTGAACCCAAGCTGACAAAAGGGATATCCACACAGAGGGGTGTGCTTCAGCTAGAAGGGCTCCAGTCAAGAAGGAGAAAGGGGATGTTTATTGTGATAGTGTTTGTCTATGCAAGCAAGTGCTATTCATGCTGAGGGTCTGCTGGCCAAGAAGTGGCTGAACATCTCTCTGCCAAGGGGTAGTAATGAATGAATTCCTTATTTTGCCTGGCTTATGGGTGCAGCTTTTACTTTTCCTATAAAAATGTCACAATGATACACAAGTCTTTTTTCCTTTCTTGTGTCTTCTCTCCATCTGCAGAAAAGGGAAAAAGTGCAAGGCTGAGTGGGTGTCAGCTAGGGTGAACCTACCACAGATATAGACAACAATTCTTCCCTGGTACACAATATTTATATGGTTTACTTTACTTTTAAGACATACAAAACTATGTTAAAAACAATACTTGCATTTATTTAGTAATTTACCCATTTTCAACCAGAACTTAATGTTTTTAATCATACTGACAGATTTTGGCATTAGCTCATATAATTTGTGATTCTTCACCATGTCTATCCCTCTGAGAAACACTTTTCACAGCATTCAATATGATGTAGAGCACTGCTGGAGAAAGAAAAATATGCCCAGAAAGGCAGTGCTTGAGAGTATGGGAGCAGAACACCTCAGGCAGTTTGCTGAGGGCAGTTTGCAAAGGATTAGGATGAAACTGTGATCACACTCACCAAAGACGTGAAATTTGTTGTCACACTTGAAAGACAAAAGTCACTCAAAATGAGACTCCTTCAGTGAACTAATTTACTGGGATCATATTTGTACTCCCTTTCTGATTAAGGAGAGAAGCTGGATTACAGGGGAAGGGATAATAACAGTTGTCTGACTAGACAGTGGTAAAGGTATAAGGAAAAATACACAATAATGTTATGGTAAAAATTTTTCCTGCTGAAGTTATTGGTAGGTCTATAATTCTTTTTTATTAATACCATGTGTTATTCTAAAGCTCCTGTGTCCTGATCATTTGTACAGACCACTTCTAATATACACTCTTTTAGAGATAAAAACACATTAATTCATGTTACAAAAAAAATGTTGCCTTTTTGATTTCCAGCTAATGCATGACTGTCAGTCCTCTTTTCCTTATTATCTCATCTGTTTTTTACAGGGCAAAGGTGTTAAACAGTTGCTTTAAACATTTCTCCCTGTTTTTGTCTGTATTCTTTGTTTTTTGAGTTTGGCAAAAAAAAAGTGTAAGTGGTAAAAATTAATTTTTCCAGTATCCCAGTTGACATAGTTCAGATTTATTTGATCTGTTAAAATATAAATTGGGGGAAGGATTTTTACCTGATTAATAATGTACAGTCTAAAATTAAAAACAGGATATGGAAGGGAAGGGAGAGAGGATGGAGCTGCTGCCCTGAGCAATGATTTGGCTTTATAAGTTGTAAACCAGTAAATGTTGGATTTTAATAGCACCTTATCTTTATGTATTTTTGAAACTTGAAAGATCTGTTGCAGATCGGGAGACACGCGTTCTGTTTGCAAGCTGACAAAGTCTGTTCTACAGTCTGCTCCCCACTACGTGATCAGGTAACGTAAGAGAATTCTGAGACACTTGGCAGCTGCACTATGTTTACAAATAAGGGCTTTGGTGGAGCTTATCTGCCTTATGCAGGATCTTTTTCTTTGACAGCCAAAGCCTTGACGCTACTGAGATTGTTTGAATGGTATAAATGCTCTTAATGTAGAACCTAATGTGCACAAAATGCATATTAATACAGCTGCTGATGAGTTTTTCTCTACAGACAGTTTATGCCTTATGTTTGAACTCTTGTAGGAATTTCAATTTAAGAATAAAGAGCTATAAATAATGTACTTACTCACTGGAAAGAGGTGAATTGTAGTCTGCTAAATAAATAAAAAAATAAATAAATTCAGATGGTTTTGGCTATTATAGTAGCTATGGGTAGCTCACTGTCAGGATGAACAGATTAGTGTTTAGAATATAGGAATCAAGTATAGAGTTTCCAGCAAAGTAAATTAATGTTCAGTTCATGATTTGGCCTTAATATTTAATAGGTAACTGATGCCTCTAAAATTAATTTCTTTTACTTTTCACTAGGCTTTATTAACTTAATTAAAAGAAAATGTAGAGGGAGATGTACTCTGAGCAGCCTGGTCTAGGTGTCCCTGCCCATGGCAGGAGTGTTAAAACTGCACAATGTCTTAAGTCCCTTCCAACCCAAACCATTCCATAATTCTAAGATTTTATGTGGGAGCTATGCCATTCTGACCCTCTAGACCGAGGCTTAACTTTACCCTTTTCATCACCTCATTCTTTTTCATGTCATGGCCACATGTATGTGGTCTGCTGCTTTTTCTAATAATTAGATCTCACTGAGGATTATGCTGCATTTATGGTCTAATGATGCTCAAACTTCCTATAATTTCCTGACTATATAAAATAACTGCTTTTATTTTTGCAATCCATGAGAAATCTGTGTATTTGGAAAACTGAAAAAAAAAAAAAAACAAAAAAAAGTTCATTCAAGCAGCAGTATAGGCCTTGTGCTCATGGAGTTCATATAAATCCTAAAATGTTAATCTTGCTCTTTCTCTATCCCAGTAGTTTCATGCTAAGAATATTTCATGGTGACTCTAGGACTCCTACTTTAAAACACAGCTGAAACACACATTATAGCAAAACAGCACTGTAACTATTTTTAGGAAATGATCATTTAGAAATACCCTGAGGGATCTCCTGGAGCTATTTCATGCTGCTCCTTAATATAAAAAAAAATAGACATGCCATTTACTTTATATAGACTTTATTTTGCCCCCTGTTGGATCTTCTTTTCAGATGACAGTCTATATGCTAATTGAAACAAAATGTTGAGATCAGATTTGTCCACATATCTAGAAAAAGAACAACAGCTTTTAAAAATTTAAAATATCTGCAATTTGTTTTTTTTTTTATTCTTTCTCAGCTTATGTTAAGGACTAGTAGATGGTTTCTCATTTTCTGAAGCTAATGCTCAAGAACAAGGAAATTGTGGGTCTGTATTTATGTTTGGTCTTTTCCTTAAGTAGAATGTTGCTCATACATTCAGAGATAATTCAATTCCATTGTAAATAAAGTTTCTTGCCCCAGGGTGTCCGAGTTTGTTAGTAGGTGTCAATATGGTTTGAGCATCTGCTCTACTGAAGCAATATTTTACAATATTTATCCAGCTCTTTATTGAGACATGACAGTGTGTGCTCTGCCTCCTTAGAAATATGGGGATGTTTATGTTTCCATAGACAGGACTTGGCTTAGCAAACTGTTTGTGCTTGATGAATGATAGGATCTCTTAACGTGCCACGGTGCCTCCAGGAAAATGTTGTTGTTCTTCTATCATACCAGGACAAGATAAAGGTCCTCATATAGTATGAAGGGAAGCTTATTTATAATAGTACTTAGTCCAAATGGATCTTTCCTGAGCTTACCAAAGGCAGCAGTGAGAAATACAAGTAATTGAAGACACACCAAGCATAAATTCCAAGAGAAAAAATTGTTGAATATCTTCTGAACTAA
This sequence comes from Toxostoma redivivum, assembly GCA_013397375.1. NCBI lineage: Eukaryota > Metazoa > Chordata > Aves > Passeriformes > Mimidae > Toxostoma > Toxostoma redivivum. The sequence continues at coordinate 183,424 of VXBI01008523.1, forward strand.
ATTCCATTCCAAAGAACTATTTACTGTCTTCAGCCTTGCCTTCAAGGAATAGATTTTGTATACAACATGGCCTGCCCAAAGCAACAAAGTAAGTCATTGCATAAAATAACATAGTAGCATCAGCAAAATGAGTGACCATCATCTGTGCATCATGTGCAGCAGTTAACTACATCTTCAAACATTATAATACCTTTTAAAAAGATCAAACTATATGCCAAGTGCCTTTTTCCTTTTAAAGGATCCCAGTGAATTTTTCTGAATTGTCCTCTGAGTTTTACTTCCCTTCTCATTTGGCTCTTCAGGCATACATTGTCCTGCAGTTCTCCTGTGACCAGTGCTACAATGCCAGAATGTTGTTATTCATGGACACGGGGAGAAACAGGTAATATCTTCATTTTCTACACAGGCAACGATACAGAAGGACTAAGGCAAAAAGCCTCTGGCTCTGCAGGGACTTTCATGTCGGAGATCTAGAGCACCACTCCTGGAAGAAGCTCATCAGGAGATTAGTATGTGTAAAGCTGTTGTTCCTCCCCAAAAGGAGTAATTCAGTAAGAAGTTGCTTTTTCCCAGAAGTGAGAAAGCAGAGGATGAGGATATGATACTGCTGGACAGATATCTGTTACCATCCCATTCAACTCTCCTTAAGTCAACATGTCCACTTGGATACTCAAAAGTATGCTGAGGAATTTACTGATGATAGCAAATTGGAAATACACTGCTGACTTCCTCAAAGGCAAAAGGGTCCTGCAGAGACCTTGACAAATCAGAGATGTGGGCAATCACCAACTCTATGTAATTTAACAAAAGATAAGTTCCAGATTCTGCATGTGGGGTGGGGTAATCCTGGATGTACAAAAAGACAGGGGAGTGAGATGCTGGAAAGCAGTGCCACAGAAAGGGATATGGGGGTTGTGGTCCATGGCAAGTTGAACATGAGCCAGCAGAGCCCTGGCAGCCAGGAGGGCCAACCCTGTCCTGAGGGCATCAGGCACAGCATGGCCAGCTGGGCAAGGGAGGGATTGTCCTGCTCTGCTCTGAGCTGGGGCAGCCTCACCTCCAGGGCTGGGGACAGCTCTGGGTGCTGCAATATGAAAAAGATATTGAACTATTAGAGAGTGTCCAGAGGAGGACAATAAAAGTGGTGAAGGGCCTTGAGGGGAAGCTCTGTGGGCTGAGGTTCCTTGGTCTGTTCAGCCTGGAGGAGACTGAGGAGAGACCTCACTGCAGTTACAGCTTCTTGAGAGGGGAAGTGCAGGGGCAGGCACTGATCTCTGCTCTGTGGTGACAGTGACAGGACCCGAGGGAATGGCCTGGAGTTGTGTCAAGGAAGGTTTAGGCTGGGTATCTGGAGAAAGGTTCTTCATACTGAAGGTGGTTGGACACTGGAAAGGGCTCCCCAGGGAAGTGGTCACAGCACTAGCCTGACAGAGCTCAAGAAGCATTTGGACAATGCTCTCAAGAACATGCCGTGATTCTTGAGGCTGTCCTGTGCAGGACCAGGAGTTGGACTCGATTATCCTTTTGGGTGTCTTCCAATTTAGGATATTCTATGAGTCTACATTCTTACCACCTTTCAGTTCCATTTTCCCTGATTGCTGCACACTCCCCCCTCCCTTGTACTACCTAGGTTGCTATAAAATGCCTTTCTGCTCTCCTGCTACAGTTAAAACTCATTGCAGCAAAACTGTTAGGCCTCCTTGTAAGCCAAATTTTCTAAGTCTTGCCTGGTGATAGGACTTTGCTGTTTCCCCTTTTCATTGTAGATTAGAAAAACTATAAGCAGCTGTAAACAGAATGGAATGTTGTTAATGTCTTTCCTACTACTCTTCATCCTCACAGTTTTCTTTTGGATATAGTTTCTAAGTTAACCTGGTTGGGACAGCAGTAGGTTGTTTTTTCCTAGTATAAACAGGGCTAGAAAGATTCGTCAGAACTCCACGGTANAGTGGTCACAGCACTAGCCTGACAGAGCTCAAGAAGCATTTGGACAATGCTCTCAGGAACATGCCGTGATTCTTGAGGCTGTCCTGTGCAGGACCAGGAGTTGGACTCGATTATCCTTTTGGGTGTCTTCCAATTTAGGATATTCTATGAGCCTACATTCTTACCACCTTTCAGTTCCATTTTCCCTGATTGCTGCACACTCCCCCCTCCCTTGTACTACCTAGGTTGCTATAAAATGCCTTTCTGCTCTCCTGCTACAGTTAAAACTCATTGCAGCAAAACTGTTAGGCCTCCTTGTAAGCCAAATTTTCTAAGTCTTGCCTGGTGATAGGACTTTGCTGTTTCCCCTTTTCATTGTAGATTAGAAAAACTATAAGCAGCTGTAAACAGAATGGAATGTTGTTAATGTCTTTCCTACTACTCTTCATCCTCACAGTTTTCTTTTGGATATAGTTTCTAAGTTAACCTGGTTGGGACAGCAGTAGGTTGTTTTTTCCTAGTATAAACAGGGCTAGAAAGATTCGTCAGAACTCCACGGTATTTTCCTCTTTTGTCTGCTATGGGAGAATGGGTGACTTCATTTCTTCCAGGTCATTACTGTTCCAGGTAGCTAAAGTTTTCAAAGTGATTATAAAGTATAATTTTCTTTAAAAGAATAAAATTAGAAAAATAGGTTGATTTAAACAGAGGTGATAATGAAGTCTTCTTTTCCACATAACTTTATTCAGCTGGAAGCCATAACTCACCAATACATTGTTATTATTAATAAGACTTTTCCATTCCAAACTGTTGTTAGATCATTAATTTGTGAATATAGCATTTTACACCATTTAAAAGCACAAAATGCTTTCCTCCTTGGTTAATTAACACTAGCTAGATACCCACAAGAGCATAACCTGTAATGCATACAAATAACAAGATTTAATTGATTCTTCTATGGCCTATTAAAAATGCATTGAGGGCCTAAAGGATTTAAATGGGTAAAATAGAAGAACTCCCAGACTGGCCTCCATCTGACACTGAGACTGCATCCGAAAATCCTAATGAATGGAAAACCACCCAATATGCAATTTTCTAACCAATGTCTAACTGCACAGAAATAATGATATGGAAGTTAAAACAAGAAATTGTTATTTAATGCTAAGTGTAGTCCTTTATTTTGTGGGGGTTTTAGACTGAATGCAAGATGAGGCAAATAAGTTGAATTCAGCCTCATACATTATTCACAGGGACTGAGCTAACATGATCATTCTTTTTCGTTAAAGCCCCTGCAAATAGCACAGCTATTCATTCTAGCACTGTTAATACAATGAAGACATGTTAATGTGGAATGTCAGTGTCTTAAATCTCTGTTACTATTCTATCAAATCTATGTATCTTTAAATTATTTTTTCTCTATATCCTTATCTTTCCCAATTTTGATGCTTTCCACTTAATTTTTAATGAATCAAAATACATGCAAATGCAGCACAAACTGAAATAGCTTACATTTACACAACAAACTCATTAAACCATGTTAGTTGCTCTTTATTTCTTGCATCAGTCTTGTATTGAGAGGAAATAATTAATGGTGAAATCCTTGTTAATGGGTGGCCTGATGACAGGTCTTCTGAGTTCGTGTTGACCTCCGTTTGCTTCCAGGCCAAAAACTTCCCATTTTTAATGTCTGTAGCCTTCCTGACCAATTTGGATACTATGGATCTGAGTAATTGTTTGGAATGCAATAGCCCTAGAGGATCTGACGAGACACTAATGTTCTCTAAGTCAAGTGTGTCCCTTTTTCACATGTGCATAATTGTGACTGTATACATAGTAGCAGTTCTCAGCAGTGTTGCAACAAAATAAGCTTAGTAATGGATATTCCATTTCCTAATTTTGTACATGTCTTATGAAGACAAGAGGCAGAGTGGGGAAATGACAGCACGACACAAAACCTGCAGCAGACCTTGATAGGTAGCCCAAACATTTAGATCTATTCCACTGCCCTGCTTGCAAAGCCAGCATACAACACAAGCATGCAATGTTCTGGGTTTTTTTTCTGCTTTGTTGAATTTTTTAACTTCTTTGTACAGCTATGAAGCAGTAGTGAGCACAATGTTTTACAACGTCCTTAAAAACACAGTCCTATTGTTAGTTCTTCACAAACAGACTTCCATGATGTGATTGCAATATTTGACACCTTCCTGTGTGAATGCATATGCCTCAAGAAGTGTATGAAACCTGTGCAGAGTTTGGATTGTTGTAGCTAGATATGGAAACCTGTAAAGTTTGAGTAAATCTAGAGCTTAGAATAACCCTATGACAAATCTAAGAAATGGATTAACAGAATAAAAATATTGCACTATGATTTTCAGATTCTTGATAGTAATATCCCAGGCTATTCTGGAAGTAAAAGCAGCTGTTGAAAAATCACCCATTATAAATGTTCTTAGTCACTTTTTTTCCCACTCTTTGGGAGGTGTTTAGTCTGTCTTCCTCCTCTCCTTCCTTTCAGTTGTGGTCTACCCCTATAACCTCCAGGAAATGCTTAAATCAGTTTTTTTAAATTCACCTTTGATTTTAGCCCAGTGTTATCACTGCGGTTCATCTGAATTAGGTGTAAATGTGCAAGGAATCATTCCAGATGGGAACACACGGATGCCCTCTTGACATGAATGTATGCAATCCTATCTGGCATGGACTTGGCAGCAGTTAGTTACGTGGTTGATTAACTTGTGGGGTTAGGTTGTGGAAATTAGTCTAATAGCTTGGATCCTTAATAGCAGATATAAATTTAAAGTCCCACAACAAAAAGAAGTATTGAAGCTGCATCTCCGAGAACCTGGATGAAACCACAAACCACAGAATTCTTGCTTTCATTTGAATGAGAGACATCACAGAAAACAAAATGTAAAAATCTCTGGAAGTGTAGAAAACAAAGGTGATGGAAGATCACATCAATTTATTTTTTTCTCTCTAGTAACTTGCTTTATCTATTTAACTAAAGCATCAGTTTTTTTTTTAATTCCCATTGACAAGGTCAAACAGTTAATGGGGATGGGGATGGGGAGGCTATTATCTAGAGAAAGCCAATAGCAGGGACATGCCCAGGATGTCCTTCTGGACATTTTTGCCATTTTTGTCAATTTTTCTTTTACTTTCTCTCTTATACCTTCAGAGGAAGAATCATAGACTAGGTTTTCCTGTTACTGCTTGAGCCTAAATTCCATATACTATATACAGCATGAGACTGCTTTCCTACTTGTTTCATTATAACTGAAAGCTGGCAGATAATTCCTATTTAAAACTCAAACTAGGGCATAGATGCAGTACAGTGTACCAGCAAGCTCTTTGCCAGTTTTGGAGTCTGGCACTCAGTCAGCCACGTGAAATGTGGCCTCCAAGTCCTCTGTTAATTGTTTACTAAACCTACTTTTTATTCATCACTGAAAAATTTGACATTTTTCTACAGCCCTAGTAAAAGCCACGCTTAAAAAGTTCAGCACCACATTATTCCTATTTTGTGCTATTTGGCCTCTGAAGGCAATTCTACAAATAAAAGAGAAGGATGGTCAAGAGTGTCTCAAAATTCTGGTGGAGAGAAAAAGACGAAAAAGATACATCTCTCCTGAACATTTTGGCTGGGAATAGCCACCTCTACTGTAGCATCCAGAAGTGCGAAAGGATAACAATATTAAAATTATTGAACCTAACGACTAAAAGTCAGAATAGAAAGAGCAGGATTTGCCTTCTGATTGTTCCAAAGAAGGGCAGGTCCACTTCTCCTTTTTAGCCACCTTTCTTCTCCAGCTCTTGTCTCACCACCAGTTTTATACCAGCCAGTACTATATTTTCCTCTCTTGCCCAGCTTTTACTTTTTCTTTAAATTCTACTCTGTCGAAACTGAGTGCCAGCCTTTCAGGATTAGTCTCTTCCTACTCTGGACTCTCTTCAAAGCTCTGCTCTCTGCCTAGCAGTTGCAGTGTATCCACCTCACCCACTGTACATGACTTATAAGTATCAGTCTCAAGACACATTCAGAGACTGATTCCCACATTCATCTTTGCTTTCCTCTCTGACTCTCTAATGCACAGTGATTTGTCTTCTGCTGAAGGCACAAACTGCTTGAAATACTGTGGGATCTCACAGCCAGCCTCTGTTGCCTCTCTTTCTCCCCAGCTATTCGCTTACCTGACACCTTGTTCATCTAATGTCATCTCATTTGCACCCTGCTTCAAGTACAAAAGTGGATTCAGAAGCAAGACAACAATACCTGAGGTTTATATGCATTTCTGTGTATCGCTCAAATGTGCCATACATTTGGGTTATGGTGCAAAGAGGGAACTGTGGGCAGACTGAGGGAGATTCGAAGATAACACAACAGGCATGAGTGAAATAGCACATGAATGTGTTGAGATTTTGAGGCCTGTAATGCTGTGTCATTGTTACCAGCATCCAAACAGCAGATTTAAATCAGGTGCTTGCAGGAGGAAGAATAAAGGGTAGAGGAGGGTACAGGAACTTAAAAATTATCTCTGAAATTCCCAGTCAAGTTGCTTCATAATCACTTCCTTAGCTTAGAGCATTGTCCAAGCCATGAAGCACCAAATTCTGTGGTTATCAAGGGACTGTTTTAGTAAGTGTGAGAGAGAGTTGAAGGATGAGAACATTGAACTGTTCTCAACCACATTAATTCAAAACTGTCAGAGAATTCCAAACACTCAAAAAATCTAGCAAGTCACCTTTCCAGATATCTTATGCTATGCAAATGAAGCAATGGAAGACTCAAGAATGCAGGTTCATAATCATAAGTAGCAGAAAAATAACTGAGGGCAAAAAAGATTACCATAATTATCACTGTTACATTTTTTGTCACCTGTGCGTAGTTGTGAATGAGACTGATTCTAGTTGCTCAGTCAGTATAAATAATTCATGCTGGTAAAGCTGATGAGGGAACAAGAAATAATGATGTGGTATTTGATACTATATCTTCCTCTGCTCATTAATTTGTAGTCTGTCAGAGTAGAGGTAGAGTCATGCTGTTTTGAACTTGTCTTTTTAAATGCTATAAATTGTTTTGGTAGATCTTGGTGGTGTAATTACAACTGTCTATATATCAGACAGTATTTTTTTTTTAATTTACAACCATCTATATGTTTTTGGGTTTTGCTTTTTAGTTTTGTTTTTTAATTGTTACAGTCCTAAGCAAAGGGATGTAGAAAATCTGAAACATTTAAATTTTTGCCATAGAGGTGTACCTTTGATTTCAAATAAAGTAGAAAAAAATTGTATTTTGGGTGTTAAGCCAGAAAACAGTTATTGCAAACAGTGACAATGATAAATAACCATCATGGCAGAGGAGAATGATAGAGTGTGAGGAATTCTTCTTTGTATTCTTCATTAGATCTTAAGCTTCAGTTATTATTTTGGTCATTTTTGCTTCTTTCTATATAAATACAACATAGAAAACAAATTGCTGTACATGAAACAAAAATTATTGCCAACATCCTTTGAAGAACAGGAAAATGAAAAAATAACTTATCGTTCATAAAACTGTTCAGCAAGTGTGGGTGAGTAGCTATTTTCAGTGCTAGGTACTGTATTCATCATTATCCTGAATTTGTGCTTAACCTTCTGAAATTTGTGAAGCAGAGCATAAAATTTTGTGTCATGATTCTGTTGAGTATAAAAAATGTCTATAAATGTTGCAGCTCAGATGAGATCCCACTGAGACAGAAATCTGCGTGAAGAATTTGCAGATACAAGGTTGTGGCCAGTTCTGCTCCAGCCTCCTAACACCATAACCAGGAGAACATGTGTGGTGCAGAATGAGTGTCCAACACCTTGTCCCCAAGGCTGTGGGAGAGAATGAAGGATTGCTGGCTCCAAACCTTTCCTTGGGTGTGTGTATAGGGGAGGAGACAGACCTGGCCTTGTAAACCCACCCCTCAATCTTGTATCCCAGCCCTGCAGTGGCTGCCAACCCCTGGCACAGCAGAGGCAATGCTCCAACCCTGGAGCCCCTAACCCAGCTCCTGAGTGGCCACATTACTGGAGTCACACCTGGGGGAAGAGCCCAGGATGACCAAGGGTATTTTAGGCCAAACATGCAGCAAGTACACATCTGGACCCTGCCACCTCTTGGAATCAGCTGAACACTGCTGGCACCCAGGAATGGTAGTTATATCATGTTGCAGTCAGGTAGATATATTATAAAAGAAAGGCCTCATAAAATCAGGCCTTGCTCTCTGCTAAATTAATAGCTAGCTTGTCACTTCTACTTGCAGCTAAGTGGCTGGCAAGTTCCGATGTGAAAACAATCTTAAGCATGCAAACAATTGACACCACAAACTCTTCTGGTAAGAACAGTTTTTTTCCACCTGCAATAAACAAGAAATCTGTCTCATGGGAATCAGTGAAAATATGTAAACTAACCAAGAATAGAGAAATTTGATAGACAAGTAAAATATACCTTTTACTAATCAATAGAGTAATTGGCAAGAAAACTATTAATCAATTAGAGTTGCACATGAGGTCTGTAAAAACTGTATAAAATTAGTTGTGTGAATAAAGAATTAGCTTTCCTTGCATAAAGAAATGGAGTCTTAGATGATTTATTACAATAATGTAAGTCCTTTTCTATATGTTTTCTGTCTTTCTTTCTCTTTGCTCTTCTAATTCCCTCTTCTTGGAATTTATGAGTAACTTAAAATCTAATGGGCATAGAGTTTGCTAAATTGGATGGACTATGTTAATGTGTTAAGAAATTCCTTATGTTGATTGAATGTTGCTCTTAACCTTTTGCCAAAGTTCTTTGAATTTTTAAAAATTGCCAGTAAAGTTTCTTTTTGTTATTTTGACCTCTTGGGGATATCTTGTTGGTATTTCTCCCGCGTGTCTAACTCAAAGTATATGAACAACTGTAAGTCCTTTCAGAAGTATTACTGAGTAGATTTTTTGGGGCCTAACAGGCTATTAGGTGTTCCTTTCCTGTGCATCCAAGGGAAGGAAATACCCTCAATGATGAATGTAGGTGGTGAGTGATTTGAAAGGTGTCTAAGTCTTCTTAGTTAGTGCAGTGCCTGTGGGGGAGCAGTTGATTATCAGTACTAAGGGAAATGTTCACTGAAAAGAAAATGGATATCTAGCCATCTAACTATCTGTAAGAGTACAAATCTAACAAGCTTTATTTCATAAAACAGCAGATCAGATCCTCTCAGGATTATGTGGTGGCAGTACATGATAGAATATTGGAGTTTGATTTTTTTTCTTTAATGAAATTTAGGGCCACTTTTGAGATAGTGTTAGCACATTAAAAAATTTTCTACAAAGCAGAAACCTAGTTATGTTCCTCCCTGAGATGCAAAAGCTATGACCAAAGCAAAAAACAAAATACAGGTAAGGTGCATGAGCTGTATGGTAGAATACTGCCAAATGCAGGGAAATTATTTGAGCTGTATGGAAAATTACTACCCAAATGATCATCTCTGATCTTTATTGCAGTGCCTAAAAATACCAACAAAGGGGATAACACTCCTGCTCAGGAAAGTGGGCTGTGTTCTGCCACCAGTACCGTGCTAGCTCATTAAGAGTAGTCAGGCTACAGGTCTCAGGCCAACATGCATAATCTGTGCTGCTGTCTTCTCCATTTCCAAAGACTGGTTATCACTTCTTGGAACTGCCATACTTTTCAATTACAGAATCACAATTTAACATGAAATGTCTTAGGTAAAGCAAAGCTGTAAAAAAAAAAATTATAGGAATGGAATTTCAGAAAAAACAGAAAAGTTTTTCTTTATTTTTTCCCACTCCTTATTTACCCATTTGCCAATATCTGAAACAAACAAAAAGCATTACCAACATATCAACTGTCATTGTAACTGATGAGACAACAGAGAAGAAGCAAAATTGTTAAAATACTATGAAAAAAAAGCTTTAAAATATTTAGTTCAAATGTCAAGAATAGAAAATCTTTGAAATTCTATATCTGAAAATATAGAGCCAGCAGGATCCAAATTTTAGAATACAGAATATTTTTCTGATTCTGACATTAGGAATACATTAATTTATATTTTAAAAATCACCCAATGAAAGATGTTTTAAATTTAAAATCCATTTTAAAACCTCACTTGAAAAGTTGATAAGAAGTGCAGAGGAGTAAATTGGAAAAACCTTTCATGTTTATGAAAACAATGGTAGGTTGAATGACTGGATGATCATACACAGAAAGACTTGGAAAGTGAAGTTTAATTTTGGCAGCATTTTAAATGTATGTATTGGGCAGCATCTACAGCCAAAATGTATTACATAGGTGGTAGAAGACAGAATCCAAGATCAGTTACTACTTTCTGCTGGAATAGCATGAAAGTTCATTCACTCTAACTCATTCCTTTGCTTTTTACTCACTTCTGCGTCTTTGGCAGGAGAAATGCAACGGAGAAGCATAGAAAAAGTGCTGTGAAGAAGGTCTTGTCAGATGATACCTCAGTCCGTTGGGACAAGGTTTACAATAACTTACAACAGTAGAAAATCTCGGAGTTATCTGCCAGCAGACTCCTGGAATCAGTGGTCTGTAACTGTTCTCAGATTTCTTCTTTCCTTCATCTCTCATGTCCTGCAAGAAAGAATGGATTAGCTAGGACCCCATTCAAATTAGAAGTTACTGGTTTTTGGGTTTTTTTTTTAAAGTTGAAGGAGGAAGGAAATAAATCTTGCCTCTGTTTAGAATTAGGGGATATTTACGTGGTTTGATATGGTCTTGATCCATTACTGAAATAACCATATATATATGCATGACTATGATTTGAAGGTTTCCATATTTTCTGGCTTTTGCGTATTAGCAAATACACTGTATTGTTTTGCAGATTAAACTCTTATGGAAGAGGTGGTGAGCAAATAAAAAAGAAAGCACCACTTAACAAAGAAGCCATCTGTTCTTCTGCTACAAATAAAACATCTATTTTGAGTCACTTGCATGGCTTGGACATCCTGCCTTCTCAGTGTGCATATATAGTACATTTAAGCTCAGATCAGAGACCTTCCTGGTTGGCATTGGCTAAAGACTCTGTGAATATGCTGAAGATATGGGCTCTGAGAAAGGAAAAAACAAGCTGCTGAAAACAAAATGTTAGCACTTTTGTAAATCTGCCAAGTTTTTCAATATAACTGCCAACAGTTTGATGTTCAGAGGAACTCAGCAGAATTGCTAACATGCATGCCGCATAAATGGCTATTCATTAGAAAGATGCTGTAGTTTATATGAGACTGCTTTCTTTGGCTGGCTAATATATCAAGTATGGTACTTGTTTTGTACTGTGAAAAACTTTCTCCATTACCATAGTAACCTCTTGCGTGTTGGCGGAAGCTGATGTCATTCATGGTATTATTCATTCTGACTGAATTGGTCCTCAAAGTGCTAACAAGTTCCAGGGAGATAAAGAACACTAAGTATACAATCTGGTTAAACACAATTTAACCCTTTTACCTCACTGGTTCCCTGGGGATAAATAGGTATATATATTTTATATATACATATATTTAATTTCTTTAGTGTTTCTTTGGTATTGCTGAGAGAAAAGGTTAAAATGGCAAATTTATCTAGCATAATACTGGACTAAAGTGAAAAGGCAGTAGTCCTCTGTCATTTCTTATTTATTCTCAGACATGTCAGCACTGCAGGTAAATTTATTTAAGGAAAAATAATTGAGCAATCTTTTCTATTTATCTATTTACTAAAGTTACTTCATTCTTCATCAGTACCAATAGTAGCTATTGTAAAATATAAACTGTCCTCTAAGTATCTTTATCACTGTTACTAAAAAAATCTAAAATTTGAATAGGGTTTTCATTTAACATATTCTTCAGATATACTGTTATTAAACTGCTAGCACAAAATTGGTCATTTGATTTTGATTGGAGTAGTAATAGTATCAAACTGTAGAAGAGGGCAACTCTTATCTGTACGTATGTATAATCTAGAAACCTTGATATCTTCTATAAATCCTTTGTCTTTGAACTTCATATCTCAGGAACAGTAGTGTGGGGAGGGGGTGTGGTAGCAAAGGGCTCTTAATCAGTTCCCAGTCAAGGACAGGGAGGCAGAAAGACTTTATCCTCAAACTTTTTCCTCTCACTTCCCACACTTCCTAGGGGAAGGAGAATATGTGTGTCAAAGCCTTAAGGGGCAGAAAAGAAAAAACAAGCCTCCCTTGCTGTGCTGAGTGCAGCTGTGGCTGCAAAAAGGGGTGACAAATGTGGCATGGAAATAAACCTGTTGGAGATTGATTCCACTGGATTTGTTGAAATGTCCTCCAGTATGGCCTTACTGGAAGAAGTATAAATTTTGCTGTACTTTTCTCTTTAGCTCTATAGAACATTTGCTGTTCTTCATGAAAGCTCTTCTTAGGTAAGGGAAATCTGATCTTCCATGGGCAAAACTCATCAAAAACCAGAGCAAGGCACTACAACAAATTGCATAAAGGTCTATAGCAAAAGCAATGGCTCAGCACTTTTTCATTGAAATACTAATGATGGCATCATGTATTTGAAACATTATCTGACTGAAATGAACAGGAAGAGTCAGAAGTGATTGCCTTTTATTTAAAGGAAATTGAGATAATGGTGGACAAGACAAGTTGACTCAGTCTAAACTCTGTATTTGTTGCCTACTAGTAAAGAAGTCTGTAGTTGAAGGGAGTGTGAATACCTGAGCTGTGGTGTTGTCATATGAGTATTACTAGTAAAATGAATCTTTCCTTGGTGTCTGTAAAGTGAAGGTGGTGAGATTGTTGAGCTGAAAGGACAATAACTCTTTTTATTCTTTCATTAATATTTTCTTTGCTGTTTCCAATAATTTAAATTTGTAAATTAAGGTCATTGACTTTGAATCATACAATTTAAATGAATATTGATTTGCTGATTTAAGCTTCAACACTACCCCACTGAAGTATAATATCCATCTTTATCTATCTGTTTTACTTTAAGTATTGAATTTTGTACATGTATAAAAGTTTAACTAAATCAGTGTCTGAATTTCCCAGCCTTGTCACTACTGTTTTAATTCCATTAGTAAGATATTTGAAAAGGGATTATTTTGGATTGAGTGAAGTCAGAGATCTAGTAAAACTAATGGAAAGATAATTTTTTTATTATGTCTAACTAATTGGTTAAGTCATCTGAGGAATTTGTCTGCTCCTTGCGTGAAAACTTTTCCACACTGAAATGTTAATTCAAATAAGAATGTGTTCTGTATTTCAAATGTAAAAAATTAAATAAAAAGCATTCCCTTACCCAGGATGACAGATAAAATTCTAGTTTTGATAGCAGTAACCAGAACATTACAGAAACCTGCCAGAAAAATGTGCAATTCACCTTGTTATGCATTTTTCCTAATGAATGTAAAAGTGGTTAGCAAACACTTTATTTCCTAAAGAAGCTCTAAATTAATATTAAAAAGCAATTTTATCACAAATTAGAAAAAATTATCTTTCAAATCTGGATAAAAATCAGGGTAACTCTCCATTAAAATAATACTTTTCTTTTATCCCCCCAAAAATGGACAGTGCTGGTAAGATTCATTTGACTAAATCATTACTGCCACTACTAAGAATCATTCATTCTATTCAGATTACCTAAGGTTATGGCATGGGTAGATTAATCTAAGAAATTCCTACAAGAAACATACACCTTCATTCCCAGTACTTCAGCCCAATTCAAAGGATGCAGAAGGTCAATTTTTTTTCCTGGCTGTTAATAATTCCATCCATTACATTTCAAGGGCTTCACAAAACCTGTAAAGCCAGTTTCAGCCTATTACCAAAGTGTGAATACCCAGCAGATATTGAGCTATTGCTAGAACCATGGGCAAAGTTCAGGCAGTCTCCTTGGATATTCATCAAGAGCCAGTGGAGACTGACAGGCTGATTTTTCTGTGGAGTGGAGGAATATCACTGCTGACTGAAGGTACTGTCCTCAGTTATTACTCTATACAAGGTGGGTTACTTGCAGAAGAAGCAGAATTTGTCAAGGTTGATGTTGTGGCACTGAATAATGAGATCTCTATCTGTTCATCCAAGATCATGAGAGTAGGCTAAGGCTATGTAGAGATATATGACAGTTAAGCATTGTCATCTTTTCTGGAAAGGATAGGGACAAAAAGAGAGATGACTTCAAGGATAAAATCCTTTCTGTTATCCATCTCCTCCCTTTCTTCCTTCTGCTCCCCTCTGTTCTCCTCCACCTTCCCTTGTGATCACGCCCAAGCTGTCAAGCTCCTTTGAAATCAGAGCTACACCTCATAGATTTCTTGCCAAGACTATCACAATTTTTTTTCCACTACCACTAGAAACACTCCCTTTTATCACCAGGATATTTGGAAGTTGTGGAAACAGTAAAGTAAAAGATTAGCTGGCTGACCCACGAAGAAGTACATAGGATATTGCTTGGTGCGTCAGAAACTAATTTTTAGTTCGTGGGTCTGCCTTATTCAGGATAGTGGCTAATCCTCACTGGAGTTATGAGGAACAGATCTCATTTTTGTCAGCTACACTGTCCATTTAGTAACTCTGGTAGGCTACGGACAAGCACATTATTATTTACTACACTTAACTGATTGCACTTTTGCATGCTCTTCTCTTGAGAAAGCTTTTCCTGACAAAATGTGGTTTTGAACTGGCAGCATGAAAGAACTGGTTTGGATTCCTATGAATAAAAAGCTCCTCTCAAAATACCGGTTTCTAAAAATGATTCACTAAGAATTTAAAGTAACTGGAGCCACACTGTTACTGAATTAAAGCTAAATGCAGATATTCACTGCCTTGCATTGCTGTAACAGACATGAAGTTCATGTGTTTTAACATCAGAAACAATGCTTTAACCTTAGAAACAAAAAATTTCCTGCACCTAAACCCAAGATGTAAATCACTCGCATAACGATGAAAATGGTAAGAACATACAGAACAGTTATCTCAGATTAGTATTTCAGCACAAGTCTGTAAAATGCCTAAATATAGGTTTTCTGAAAAATTACTTCTGCCAATGTAACATATCTCCCTCTGTAAAAGCTAATGGCATCTAATTCAATATTTTAAATGCAGCAATAACCAACAGCTGAAGCTCTTGGTAACCCAATCCTTCATTAACACATCAATGGTTAGTAGCTTCATGGTTGTGATAGACCCTTATGGAGTCATAAATTCAGATCAGCAGTGGTGCTATTCGAGGTTAGTAGTTGCTCCAGTATTTCAAATCTTGTATTTCCCCAAACTAATTGTCAAGAAGATATATGGCATATTAAAATATGGCATATTAAAATACTATGTACCTTGATTAATGCAAACCCATGAATAGAAATCAATGTCTTTGTCAAGCTTAGCATCTGATCCACTCTGCAGAATAGATCAAGATACAGGGAAAAGCCATAACAAAAGTGCTATGTGTTTTTGTGCTGTGCTTTGCATCATGGATTCAAAGTGAACCCTTCAATATGAAATGTGAGATAAACTTTGACACTTTCTTTTTAATTTTTTCTTACCAGTTTTAAAATGCCATCTACTTTAATTAGCTCACTGGCAGAATAGAAAATGAGATATGACTCTCCAGGTTAAGATATAGAAATCTAAACTGGAGAACAAGTCCCTATTGATGAATTTAGATAGTAGAGCTGGAGTTCGAAAGCAATCTGATCAGGCTATTGTCTTATCTGAAAAAACAAATAAATACGAGTGAGTATAATTTGAAATGACAGACACAAAAATACTGTGAAATTCATACACACTTCAGTGGATACAAAATTTTTCTCCTTGACTAACTTTCATAATGTTTCATCAACCTTGGTGGAAGACTGCAGCAAAGATATTTATTCAATAGAAGCAAGTCAGTCTGCTGTGTATTGGTTATGTATAAATATAGACTTTGTTCTGAAAGCATGACTCCTCATTTCCCTTGTTCCTTGCTCTGTACCCTTTTCACTTCTCCTGATGTTTCTATTACACTGCATGACCTCTCCTTTAAAAACAATGGTCTTTAATGTGGGTGCTCTACAACAAGCAATAGATTTATCCTTTGATGTGTGTATTCTGGGTCACTTTCTTCTCTTCACTTACTTCGTATTTTGCACCACCTGCCATGTCTGTAGCCACAGTCTGTCCATTTATTTTCTTTGACATAATCTGTACATTTGTGTCCATGCAACAAAACTGGAATGCATTCAAAGTAAGAAAATTAGGTATGTTTGGCTTGATTAAAAATATGCCCTCTCCCTTCCCCTGACTCAAATCTTCTCTTACCCATTTTTCCTTTCTGAGACCACTTTGCTTCTGGCTGTCTAGAAACCTTCTACTGTCCTCAGTTCACCTCATGCAATTTGCATGAACAAAGTGTCTCCCGGCTTTCAGGCAATGATTCACACCTCCTACCTAAGCTTTTAGCTGTCAAGATAGAGATGTTTTTCTTCTACAACTGACTACTCCACTAAAAAGCAGCCAACACAGCTATAGAGCATGTGTTTTATCAGTGTGGGGACAAGCAGAGACAGTGTCATGCCTCTTCTCTCCAAGACACATAGTTGAAATTGTATTTCTGGAGGAAACCATTAAGTCTATTAAAATCATAGACTTGTAGGATGGCTTGTGTTGGAAGGGTCCTTAAAGATCTTCTAGTTCTAAGCCTCCTGCCTTGGGTAAGGATACCTTCCATTAGACCAGGTTGCTCAGAGCTCCACCCAGTGTGGCCTTGAATATTTGCAGGATGAGACATTCACAATACAAGTTGAATATATCCTGAGAAAAGTGTAGAGTTAGCAGGATCTTCAGCTCAGTTCCATTTCCTATGAAACAGGAATTTCTGAGCTGCAGAGGAAATGCTGCTCTTATTCATGTTATTCCAATGGCAGGCTTGGCATTTTGGTAAAGCTCATGCTGTGAGAATGACCATGTTTTCTTATGGATTCTCTCTAGGCTTTTACTTGTAAAAATACTGTGTGGACCCACGCTAGAATTTCCTAGCAACAGTAGCTTACAGAAATGAACTGATTATTTCAAACTATTTCAAATTCCTTCTGATTCAGAATTTCATCTCCTGATAATATATAATGACAGTGCTGTGGAGGAGAAGCAGGGAGCGATGATTTGTTTGAAGGTTAGTGTCAAATGTGACAGCAATTTAGATTCATAACTATCAATACAAGAATGAATGAATGAACTGCAATATCATTCTTGGTAGAATACACAAAGATTGGAAATTATACTTAAGTAACTTTCTGCTCATATTGGAGTTTGAATAGATGCAGTTAACACTAGTGGGTGGTTAGCTCGTCATTGCAAAGATTTTATCCAAATTTTTTTGATTTTTTTAATCTGCAGTCTTGCCAAATTATTTTTACAGTGAACATCACTAACTTCAAATATCTATGTAGGGAATTTTTTGTTGCCTTCCTTCTAATTTGTGGCTTTACAAAAAAAGAGTTGGGCTATGTGTTTCTATGTCAGCAAACTAATGAAAACTAAAAAATTGGGAAGCTTTGTATACATCAGATGTAATTGTAAACTGACCTTTGAGGGTTCTAATAGAAGAAGAAACAGATATGGAAACAGAATGAATATTTCTATTTTAATGAAACGTTGCCAGTTTAGTGGAATAATCCAATATTTTATTAACTGTGAGAATAATATTTTCATATGGTTTGGCTGCTGGAAAATAGTACATCTACCCAGCAGAGCTCTGTGTCCTGCGAAGCCAGAAGGGGTACCTTGGGTACAGGAACCACACAGACCAGCACTCCTGCTGGGATTATGTTGTGATGCAGATGCTATCAATGCCAATGTGTTGAGAGCTGGGCATGCATTTCTACCTGGCACTGGAATTTGGAGCCAGAGAATTTGATGCAGGAGGAATGACTGAGGACATTGGGGAAATAGGGAGACCTTGGTTTGATGCCTTGTTCCAGTACTTAGAATCAATTCTTCAAGGAAGCACTAGAAGTGAAGTCTTCCTGATCTGCCTGATGGTGTGTCCTAACCACAAAGGAACAAAATCTTTCCTCTTTAGCAGCTCATTGAGCCAGAATTATGTAAAATAATAGCATAGGAAGAGCAGATTTAATGTACAGTCTTTTCTGAGTTCTTCCTGTGAAGGTGAATTTCACAAGACAGCTCAGTCAAACTGGGGCTGCCTGCTGCAGTCCCAGGGCAGTGCCCATATCCTTTTGCTGTCACTACAGCTGCTTCCTCTCTGCTTCCTTCTCATCTACCCAACACTGACTCTCAGAAAACTTGTTCAAGCCTCTAAACTAGCTATGAAGAAATGCTTAGCTTTCTTCAAATTTTGCTCCAATAGAGGAAGCATTAGAAGCAGAACTGCCACCTTTAGGACAACAAATAGGTCACGAACCAGCTTAGCTGCATTGTAAATGTATACCCTCAAGGGAAACAGCAATTTAATTAGTATTGCAGTCACCTTCTGTGGCATCTAAACATTTTTTTTTAAGTGGAGTAGGCACCAGCAAACACTAAGATACACACATTTTTTTCATACCAATGCTCCCCTTTCTCTTCTTGCAAGAACAAAAAATGAGTTGTTTGTTAATTTCTAGGTACATAGTTGTGATTATTTTGTAACTTTTTCAGCTTTCGATTTTGAGAAAGTCTTTACCTTGTAGGGATTTTCCTCTATGTTTTGTCTCACATGACACACCTCAATGATTTGAAACAATTAGTCTCGTAAATAAACTTTTGGATGTCATCGTTTGCAGTAATGGGGCTTACGTCAGTACTACTAGCAACATTTCTCTTTGACATGAAACACTGGCTTTAAAGTACTTTGCTGAGGTACTTTACACAGCCATTGCTTCATTTCCATTTTAGATGTTTAGCCCCTTGTCCCTCAAACAGAGAAGGTGGCTCTAGAATGAATCCACATTACAGAAAAAGTCAAAGGAAAAAAATAGACATCACAAATCCAGGAGATCCATTCTACCAAAGACATTGGTCTTTCTGCACTGAGTTAAAATCAATAGGAAATGACAGATCTTATACATGAAAGTTGCTTACAGAGCACAAGGAAGAAATTACCTTCCTTTTGCATAACCATTGATTATTTAGAGGGCCAACAAGAAAAGAGCCATTGAAAGCCTTCCTTAGCCCCAGAGGGTTTCAGTCCACTTTCTAAGAGAGTGCTTCAGACAGAAGGCAGCCAAAATTCAAAGACAAGGAACCAGAAGATTTAACTTGCAGGAGCCTGAATGAGAGTCTATATTCTGATACCTAGAGTGTGCAATAAAAACAGGATAAAAACTATTATGGGAGGATATTTCCTAATTGATTACACAAACACAAAGTTAAAGACTAGGCTCTCCTTTCCTTCAGTCCTCATATCTCCTTTACACTTGCGTGCTGCTTCAGCTTCCAGACGTAGGGAAGTGTATGCTCTGCCCTCAACACTGCACTCCACAACCCCTGCTGCCTGTATCTAATCTGGCTACAGGGACACTAACTGCCCAGTTGCACACCAGTTCCCTGTAATTTCGTGTGGAGATAGCTGTGATCAGATCCATGATTCATAGCTTGAGCTTCTCTGAAAAGCCTTGGGTGCGTTTCAAAAGTGGACTACTTACATGTGGATCACAATTGAGCTTTAAATGAGGGACAGCTGCTTATATCCAATACAACAAACTTGAGTCAGCAGAGCAGGTGCCATCATCAGGTAAGCAGGGACCATTCAAGACCAAGTGAAGGGTAATCTAATATATAGTATTTATATTCTACAGCATTTCATAGTGTGTAGGCATCTGGGTATTCTGTGTATCATTGGCATTCTAGCTAAGTCTAGAAAGGGCTGTGGGAAAAGGTAACTCTTACTTCTGTAAATACAACCCTGAAGTGAGTTTTGGCCCATGTGGGGTGCAGAGTATACTCAGCAGAGGAAATCAGAGGATGAATCCTGCTAGGATAGCAAAGATGGCTCCTATTGAGAGTATATAGTGGAAGACAACTTAGCATGTGTTGTGTAGGGCAGTGTCTACTGAGGACTTTGTTAGGATGCTTCCTGTTAAGCCTCCACTGACAAAAGATGCTCTGATGTGCACTTCAGCTAGCAGTTAGACAGGGTTCTCATCTGTGGGCAAAATATCTTGCCAGTCTCACTACTCAATTAGGTGACAAAAGACTGTGACTGGGACTTGTAACTTTCCTGCCTTTATGCTTTTGCAAGATTTCTACCGACAGTGCCAGGAAACAGCTCTGAAGCTGTAGGGCGTGAGCAAGCTGCTTATAGTACCGGGACAGAAACAGATGCATCCAAGCAGCCATCCGTTTTGTAAGTACAACCTAGTAAGGAGTGTTGATTTTGCATCCATCTCACAGGTTGATAATTATGATATTCCCAGCGTTTCTCTTTTGTTGGGCATTAGGTGCCAGTAGGGAATCAAGTGGTCTTTGTTGAAGTAACATATAGACAGCTCCCACACACACAGCATTCCGGGACCTCTTCCTTCGAGCAGTTTACCGAAGGAGACGGGCGGACAAAGCATGTCAAACCCCGAACAAGCAGCAGCGCTTTGCGGCGTGCCCCACGGGGCCGACTGAGCTCGGAGCTCGGCAGGTGAGGGCTGCAAAGGGAAGCATCTCGGGGCTCGGCGGGGCGCGGAGCGGGTCCTGAAGCGCCGCCGCCCCCGGGCTGCCCCGGCAGGTAGCGGGCGGAGCGGGGCGGAGCGGGGCGGGCAGGGCAGAGCAGAGCCTCCCCCGGCCGTCCCGGCAGCTGGGCACCGNGATGAGGAGACGCCTTTTGCGGACGGATTTGGTTGGTGGTCTCTTATGAGTATTAGGGCAGCGAGGACGGGGGTGGTGTGTGTGCTTTTCCATCTGTTCCGTGTTCCTTTTTGTCCGCGTGTCCGTGCCGTGTCCGTGCCCTGCCCGTGGCCGGCGGCCCCAGGCTGGCGCCGGGCGCGGTGGGCTCCGCCAGGGCCGGGGAACGAGCCGGGGAAGCGCGGGGGTCAGCGAGGTGCGGGGTCAGCCCGCCCTCCTTGTGTGCTGGGGCGGACAGCCAGCCCAGGCTCCGNTGCCCCCCGGGGCCGACGGAGCTCGGAGCTGGGCAGGTGAGGGCTGCAAAGGGAAGCATCTCGGGGCTCGGCGGGGCGCGGAGCGGGTCCTGAAGCGCCGCCGCCCCCGGGCTGCCCCGGCAGGTAGCGGGCGGAGCGGGGCGGAGCGGGGCGGGCAGGGGAGAGCAGAGCCTCCCCCGGCCGTCCCGGCAGCTGGGCACCGCTCCGCGTCCATTCCCTTGGCTTCGCATCGCTTCGCGGGGAGGTGGCGGCGAGGGGCGGGCAGGGAGGAGTGCCGGGGGAGGCAGAGGCGGTGCGGCTCAGCTCAGCTCGGCTCGGCNCTGCCCGTGGCCGGCGGCCCCAGGCTGGCGCCGGGCGCGGTGGGCTCCGCCAGGGCCGGGGAACGAGCCGGGGAAGCGCGGGGGTCAGCGAGGTGCGGGGTCAGCCCGCCCTCCTTGTGTGCTGGGGCGGACAGCCAGCCCAGGCTCCGTCAGACGGGCACTTTCCCTTAAACCAGCCCTTTGTGGACACGGCGCTGCCCTTCCCGAGCCCCCGGCTGGGGCGGAGAGGCTGTCGCGGTCCTGCCACCCCACTGGTGGAAATCAGTGCTGACAGGCGGCTGGATGGCGATTTTCTGATGAACATTTTCTGTCATTGGTAGTGTCAGTCGGTTAAATCCCAATCTTTAGTGGGAGTGTGCTTCCCGAACGGGTGGCAGAAGGACTTCAGAGCAGTGTCAGCGGCAGGCTGGTTTCCAGCACCAGCCCGCCCCAGGTGGCTCCTCGCCGCCTGTCCCCGCCGCCGTGCCGGGCTGGATCTCTTCCCGCTCCCGGGATTCGCCATTGGAAACTTGTGGGTACGAGGCTGGATACCAGCAGCCCTGGCTTTACCCCAGGGCTGGGGTTGCTGGCAGTGGAAGCCTGATCTGGAGGATCGCTCTGGGGAAAAATGTCTTTTCCTTCCCCCTGGCAAGATAGCGAATAGCATGCCAGGATAACCCTGTATGTTTCAGGAAGAGAGGTATGATGCAATTTAGGTGTTTACACGGTGAGTTTAGGAACTTTTGTCTTCTGCTGTGGGTTGTTCCTGGGCAGAATCTCAGGCAGATCGTGTTTTCTCTCGACTCTTGTTCTACAACTTTATAAGCGACTATTCTCCTGTTGAGCTTTTTATTCTCCTATGTATTCTGCTTATCGTCCTGTTATCCCTTTTATCAGTAAGTACACCAAAAATGGGGGGGCAGTGCTGAAGTAGTAGCCTTTTTAGGTGGTGTTTTGCTTTGGGAATGATTTTGTGAGTGTAAAAACATTTTAGATTCTATTTCCAGCATCTGAGACGTGCCTGAGGGAAATTAAAAAAAAAAAAAGAAGAAAGGATAAAAAAAGCGTGTTATGTATGTAGTACATGTATATATGTGTGTGTTTACAGTAGATTCAAAGTGATGGGACAAGTTCTCTTGAGTGGGCTATTGTTCTGTAACAGCAGGGGTGCCATTAAAAGTACCAATAAAGACTGGGATTAGGGTGATTGGTAGAGCGGAGCTCTGAACCATTGCAGTAATTTTGTGTTGTAGCAGCATTCAGAAATCCCAGCTGCAAATCACATTACACAAAGAGAAAGCCAGTCCTTGGCCTCAAAAGATGACACAGGTACAGCAAGCAATTTGTAAGAGGAAGAAACAGAGGGGAAGCCAATTGTCTAATATTACATAGGTTAAGCCAGAGCTCAGTTTCCAGACAGCAACTGGCTTTATATATTTTGTTACAATAAGTTTTCATTATGAATTTAATCTTTCCTGATTATGGAATAATTTTCCAAGTACTACCAATAATGTTTGATGTATAATATGCAGAACCTGTATATAATGTGTGACAAGAATAAACATAAAAATATTTGCAGTGGGAGATCAAAATAATTCCAGCTGGAAGTGTACAGTTATTTGCATATGTCTACATAGGGTATAATATATTTTGTTACTGTACCGTAGGAATTAAATGGAGCTTGATTTGCTTGGAATTTGTAGTGCTGGTTGAGGCAACTGACCATCATGGTGACAGTGGTTTATTGCACTACTTTGAAAGAGCTCTTGCATTTTATGTTGTCATTATGCTACTTTTAAGTAGTACTGTTATTTCAAACCAGCATAATGAGATGAAAAGCATTTGGCATTCACCCCTGTTAAACGAGATCTTAGTGCTAAATTCAGATCCCTCCTTGAAGGTATCTTAAAATACCATGCTTATGCAGGGTGTCATATCAAGGAAAATGGACACCTAGATTAAAGCTGCCTTAAAACATTTTTGTCATTAAATGGTGTACAGAATAGCAGCTTCAACCACATTTTTACTCTTTTGGAAGGGAATGATTTTTTACCGTAGACATGGGAGCTCTGACAAAGTGAACATAAGGTAAGTGGCCATAATAAATGGGACACTTCAATGAGATGAATTACAGATTGAAACATCAGTCTCTTTGTCTCACTCAATTTTCCTAACCAACAAGTTACTTCAGGCTGATTTCTTTAAATATGCAATTTTCAATATACATATACACAGAAGAGGTTTGTTTTTTTTTTAATTGTGAGATGCAACAGAAAATATTCTTCCAATCTGAATACTGCTTTTATTCAGATTTTCATGAACATTATTTATTTGTCCAGTTCTATAATAAAGTGACAAAATAGTGACTTTCTCATCTGACTTAACCCCAACAAAACATAACAGAAACTAAACAGTAACAACAACCAAAAAACTCAACCTCAAAAAGGCAGCATGGTCCACTTTGTATAGTCTGCCAGTAACATCTCAATCCTCTGTGTTGGCTTGTTAATGTCTTTCTGATCACAGTCTAGCAAACCTCACTTGCATGTTCTCTGTGTTTGTCCTACCTCACCTTCTTTCTGCTACTAATTATTATGAAAATAATTGTAGCTAATGAACATAAAAAAATGTTATAATCCTGCACAAAATTAGCAATAGCTGGAGATGCAGCTGATGGTACCTGGGAATACTGTGTTGTCATGTGTTGGCAACAACAGCAGCTGCTGGAGATACTTGCCATTTTGTTAGACAGACCTGCTGGTTTAAGACTCTTCCAAGTTCATGTGAATTACAGTGAGGTGCATCTTTCAGAAAAAAGGTGATAAATATTTTCTGTCTCAATAGATGAAAAAACCATTCTGGCAGGCATCTAACTCAAAGCTTTGCACTTAGATTTGTTAATTTTCCTTAAGGTATGTGTTTCATATGGTGCCAAGCATAGCTGTCAATCAATTTAGCTTTTTTGAGACATTTCACAACAATAAAATAAATATTAATATTTGTGTATATATAGAACTATTCACACAGCTTTTTTGTGGAGCAATTATTAATCAGTTATATTCTGGCTCATGGCTACAAGTGTGTATATTCCTGGCATGCCTTATTACACAGGCAGAAGAGGAGGGTTGGATAATGGATTTTAGCTTTTGTTCATTCTAAATGTTTCACTTTAAAATATCACTCTCTCTAATTCCTGGAGATGTTAATGCTAACATTATGTCTGTTTGATCAGGGAAAGATTTTTCTCTTCCCTAAAATGTTTGGGATCATAAAAGCAAGGTGTGCAACCTGAGGTGTTGGACCTGGCTTCAGGTCTTGATGGTGACAATGTGAAGTCTCAGCTACTGAGTAATGTAGCTGAAATCTGTGATCATTATATTTCCCCCCAAAATTACATACTAGATTTGCAATATCATTTGCAGAAAGGCTTTTGTTTCAGCAAAACTTGTTCTTTCTGACAAAACACCCAACTTACTTTCAGTCAGAACATCCCTGAATGAGTATTTTAATACAAAGGGTTGAATGTATCCACTGCAAGACTGAGTTTATTGTAACTTGCAATAGCAGAAAAAACATTTGCTTTCTTGTTCTGTAGGAAGAGATGGGTGAGTTTTTCTCTAATGGGTATAGCAAATATATATCTTTTTAACGGGCTAGCTACTGTGGTGTTACATAAAAAGGAACGCTTAAAGTTGGACTAAAAATT
Source organism: Toxostoma redivivum (assembly GCA_013397375.1). Lineage (NCBI taxonomy): Eukaryota > Metazoa > Chordata > Aves > Passeriformes > Mimidae > Toxostoma > Toxostoma redivivum. Next base: position 208,406 of record VXBI01008523.1, read on the forward strand.
AATTAAACACTCTCAACAATGAAGCCTTACAGGTAAATGGCTTCAGGGAGGTTGTTTTATCTGTGACTTTTTTTATTATACATAGAGAAATACCTGGTTAATTTCAGTCATGCTGAAAATAGCTTCTCCTTTCTGAAATGAATGTATGTCTTGGATAAGGTATCAAATCTTGACTTGAGAATATGGAAGAGCACATGCATCCCCAGCAGTGCGAGGTGGGCAGCTGTGCTGACTCAGAGACACAGGCACTCTGCTAGCCACACTAATTTTTCTGGCGCTTCTAGGCTTCAGTCCCTCTCAACTGAGTTGTCAAGAGAAAAAGTTGTGCAGCTGCAGCTCAAGCATAGAACAGAACCACTTCAGACATAAAAAATCCAATTCAGACAGTAAAATCTCAGTAATTGAAAGACATATTAGTTTTTATGATGGTCAGTATCAAACTGGGGGTGAAAGGTTTCTTGCAAATAGAAATTCTGTGAACTTATATTCAGCGGACTTCAAATAAGCTGGTGTAAACCTTTAAAAAAAAAAAAGTTCTGATCCCTAAAAATCTGTGCATATGCTTTTCTGAGGAAATGGATTATTTTGTTTTGAAATTAGAATAAGGTGCAAAATGTTTGGAAAGAGTGTCTGCAGGATGTGTGGAATATCAGTGTAATTGTGGGGCTTGTTTTGAAGCATTTAAGTACCTTTAGTGTAAAGGGGCTGTAAAAAAATTGTAACTGTTGCCGTTTGTATTGCAGTAGTTTATTGTGGATCAATTCTCAATTGAGATGTTTTTGTGTCAGGTGGTGTTTTATTAGGTGTAATAAACCAAAAGCATCTATCCAACTGCATTTATCTTAGAGTCAGAGAAATACCATGTAGAAGGAGGGATTGTTTTGATAGTTTTACATTTTTATGGTATCAGAAGCTAAATTCCATCACAGAAGCTTAATCTGAGCAAGTGCCCAGACTTCCTTTGTCATCAGTAGAGACATATGAATAACTTTCTGGTGGTAGGTATCTGGATTTAGGGCCACGACTCTCTCTATTATGCCAGTCTGCTTTGATATCAAAGTGGAGGGGCATTGTCATCCTTGCCTGTAACTGTGCAAGTCAAATGAGCCTTCCTGAAGGAAGTACTGTGAGTGCCTAGTATTTCCCTGGCAGTGTCCTGGATGTCAGCTAGAAAAGGAAAGTTTGTGCTGTTTGTCAGATCTAGACTGTAGATAAATATGTGGTGTGTCCTAATTAGGAGTTTTATTTAAGGAACATTAGTGATTTAACACCCCAATCTAATTACTTATAAGCTTCTTGCTAATTTTGTAATTAGTAATGGAGCAAGACTTTTTATGGAAAATTCACCCTTAAGGAAATCCGAAGCACTAACTTCTAGTGATTATAGAAAGTTTTATTTCTGTGACAGTATTGTGTAGACAATGTTTATAAAGAAGTAGTAGTACTTTTACATGATGGCAAAGACAAAAAGCATCAAATGCTTTCCAAAAAAAGTTATAGTCAGTTTTTGAAACCCAAATGACTCTGGCTTTAGAATGTACATCTGTAGGATTATGTTCTGCTCAGATATTACCTAGTGGAGAAGGCATTCTTGAATCACATTATACCACAGTTATCTTTGGCCTTCAGAGGATGAAAAGGAGGACTCAGGGTGTAGCCAGGGTTTACTGACTGTATGCTCTTGCAGTTTATAGCCAAGGCAGCTTTTTATAAACATGATGATAAGGTGCAACTTGGAGCCATAAAGCCACCCTAAAATGTAGCATGGCCTTACAAGGATAAAGGTGTTCTTTGTAGCTTGTTTCTAGGTAATTGATGTAGTGTTTCAGTTGGACAGAGAACCTGGTGGAGAATATCCTGGACCATCAGCCAGGTGTCCATAATAGTTTTCTCCTCAGAGAAAGTCTCTCAAGTGTTGTCTCAGTTTCGATGAGCAAACTTGTTCTTCCCAGAGACTGATAAATTTGACTAATTCTTAGTAGTGGAAGGCAGTTCATGTTTTGCAGAATTAAAACTTAATAATTTTCTCTCTTTAAATGCTAGATTTTTAATGTTTTATAGGATGGGGAGCTTTGTATCCACTCTGGAATAATTTAATATAAATAAGGTCTGGAGAGAGAGAGATCTGTTTATTAGTTAAATGTGTGTAGCTGGAAAAGAAACAGACAAGCTCTCAGGCTCAGAATACCTTATTCTCTGATTGGACTGATGAAGCAATTAAGCCTAAAAGCTTGTCACTTGTTTTTATTGTACAACAGTTGTAGCAGGCTTTTAAACTAATCTTTTGCTTATTTGTCTTTGTAAAAGAAAATGGTTCATCCATAGGCAGAGCTGCTGTGTGCTTGGTAGTGTGGACATGTGCATTTAATGCAAAGCATTCAGAGCTGCTTCAGCATGCAAGATCGTGCCCTGGGCTCACAATTCCTCAGTCCTGTCACATCTCTTCCTTTCCCAGCAGGACATGCTCGTCTACATCCCCGTGTGCCAACACAACCATATAAAGGAAAGGATATAAAAACACTGCAAGCTACTCTGCTCTGCGTCTACTTCCTACCACAGATAGTGTTTTTGATGTCAAGTGGCCTGATACTTCCTTGACCACTTCCACTATTCCTCACTGGATGTGTTTTAGCGTCAAATAATTTGGCTCTCACTTTAGTCCCAGGTTCAAGTCTCCTGATTGTTCACACCACATATATGCTAATGAATTCAGTATCCCTACCAGCGTTGGAGAAGTAGTTCCTTGTGAAGAGGGATGGGGGCAAACAAGGCATTGTTGGCTGGCTAATTTGCTTCAGAATCTGCTCTGGACCAACAGTATGGGCACAGATCCTGCCAAATTTGGCTTCCTCTGCCTGGGACATTTCTCTAGCACTCTCACAGGAGGTCTTCTGCCTCTAACTAACCCCTCCTTCCTGTGATAGAAACGGCTGGGAACCACTGCTGATTGTCAGATCTAGCTAGGCTTTAATATGAACACTATCAGTACACCCTGATGGTGACTGTACCTTGATATGCAGAGGGGTAAGTGGATGGTGACAGGCATCAGTAGTTTTACTCCAGTTCTCTATCAACTGAGATTTTGATATCTCATCATCTTTTCTGCTTTCAGACATACTCTTTCTCCCCTTGGGAAAGGAAATGTGTTTACAAACAGTACACAGGACTTGCAGGGCAGCATAATAGACATCTGATGCCTTGAGACCAAAATGGTTCATCAGGGTGGGAAGTTAAGTTTGGCTCATGGTAACTTTCATCCACAGGGTGAAGTTTTTGGGTGTTTCATCTATTGGTGTAACTACTAATCAGGCTTTCTGAATTTATGTGTGCATTAATAATCAGTTGCTGCAGCTATTTCCTTCCAGAATCCTGGGATTTTTTGTTTGTTTCCTCCAAAAAAAGTGCAATTTTAATTGTTGGTATAGGACTGGTGGCTTTTGCATTGGTGATGTTCTTCCTGCCCCCCCATCATATTTCCTCAACCTTTAGTCAAAGAACGTCTGAGGTTGATGTTACATTTCCCTTACAAAGCTTTAAATACAGGCACTGGATTAGGGGAACTGTGCAGTTGTTGCAGAAAGAGGAATCCTGGGCACGCAAAGGGAGAGCCACAGCAGCTGGGCAGCGTCCTGCTGGCTGTGGCATTTGCTGCTGCTGCTGAAACCCTCCGTGGGCAAAGGGAAGTCATGTTCCAGTGGACTTGAATATCTGATCAGTAATTAATCTAGCTCCCAACAGTGCAAGAAGGTGGAGTGAGGTGGTTTGACTATATTCTTTATATACTTTGCCAAGAATGGAAAACACTACTTTCAAACTGTCTTCTCATTATTAGTTTGAAATACAGCAACTGCAAATTTTGTCTGCTAGAAAGAGCCAGTCAAAGGTCCTCATTATTTGATGTGGACATTGAAATGCAGTAGCATTTCAGAACCTTTGGGCTTTGGTGGCTTTGGTCCTTTACAGACATACAATAAATGGAAGTCCCTGCTCCCCAAAAACTTTCAGTCTATCAGATGAGAAGAGAGAGGGGAAACTAGATAGTGTCTGCAAAAATAAGATAGAAAACAAAATTTCAGTCAGAGGAGTTTCATTAGCTAAGAATGTATTACATTTCTGTTTTATATAGTAAGCTATCATTATGCTAGCTAGGTCTTAATATTTTAAATACTGTAATTTAAGTAAAATCCATAGGATTTAAAAAAGTGAGTTCAGTTCCAGTGAGTAGGACTTCATTTGTCAGCAATTCAAGAACAAGTACAGTACTGCAGAACATACTGTGCCCTGGAAGCAGGATGAAAGGAAAATATTGGTCTATTTTTAAGGGCAAAGCCAGTTATTCAGTGCTTCAGGTTGTCTGTATGTGTGACAAGTCATTCATGGCCATACCCATTCGTGTAACATGGTGATTGCATGGCAGGTAAATTTTTCTGGTCTGGTTTGTGATGCATGATGAGGGTGATGGACCACAGCAGTGTGCTGTAGCTGTTTGCACCAGTTGTCTGGTCTAGAAATCCAAAAAACGTACACATGAAGACAAGCATAGGAACTTATGTCATCTACTCTTGGCTCTTGACTCAATGCAAGCATCCTCTTCCACACTGGGAATGAGAATGTTTGAGAGGCCAGTGCGAGGTGGTGGAGTGTGGTGGTACTGGTAGGCTGGCTTTTGCATTCCAAAAGGTTTTAATCAGTGCTGACTAAATAAGCTGGCACTTGGGAATGCCAAAGGGTGAGCCTGGGTGTCTTCCATGCTTAAATGTTAGCTCATCTTTTCAGAAAGGACAGCAGTGTTGTGACTGCTATTGCAGCATATTTGCTGAACTCACAGTTGTGGAGGAAACATATATATTTTTTTTTTTTAGGTCCTACTAGTGGGCTGACTGTGCATATGTGAATTCCTTCTCATTTCAAGCACACAAAGTTCTCACATGGAGCCTGCTGCTGGGAAAGGCACATCTATTTTACAAAAGTTACAGTTTTGTATATAAAACATGAGATTGGATCCAAAGCCAGAAAATCTTTGTCTAGTTTTGCTACACAATCAGCTACTTGGTGACTCCTGCTTCTTTCCTGTATTGTTTCTACAATTTTGTCTTCTTTGATTGCTGGTGAGACATTGACAAGTCGAGGATACCATTGAAAGAGTAAATACATTATTTAGTCTCCTTTTATTGATGATGTCTACTTTCACAAAAACTTTGCAGCCATAGAGAAAAGGCATTCAGGGCATTTTAAGAGGGAGTGGATCAAGATGCAGAATGCTGTTTTGCTTTGGTTGTTTAAGCACAGAGCATGGGTGGGAGGTCTGCTAACCTGGAAACCAGTGAGACTGAATAACTTGCAATACTTTATGTATGACTATAATAATATAATAGACTTCAAATTGCTCTCTCAAACTCCTTCATTTTTTCTTGCTAATTAAAAAAAAAAACAAGCTACAGATTTGCTGATCATTTCCTATTGGCACTTATTAAATTTCAGCCAACATTTGACAGCTGAAAACTAGAAGCATCATTTCCAGCTCCCAGCTGGTGCTGCCACTGCCTACCAATGACCTTTCCTTTTCTCTTCCACAGACATAATGGTTCAGAAGTGAGATAATAACACATACTAAAGGAAAAAAGAAAAAAAGAACCCCCAAATACTCTCATCCCTTACCACCCGGTTTTCATTTTGTGACTCCATTGACTATTTTGTGAAAATTTGGGAAGACATGAGCTGTGATTCTTCTCTTTCAAATGGCATTTAAATTCCTTTTCAATACTGTTCTTTTAAAATACTATCATGACTACTAAAAATGAAGACATGAATGAAGGTTAAAGTGCCTGTCAATAAATAAAAAAGACATGATTATTACTGAGACAAATGGTTAAAATTACTCCCTGTTAAATGTTATTTCTAGTATCGTTTTTACTGTTATCCCAGTAGTTAGCCTGGGATCAAGGATTTCCATAGATGAGTATGCTGTCTTTTTTCCTCCCTCACTTGCCTAAAGAGTGTGGCTTCTTCCTGCAGGGACTTGATGACAAATCATCTATAGTCAATGTGTTAGTATCCTAAACAGTGCTGAGCAGAATATAGTTGTTCCCATTAGCTCTCTTATTGCCTAAGTGTCAGCACAAAACTCTTGAGGACCTGTTTGTAACATGAGTATGTCTTGGTTTGTTTAATACACCTTTTTATCCAATCATAGAGATGGCATTTAGCTGTGCTGTGGCTTCCAAATCCTTTGTGAATTAGTCTTAAGTGACCAAAATCAATTGAAAACGTCTAAAGACTTAGGGTGATTGATGGAGGTACGGTTTTGTTTGCAGAGTGACTGGGTTTATAAAAGAGTTGAAGGCTTGTTTAAACATCAGGCTACAGAGTTATTTACTTCTGAGGGAAGAATTTCTGGTAGCTGTGTACTATCAGCACATGCCTTCTTGTGAAGTGTTTCTTTTTGTGTTTGTGGGGTTAATGTGATGTCATGCTGTCATAGCAATGCAAAATATTTTATGTGATCCAAGATTAATATTGTAGCTTTCTCTGATGCTGCTTTGGTTGCTGATTTCTTCTAGATTTTGTTTCAAAAGTGTTCTCATGCTGACAACTGATACTGAGATCTTACTTGTGTGGATTGGTCATGCTGGAAGATACTGAAAAATGCTCTGATGTGTGTATGTGTGTAGTCATAGGCACTGAAATTTACTAGATATTGCTAATGATTCTCAACGAATCAGGAATTAAGCACACTAATATCCTGGAAAAAGGAGCAAAATCCAAAGATTGGGAATCCTAGAATAGGACTGACAGTCTTTGTTCAGAATACTGCTTTATCTGTTTTGTTTCCCTATAAAGAAGAATTAGATTCCTTTGCTTAAGTAAGTTTTAAGGAGTTAAAAAAAATCAATTTAAGAGTTGAGAAACTGGGTTAATATTCCAAGTTTATCTGGGAAATGTTGGCTCGTGTAATGGTCAAAGATTGCTTTAAATATTTTATCAAGACAGCACTGGTAGTTTCACTGTGAATTGTGGGTGTCCTGGGAAGATGAGAGGACTGTGTTTTGAAACATTCACTGAATCATGTTTAGTTAACGCACCGATAATTTGAAGATGTGATATTTTACTTTAAAATAAATGCATTTATAATATCAATATGACTAACGTATTCTGGGATGCAGTTTGCCATCTTCTTTCAATTTTGGCATGGGAAGAGAGCAAATGAAAAATGTGTATGTGTGGCTTGTTTTGTTTGAATCACAAGATAGAACACAGCACTTTGAGCCTTTATGCTGCAGAAAATGTGAGCATAAGCAGTCTATATCTGTGACATCACAAATGGGGCCACCATTTCAGTCTTCCATAGCATGTTAATAACACAGCTCAGTTAAGGCTGGAGCATTCATACCCTATCCCAAAATTTACAGTATTTACTGGTGTTGGATATGACTTCCTCCAGTGCTGCCCGGCCTCTTTCCAGTTTGTGACTGGAGCAACACATTTACACTTTCTTCATGCTCAAACACCCACAAAAGCCTGACTATAATTCTCAAATGTGGCAGTATATTCCTATTGTGTGCGTATCAGTATGTGCACATGCATATGCATGTGTGGACATATATATTTCTGATTAATATTTCCCAAGAATCTTGAAGTTATCCTGTAATACAAATAATTTTGTACAAAATAAATTTTGAGGTGGTGATTCCTGAAACTAAGTAAAAGTACCTTCAGCAGTTGAACTTTGTAAAGTTGATGCTTCTCTGAAAAATTCAAAACTTGTGGCAGAAGGTGCTTGCTCATAAAGGATGGAAGATAAAGTGACCACCTTGCATAAATGTTACCAGCCTGTATCCAGAGCCTTATTGTTCAGTTAGATGTGCTGCTTTATTAAAAATTAAAAAAAAATCCTGTGCATGCACTTTCGCAATTTGTCATTGCTTTTCAAGCTTATTAACTCATTAAGTAGCATTTAATGAGGATAAGCACAAAGTAATTAATTTATGCAGTATGTTTATTGCTTCCATAATGAATTTATATATTCGAGTTCCTCAACAAATACGTTAATCTATTTGTATATTTTGTATACATTTTGTTCTCTAAACAAACAAACAAAAACATTTATTCAAGGTCTTTATTCCAGACTAAAAATTGTCTATATAATATCACCTGGTTTAAGCATGGTGTAGAGTTTTCTTAGAATGGACCTTGCCAACATCTCTGCTTGTGAACCTCTTTGTCCTGTTTGACATATTCAGTAGTGACTTGTATCAGGGAAATGCTGTCCTCAGTTATACTGGGAAATTAGTTTATTGTTTTTCTTAGTAAATGATAGCTGTTGTACATTAAGCTCTTCTTTGGGGAAGTGAGGAATTGAATAGTCTGATATGATATAAGGAAATAACCTATTTGTCAGTAAATAAGTGTGCTGGGTGTGGGTATCTGAGTTTTGAGTATGGGAAGAGAACAGAGGCTGCTGTGATAAACATAATTCAAACTGACTCCATGGACCCTCTGTACCCACATCTGAGCCCCTCAGTTGGGCACTGCTGGTGTCTCTATGAAAATATATTTAAGAAAGGGGAATACAGAAAACAGCAATGAGGGGGGGATAAAAGGTGTGAGAAACGTCCTTGTGAGCAGTAGGGTCAGAGAAGAGGGAGGAAGTGCACAGTGACAGAGCAGGTATTTCCCTGCATGCTGTGGGAGGAGTGATGGTGGGGCAAGTGTTTCCCTGCAGCCCATGGAGAACAGTGCCAGAGCAGCTAGTGCCCAGGCTGCAGCCATGGAGAAACCTGTATTGGAATGGGCAGACATGGCCCTAAGGAGCTGCAGCCAGTGGAGGACCCCATGGGCCTTCAGCCTCTGAGAAGGGCCCGTGTTGGAGCCATTTATGGACAACTCACGTTGGATCGGTAGATCTGTAGAAAAGTGTAGGAAGATAGGTGGTAAGAATAGTGCAGAAAGCAATCTTTCCCAATGAATTTCAGCTGTACTGATTACCAAGGAGTGGAAACATCTGTGCCTGCCCAATGAGGATGGGTGTTATAAAAGAATGGGTTAGCTGGTCTAGAGTTAGTTGTAGTTTGAGACCCAGAATCTGTTGCAGTTTGGGATGGAGTCTTCTGGCTGTGCTGAGATAAGGGACTGCATGGGGGTTAGCCAGTCTGAAGAAGGAATTAAAGCAGAGAGGAGTCAGTGCAGTGTGAAGCAGGTAATGGGGAAAGGAGTCAGAGTTGCCTGAGAGAAGTCAGCTGAAAGAAGGCATGAAAAGTTTTTAATAAAGGACTGGTGATAATGCCAGTTGTGTCCATCTCGACATAACTAGTAGAGAAAAGTTCCAGGAGGAAAGTCTGATGCAGAGAAACTAGTTCTGGTCCATAGATTAACCACAAACCCCATTCCCCCATTGTCCTGCAGGGGTGGGGGAAGAAACCAGAAGAATCATAATGAAGGAGGGAAATTAAAGGCCTGGGAGAAAGGGTTGGGTTCATTATGTCTTTGTTTCTACAGTTCTACTCTAACTTGCATATATTTAAAATAATTCTCCCCGAGTCAAGTCTGTTTTGTCCATATTGGTAAATGATCTCCATGTCTTTATCAGGATCCATGATCTTGTCTGCTTGTTGAGGAGAAAGGATGAGAGAGCAGCTGGGTGGGTGTCTGAAAGCTGGCCAACGTCAGCCTTCAGCAACAACCTCTACAATTATTTGTATATGGACTACGAAATGATAAATATGAAGTTCTGTAATCTGCAACTGAACTGTCAGATTATGAATCTCTAATAAATGTTACGGGTTGTGATCTACAATATTTATGAAAATAAGGGATTGAACTATATGCGAGCTTTTTCTTTTTCTCATTTTTGAAGACTAAGTATTGAACGCATGCTATCATGCAACTCTTGGACTCACCTTTTAAAGAATTAATAGTAATAATTTGTAGGTATAAGTGACATATTTAACCACAAAGGCTCCTTCTGCCTTTCAGGTAACTCACTGTACTTTTACATAATTCACATTTAGAGCATTGAATGTGGAAATTATGGATTAACACTTGGGCATCTGTCTTTATTTTATGATGATGTGTTTGGGCAGTAAAAGAGAATAGGCAGTTTATTAAAATTGGTTTGGGGGAGGGGTGGCAAATTTATTTGAAAAAGGAATAAAATTATTTTAAGAATGTATAGCAAAACTAAATGCATTGTGCATATTATCATGTGTCAAAAATAACCATGCTAGAGCTTAAGGAGAAAAATTTATCAACTGGCAACACAAACTAATTAAGAGCTGGTTTTGAAATTGAAACAATCTTCCAAATTGCAACATCTGTAGGCGAAGTAGGAGCTATAATCTCTAGTACTGAATGTAGTGCAATTGAAATGGTCTTGCATCTTCATGGATGTATATGTTTAATGTATCTTTTTCCCTCAGAATATTGAGTTACTGCATATAGAAATTATATGAGAAATTGGTGTGCATCACTAAAACATTATTCTGGAAAAAAAACAACCTTTTTTTGCTGTAGTCTGAGATTTAAGGCATTATGTGAACTGGTTTCAGAATAAAGGGGAACCCCAGCTATGTGGTCAAAAATTTTTTCTGTAAGCCTGTGTTTCTGTATATATTGCAGCTAAAAATTATTCATCCTTTAAAGGATGTCACACTGATCTTGATTTAGTCTATTATATTGTCTGTGAATATATGATATTAATTGAATTTAGAGTAATTTAATCTAAAAAGCACATCACTAGTATAATTTATTCAGTGTCTTTAACCAAGAAAATTGCATTTACTTAAAGTAATTCAAAAGAAGCAAAGACTTCTCCCTCATTAAATAAGATATCTGCAAAATCTTGCTTCTTCTCTAAGCACAAAGAAGACTGCAGTTTATTGTTTAATACTTTATTTTGCAGCAGTGTGGAAGTACTGCCTTTTTAATTGCAACCACTGTAACACAACAAATGCAGTTAATTTCTGCCAAAGGACTTTATGAACTGTTTCATGAACTGCTATATGATAGAAAGTAACAAGCAAAATCCATTAAAATAAGATGAGCTGCAGTGTTCTCTGACAAAACCTCTCATTTGAGGGGAAAGCATCCCTTTTTATGTAGGCATTGATATTCTATAATGCCCATATTAATATTCTTATCACCAAATTTTCCCCTTTTCCTGTCTTTCTTTCATGTACACGTTCCCCTGTACTGCATCATGTCTGCTAAAACCAGTGGGGTTGACCATAATGTATGTGAACAATTGCAAACACTGTAGACTGAACTGGCTTTCAAAGCCTTATGGCCTTGGCTGCTAGTGACAGCTCTCTCTGCTTTGACCAGATTTTGAGCTGCAGGGGTTTACATTCTTGATTTTCTTCTTGTGCTAGTGATGAGATTAAGGATTTCATTCTCTGTTTGGATGCAAGGTAAATGCTATTTATCTCTGCCCAGAGAAGGGCAGCAAAGGCTGTGAAGGGTCTGGAGCACATACCCATGAGGAGCAGCCGGGTAAAAGGAGGCTCAGGACTGGCTTTGTCGCTCCCCATAAATACCTGAAAGGAGGCTGTAGCCACAGGGGGGTCAGCCTCTTCTCCCAGGCAGCCTGCGACAGGGCAAGAGACACAGCCTTAAGCGGCACCAGGGGAGGAGTAGGTAGGCCAGCAGGAGGAATTCTTCACGTAAAGGTTGATGATACATTGGAATGGGCTGCCCAGGGAGGTGGTGGAGTCACTGTCCCTGGAGGTGTTTAAGGAAAGACTGGATATGGTACCAAGTGCCATGGTCTAAGTGACATGATGATTGATCACAGGTTGGAGTTGATATCTCAGAGGTGTTTTCCAACCTCACTGTTTGTGTGATTCTGTGTACCAGCTCTGCAAATCTAGAGTGAATTATACTGTTCCTGGTGTAACTCGCATTAGCTCCAGGATAAATCAGTGATGTCATACTAATTTGCAGAAGCAAAGGAAGGATCTCAAAAATGCATTTACTGTAATACTAATGTAATTAATAAAGTACAAATATAGTAATACTCTAAATCAGAAGTCCTGTAGGAGTGCACTGAACTTGAGTAAATATTTTTTGCTATCGACTCCCAATTTTTCTGTTTGGTTTTATTTTTAAGTATAAAGAATCATTTGTAAGTGTGCTACCCTGTATCTTGTGCCAAATTAAGATGGGCTCCTTACTTTTGCCTTCCAGGTAGATCACCATACATGTACATAATTCAGATTTAGACCATTAAATGTGGAAATTATGGATTACTGGTTAGACATCTTTTTTGTGTGTGTGGTTTTTTTTTGTTGTTATTTTGTTTTGTTTTTGTTCGTTTGTTTTTGTTTTTTTTTCTTTGGGATATTTTTTGTGTTTTCTTTTTTTGGTATTTTTTTTTTGGTGATGTATTTTGGGAGTAAAAGAGAACAGACAACTTATTCAAATAGGTTTGGGGGATGGATGGCAAAATAATCTTACTACTGAAGAAGCAGATGGCAGAAGTTGGGTTCATAGGTACGATGTCTAATCCTTCCAAAGCTGTCATACCAGAGGTCCTTAAAGACAGAATTTTGGTCATACTCATTTTATGGATGAGAAATTTTTTCCCTCAGAAGAGGAGGCAAAGTAAATATTTTAAAGTACCATAGGTTTGCTGTGAAATAACTGTCTTGTTTATGTAGAAACACACACACTAGGAAAGCACCACTAACAGTGGATCAATTGCACTTCTTAGAAAGAGTGCATACAAAAGAGACACTGTGTCTTTTCTCTATTCAGTCTCTGCTTTGTTTCATGAGTTGCTATATTCAAAAATTTCCTTTGGTGTATACTTAAAACAGAAAATAGTGAAGTTCTCATTAAGGATTTGTGAGAATGAATAAATGTGCTTAGTGAATGTGTATAAGAGATTTCCTATTTCTAGAACAGACCTCTTAGCAGCCATACATCAGACTTCCATATGCATGTAAGAGCCAGTCTTTAAGTTAATTTATTATTCACAGTTATTAGCAATACATACTTGAAGTCTGATTAAGCATTAGCCAAAAAGACAATCTTGCACTTCCACAGTGATGACTTTATCTGCTTAATGAAACCAGAGTTGAATCTCAGCAGGTATTTTAGCAGTATTGCTACTTCAGCATTTCAAAGTGCTAGTCATTTAATCATCATGTGTTCAGTCTGGCAGTCCCTAAATTAATATTTTTAGATTTTGATGGATGCTTCTCTTTGTGCATGCATATATGTATATATAAAAGATGTACATGTATATCTAGCAAATAAGTTTTAGTGAATTTGATTGCATGAGATGTTTTGTAGAAACTTTCAAGAAAGAATCCCTTTTTAGCTACCAATTTTCTGAGGCTTTCTCAAGTAGTTTTACCAGAAGGGTTTGCCAGCTGTCTTTTGAAGTGTTTTTTTTGAAGTGTTGGCCATGGATATGCCATACTTGAGGGTAGGCAGGGATAGATTGTGTCAATGTTACTGATAAATCAAAAATGAGACACTCACAGATGTTGCACTATGTTGTACAGTGTGCATGTTCATGTTGTAATATGGACTATCAGAGGATTAAGGACAGAGGCGTACTTAGTTTTTTTGGGTTCCTTTTTGAATATGAGGAAATGTGATTTTTCCATTTTGCATACACTGCAAGTGACTGAAGAATGGAAACTGGGAAGAATTCTTCAACCAGCCATTTTGTGTGGTGCCCAATAATAAATGAGAAAACCTATTGCAGTGCTCCTGTTTGTAGGGTTTTTCTTTGTGCCCAGTGGTTTATGAAAATTCTGATGTGAGATTTACAGGAGACATTTGTGCATTTAGGGCTTCTCTGTGGACAGATAGATAACATTTTCAGGCTGAGGAAATTTATTCTTATGGATAGCCTAAATGATGCGACCTGTCAAGGTAATGAATGAAATATTGTACTTAGGCAGGAATAATACAATGGCTACTCTATGACAAGATGATGTTTCCTAAATTGAAAAACAGGTTTATTAATGGCGCTCTTACAAAGGTGGGACTAATCTAGAATTCTGCTACCGTATTTAATTAACAAGTCAGCTACTAATGATTCATGCAGTTCAGATTGCAAAGTGAGTGATGATCAATTTTTTGCAGTGCTGTGTTCACAGATGTGAAAAGGTGGTTGCACACCTCAGAAAGTTAATCCAGAAATATAAATCAGTATTTGATTCTGTCTTTGGCTGATGTTAATCTAATAGAAAATGTTCACATGCTTTAAACTTTATGATTTAAGCTTTCTGCTTATTTATTTATTTGAAAATACTATTTTTGTGAAAAAGTTTAATATGATAATGTTGTATCAGGGGAATTTCTTGGGAGTAAACAGGCCATTCAAAATATACGACGTTGCTTCTCAAGTGTTGGTACCCGTGTTTTGTAAATTACTGTACAAACCAGGGGGTGAGTCTCCAGTTTTCCTGAGGTGAAGGGCATGTGTAGTGCTGGGAGGCTGAGCTGTGTGCCCCCAGTTTTGGTGGCTGGAAGCTGTCCCTGCAGATGAACATGTGAAGGCAAACAGCAGAAGTGCTGGAGTGTGACAATCCCAGCAGCAGAGGCAAGTGGCTGGAGTGTGACCCCCTGGTATTATCTGTAAGCATATGTAGTGCTGTGGCAGCCAGCACAGATGGCAGGTGTGGAAAAGAAACCCGATGGGAAGTTGGGCTGATTTATCTGCAATTGCCTCCTCTCCTTTTGTTGTGTTATTAGTGGTATGCTGAGGAAATGGGACAATAAAGACATGCTCTGGGAGGGTATAATGGTTCAGCAGTGAAAAATGTTAATGAAGTGCTGGAAAAAATGCTTTTGGGAGTGGAGTGTTCACATGTCAATATATATTTCCTTTTTAATGGGAAAGGTTCCCTAATGTTAATGGCCTGGTCATGATTTAATGCAAAAGGTGCTGTCTTTCAGCTCTAAACAAGCAGAAAGCAGGAAGGGAAATGAGAAGAAAAACATGTGATTCTTCTGTGTTTAAAGGATACATTAGTAGGCTTTATGAGCTGCGAGTAATGAACAAAAAGAAGGATGTATGAAGTGATATAAAATAGATCTCAAGAGGACGACTTAATGTTTGAGTCCTAGGCAAAAAAAACCCCTCAAACTCTTTAAAATTGCATAGATTGCAAATTTTCCAGTCAAGTGATACAAAGGATAAGCAGGGAGAAAAGTTTGGATTACAGTGTGAAGCTCTGTTTGTGCTGGAGCTGTTGTTCAAGCCTGGTTCCTAGCCAGTTTTAATCAGAGCAGACTAAAAACTCTGACATTTGGCCAGAGCTCATTGCTGGATGTAGCTGAGATTATCTGAACTACTTTATCACTAGGTTGCTGATCCAATGAGCTGCTTTACGGTCCTAGATATTGCAGTAGCCTCTAAAAGGTCATCCTTTCCTCCAGACTGGTTACCCATAGCTTAATATGGCAGACACAGTTTCGTTTGCAAGAGAGGTAAGAGAGACACATTAAACCCATTCCGTTAGCTGACACTTTCTTCTTCTGTGCCAGTCTGCACTTTCTATCCCTGCAGAGGTAAAATTATAGACAGCATTGTTCTCTCAGTTTGCCGGGCCATATATGCAAGAACAAATGCATGATGGTACAGAAGAAATTAGTTTCTTCATGTCCTGAAGTTACATATCTTACTTCAGTCTCCTTGTAAATTTGTGATGGCATATAAGGACAAATGATTCAGAAGGATTTCCATAATAAAGGGCTCTTTCCCTTCAGTACACATTAAATTATTCTGTAGATCAGACACTGTTTTTATTTAATTCCTTCAAATACTAGTATGAATTTTTTTTAGGTGCATCATCATCATGTGGCTGTATCTGTAACTAAAAGCAAGACCATACATTTTGCTTGGGGAAAGGATCTGTAGCTGCCTTTCTTTTTTCCCTTTGCATTATACAACCTAGTAAAGAACTTGCCCCCTTCAGGCTGTATTCTCTTTTGCAAATATCTGTGAATGGAGATGAGACTGTACCCTGGAGTAGATGTTTGAGCCACGTGCACCCTTAGGCAGCAGAGAGGTGTCTAATACTGTGGAACTCAGCTGATGGCTCCAGCAGGCTGTCTGTTGTTTATTTTAGGAGATAATGGGCTGTAGCAGCTAAAAGGTAGAATACTTGCTACATGGTGCATTCAAATGTAATCTTCTCTTTATTGTCATTCTGGGCATTGAATAGTTCAGCGAAGCATATGGAATTTGCAATGAAATGCTGCCCAAAATAGTCTATAAATGTTTTATGGTGCCTAGGCTGGTAAGGGGTAAGGAATCTTTAAAGCACAACATGCTGCCTTGTCTGTGCCTCCTGGCCAACTGGCAGGCAAACAGAAATAGGTGCAGCTGCAGCACTGTGTATTCTTTATGGCTGTGAGGTGCTTGGATGCAGATTCTGGCCAAAATAAAGCTGTCCTAGAGCAAGGTGCCACATAGAGTAAACAAGATATGGGTAGTAGGCTTCAATCAAAGCATACCAGCTCATCATGCTGGAAAATTATTTGACTACTAGCTTTAAAAATAGTTTTTCTCTTTCACTCTTCCCCATGATGCTCTGGTGAGGGAGTGAGCAGCAGCTGTGTGGTGCTTAGTTGCTGGCTGGAGTTAAAGCCTGATAGTTTTTTGGTTCCTGAACAGGGACTTGAACAGTTGAAGATTATAAGAGACTGACCAGAGCATATTAGAAGGGATTTATATCTGTTAACATTTGCAGGTCATGATGTTGATTCATCTGGTTTTGATATTAGTTTGTCTGATCTGAGCCATGTTCTTTTTTATTGGCTGTATGCATTGCAGCTTGATATTGGCTTTTGCTGTTTGTTGTGCTCTGTAGCAATTAGTGATGTTTTACCTTGGAGATTTGTTATTAAAACACTGCCTTTACACTTAATCTGGCATTTGGCCTCTGTATAAAGCCATTAGTGTACTTTGAGTACCATCTCATGGAAACAATTAACAAATATATTTCTTCCTTGGCAAGATTTTATTTTTCTTTTTTTTTTTTTTATGGAGGAAATACAGAATAGCAGTCTGAAAAACCTGCAAAGGATGTAAATCTGAAGCTGTTAACTTCTTGTTAACAGCAGCAGAGAGAGATGTAAGGTTAACATGAGGCCTAGTGCAGAAATGTGATAGGAGATGCTGTGGATTAGTTTTCAAATGGATGTTCTGACTCAGAGCTAGCATTTTTTCCATAGGGGCTTCCTGCCTCAAGTTGCTCAGGTGTCACCAGCAGTGGGCTTAGAGTCAGCATTGGCAGCAAGTGCCGTCAGCTCGGCATCAGAGCGCGGGTGCATCTGGGACTGCCTCCATCCCAAGGGAAAACTCTCCCACAGATAGGCTGTCCTACCCTTCTCTTGCTGCTCCTCTCACTCCCAGCCTCCTTCACAGAGGGAAGCTGAGCCCATATAGATGCCTTGCCTTACCTTGTTTTGACCCCATGCCAGAAATGTGAACTTTGCCTTGGGTTGGGTTCATTGGCCAGATTGTCTGTGTGGGATAAACTTGGAGAATCTGAGCCTGTGAGTTCTGGGAATCCTCTGCAAAATCAGCACATCAGCTCATCATCAGCATTTCTGAAGAAGATTCTTTTTGCTGTTTAGTTAAGCATCTCCACGTGTTCAGTGGGAAGTGTTGCTGCAGGTGCATGCTGGTTTTTGAGTAAATTAATTCCTTCATATTCTGAAAACTCTACATCTTAGAATATGAAAAATTGTATTAATTTGGGAGTTTCTTCTGTTTTCCCAGTCTCTTATGGTAGACTATGGAACCCTGTGCTATTTGCATTTTTAAATTTTTGATGTCTTGGTTTATCAAGAATTTTTTCAGTTATTGTTTGAATATCTAATCCTCTTAATTATTTCCTGAATATGTTCACATAACTGAACTTATGCATATTAGTGCTGAAGTAGATGCCACTAATGTAATGGTTATGTTTGTCTTCTTTTATCCATTTCAAAATGTTTGTTTTTAACACTCGAAAATTTACCTCCTGGATTCATAATTTGCTGCTCTCGCCTTTAAGTTTTTGGATGAGGAGGAAATGTGGGGAAATTAGTTTACAGTATGACTTCCATAAAGAAATTTTGTAAAGGAAAGGTGTAAAAACAGGTCTTGCATATTTTTTGGTCAATCCAGTGGTACACAAAGCCAGAAATGCGGGCAGGAGTAGGCAGGAAAAACCCTCACAAGAACTGTAATATATAGTCCTGTACCAGTGAATTGTGGTGTCTTCATAATTAAGTTTTTTCTCATGGGGCTCTGAATCCAATGGAGCAATGAACTGCCTCAATGCTAAGTAATCTTTTTGGGAAATGATGGTGATGTATTGCTCATTTCATCATTGTTCTTCACAACAGCTTTTATAAGGTGTAGATGGCAATATAGGAGAGCTCATAATTCCTGACATAATGTTTCTCTAATCTACCTATTACTCTGTTTCCTACATGGGGAAACCCTGTCACCTCCAGCATCAAAACAAACTGATTTTTCCATTCATCTTTGCTTAATGACTGCTCTAGATTTACATTTTAACTCTTTTTAAGTATCTGTCTGGTCTCTTACTGAATCTTGATCTATTATTTTAGTATAATAATGTTTTCTTCCATCACCCTCAGATCTCAAAGCACCATGCCAGCTTCCTTTTCTTGAGGAATTGTAATTATACTTTTTTGCCAGAAACAGAGCAGCATTGGATTCTCATTTAACTGTGTTAAAAAAGGTCTTTTAGTGAAGGTGTATTTTAAGAGTTACACAGAGCCTCACACTAGGCCTAAGTCCATATGCTCTTAGCCTGAGGTAATCCAATAAAAGTCGAGATTAAACCTCTTACTTATTTCAGCACTACTAGGATAAGCTGATGTGCTGAAGGATAATGAATGAAAATGCACAAAAACATCCACAGTGTTTTTTGTTTGATTAGCCTAATAACCTACTAATGAATGGTTTGCAGATATGTCTTATTCCAAAAGGTCATATAATGTACTTAATTTATGCCCAGGGGGATAAATGTTTATTAAGAAAACTCACCATTGGCCGTATTTTTCTTGAAAGCTATTTTGTTAAATTCTTGCATTGTGTCCACCTTCATGCAGCTTAAAAATGGTTATAATCCTAAATGAACTTGGAATTGGTCTTTTCTCCACAGCCTTTAGAGTAATGTAGTCATATTGAGTTCCACAACAGCTTTTTTTCAAGCACGTTTGTCCTTTCCACGCCAAATCTATTAGCAATACTTGCTAATGCTGCAGTATTTTATAATCAAGAATAATGTGTTTACTCATAATCAAAGGTTTTCTCTATAATAAAGTCCATTTTTCATGACACCCTTGTCAGCAAAATGTGCTGCACTCGGTTTTCACGCATACAGAAAGGATAGGTGAATGGAGATTAGGAAGGTTTACAGAGCCAGTATGGTGCTGGGCTGGTACTGGCTTGTTTCCTTGCTCAGTTCTGGAGCCCTTTCATTTGGCCCCCAGGAAACAGCAAGGTCTACAAGAAGCAGTGTTACTCCTTTCTTGGGGTCCCTTTGATAGTCTGGATTCCTTCTGCAAGCTTCCTTTCTTCAAAGACAATCCTTGCTACTGATGTATGTGTGCAGCTCTTCCACGCACTGTACCTTGCAGTCAAGCACATAGCAGAGGACTTTTCTTATCCTGCTTCAAGTAAACATGTCATTTGTATTCTTCTATTTCCAGCCTTTTTAGTATTCTTAAACAGCTGCTTCAGGCCCCTTAGGATGAAGCATTAACATGTGGCTGTAGTACGCTATGACATTATACCTGTTGCTAATGGGAGTCTGCTGTGCAGTGCCTGCCCATAGGATCTCTGCCTGAGCTTTGTGCTATAATATTTAGGGCTAGACTGAGCAAACTTCAGAAGTTTTGAGTGACCTGAGGTTATTCAGGCTCTTGCCTGGCCAGGCTATCTTTCTGCATACTGGATGCTCTGGCAAGAGAAGGGTTCAGATATGTAATACATAAAAAAAGGTGCAGAAATTAGAATGGAAGACTCGATTTCAGCTAAGTCAATGAAAACCAGGAAGATAAGTGGTACTAACAATGTATGAAGCAACTGAAACCAAAGCCTGGAACCACAGCAGTATGTTCACTAACTGTCTAATATGGATAAGTCTCTCTTGAGTTAGCATGAATTTATATGCTGGATAACTAAATGAAATTTGATCTGTCAGGATAAGATTATGTGAGCCTAAAGATTTGTGCTGTGTAGGCATTTTGCTGTTCATTCAGTGTTTGGACTGCAAAACCAGGAAGTGCCTTGCTGTGGTCTCCAGAGATCTGAGTTAAACTGTGGCTGTGCCCCAGGGGTTCTCTTGCCACTGTCTCTCAGTTCTTGATCTTTCCCTTTGCTTTTTGAATCAGTGAAGTTGCTGTCTTGAGGGAGGTGGGATCCTGGTAACAGAAACTCATATATAGGACAATGTGGGCAAGGGAAACTGAAAAGACATTTATGGAACCATTTCCTCGACTTATTACACCCAAAAAAGAGTCATATGCTTAGGCTTCCCTGGTTTTTAGCAACTTAAAAGAAAGTGATCCATCAGCACACCCTGTTACAAGATTACTATTCGTCCAAAATCAATCTTTTAGTAATGAGATCTAGATAATGATAAGCTGCATGAGTTGCCTTGGTAACCTAGTGCCTCAAAAGTCTTATGTATAGCTTTAGGACTGCAGGGGTGGGGGGTGGGAATGCAAAAAAGAAATCAGTATGCAGAGAAATTACCAGTTTTGTCCAAGGGACAGATCTTGCAGAGAACTTTTGTGTCTCATCAAATTCCAGGAGAATTTTTTTCATTAAAGTGGATTGTATCAACTGTGGTGATGCTGATCCAGCTCATGTGAAATTAGATGGTGTTTTTTTTTTCCAGACAAACCCAGAATCTGTCCCTAATTAAAACAAAAAATTCAGCACAAGTGTGATCTCTTCTGGTTACCGTATAAAGGCCAGATCCAGAGTCAAGATCAGGTCTGTCTTTTGTGTAAGTGAGGTGAAGAAGGGAAAAATCATTAATTCTACTGTATTTTGTGAAGAGGAGCACTACGTCTTTAAAACACAAGAACAAATGGTTTTATCAGTAGCAAAAAAATGCTAATTATTTGGACAGTTAAATCACTTAGTTTGCATGACCAACAGTATGCCCTGATTTAGCAGCATTTCAGGGGCTTTAGCACTTCACGGGCACTTTGCCTGGAAGACCTTGTGTGTGTGGTTTCCCAGAAAGCTTTTTTCTTTTATTGCTGATGAGTTTTTAGGAAGAGAGATAGAAATACAAGACTTTTGTGAAGTTTTCTCTGTCTCCTAAAGAAAATGAGCAGTTCATAAGTTAAGAGACTGACTCCAAAAGACGTATTTCTCCACTACCTTTCCTGGAAATAACGATGTATTAAGGATCTGGTTTTGTGTTTTGTAGCCTTTGAAGCTTTTTTAAAGATTTACTCTTGTCATAAGATTACGATATAAGGAATTGGCTGGAGCTAACAGGGAGGGTAGAGTTTCTGAATAAATGAAACTATACACAAGAACGAAAGAAAGTAATTAAATGCAGGTTGAGTTTATATGAGACTTGAGCAATTATGGCAGTGTGAGTTCTGTTTCTTTTCTCAGCATTCCCTTCTCAAGTTTAGAAGGAAAAAATAAAACCCTTCGCTTGAATGGAAAATAGAGATGAGACAATGGAGGAAAACATCTTCCTTAATTAATGTAATGGAAAAAAGATACACCAGTTAACAACCACATCTCAGTGACTGCATAAGTCACGACCAAGTCCCTGTGTTGTGAATTTGGTATAGTTTAATGTTTTTATTCAGTGCCTGACATTTCAGTCAAAATAGTCTGATTTTTTTTTTTTTTTGCTGCTCTTCAGGAAGAACATGAATCAATCTACCTAATGAATTTTAGGTATTTATAGGTTTATACATAATATTTCTATTATAGGTATCAGTTAAGGAAGGCTGAAATCAGTGACATGACAAAAGCTGCATTAATGTAAGCAATCACGCCTGGTAAGTCTTTCTGATTTTAGGGTTTGTTCTGTGTAGACACCAAACAAATGCAAAACCCCTGCATATGTTAGGTAAAGAATCATGTAAGATTTAAACTACTTTTGTGTGTGGTAAAACAGTCACAAAGTTGCCGTTCAAAATCAAATTGACGAAAACAGTGCATGTGAAAATGTGTCCTATTGCTTTTGTTCTTTTTTCTGTGTTAGAATATAATTAATACAGTGCAATAGTAGAAGCTAATTATAACAGTATCTTCTTCATTGACATCTTACTCAAACAGCTAGAAAAACAGAATTTGTATAACTTCATATTTCACAATGCCTCTCTTTTATTAACAGATCTGTAGCTTCATTTCTGCAGATAGTATAATAACTTTTGAGTCAGGAATTTATCTGATATCTTTACTCTTATCAGTCCCTCCAATTGCTAAGTTGCTAGTGTGTATTTAACAATTTCTTCCTTGCCTATTTTCACCTTGTGTATTTTTTGCCCAGCTTTGGTTGCCCTGTCTGCTACTACAAGGGCATAATGTATCTATTTTGATATGCAAATGATGATATACTCATCTTCTCAAAGCAACTTTAGAGAATATCTACTTTCAGTGCTGGTATAGCTTTTTCAAACAATTAGTATGTATTACTAGAATCTTCTTTTTGGGCTAAATTAGTTTGTTTGAATAAAGTTAAATTCTAGTCTTGCCCATATTGGGTAGGTACTCCACAAGGTAACGTCCTGTTTTCTGTAAGTCAGAGCAGATTCATTACTTGAAATCCCACAGCCTATGA
This sequence comes from Toxostoma redivivum, assembly GCA_013397375.1. Classification (NCBI taxonomy): domain Eukaryota; kingdom Metazoa; phylum Chordata; class Aves; order Passeriformes; family Mimidae; genus Toxostoma; species Toxostoma redivivum. The sequence continues at coordinate 231,211 of VXBI01008523.1, forward strand.
GGTGTGGCAGTTTTTCCAAATTCATATCAGCATATTTAATCTGTAAATTAAGTCCTTAGTGGGTTTAAGAGATGCTGGGCATACTCAGTATGTTATGAGGGGCAGTCAAAATTCTGCAGCTTTAGCATGGTGAATCAAATCATATTAATTGTGCCATAGCAAAGCTGGATAAGTCCATATCAATTTATTGGAATCAAGGTAGCGGCTTTGCTACATCAAAGCACAAATAAAAACATATATTTGATAAACAACAGTAATAAATAGAGCCACTGACAGAAACACAAGGAGTAAAGCTGTGGAAGACCCAGTAACAATACCAACCAGGGATCCTGTTACATTATCGGTTTCATTATCTTGTTGAATGCCTGAAGAAAATTTGGCTTAGTTTTAATGGCTCTTGCTTTTCATAGATGTTTTCATAATTGTAACAGCAACTAGTAACTCTTCTAATGTTTAGTCAGCACGAGGTGCCAAACATAATAATCTAATTATTCCTATTAAGTTTGACTGTATGAGAAGGTATATTTTTTCAGACTCATTTTGCTTTTGTTTAGCATATAAAAAAATGATACAGTACTAACTGATTTTTGGGGAAAAGTACTCTTATTTTAAAAGTAATGTAATGTTGTGAATTGACAAACATAAATATGAAACGGTGCAGCCTCCTCTTCATTTATTTTGTTAACAACACTGTTCTACTGTCAGCATACATAGGTAAGAGAATAAAGATCGGGAAGTAAAAATTTTGAAAGAACTAATGTGGCAAGGAAGGATAAGCATGATTTTAGATAGCAATATCTAAAAGGAATATGATTGCAATTTGAAGTATGAAAGTAATCAGTGTTCATTCTAATTCTGACTTGCTGATACAAATGAAGTTTTACAGATATTTATGTATTTTGGCTGTCCCACACAGGCAATTATTATTTTATAGTTACTGTTAGTAGTAGTAGTATTAAATCACCTAAATGTGTTAATGTAATCATTAAAACTAACAATGTGATGGGCGTAAGACCTTCCTTATCTGAAGAAAATGAAGGTGCTGAAACCACCTTGTAAGATTAGATAGCATTTGTCTCGAGCCTTTTTAAAAGTTCTCGTTAAAAGTCTCTGTAAAGCTTTACCTAATCCTTGTGATGCAACAGACTTCATTATAGGAGGTGCATTTTTATTTCTTTCTTCCCTCTGAAATCAGTTTGCCCTAAGAGACCGTATTTAAAAAACCCCAAACTAAAAGATACTAAACAAGGCCACATTATGCAGTGATGATAATTTTTGATAATAGCATAAATACCTGTTTGCCATTAAAGAGGGTCCATTGCATGTCAGTGTTGGTTCATCTTAATGAAAAGAGAAGGGTGCAATCAGTCAAAACCAATATAAAGTCATAACAATACATGTCAAGCCTAAAATAGCAACTCTAATAAAGACCCCTAAATACAAATAAAGATATCACCATTTTTTTTACTGTGTAGAGACTAACTTGCAGTCTCTTTGTTTTCTGCTTGCATCAGTTTATGTGACCTGATGATTGCTTATGTTGGAATCAGTTGATTTGCTGAAAACCCCTTTTGTCTGAATTACCCATTTTTTCTGTTGTGATACTGTCCAATGATTTAATTAAAAAAAAAATCAGAAGAAGAGGCTGCTCAGTTTGTGAATGCTTTTCGTCTAGGGTATTTTACAAGTCTCAAGGGTATATTTGCTAGTTTTTACAGACTAAATTCCTGAGTCTCAGCAAGTTAAAATTCCACTTGTATAGAGGTGAATCTCTACTAGAAGAGTATGAGGTACACATGGGTGCATTTTAAAAAAATTATATATGGGGATTGGAAACATTACATAAAATTAGAATTGTCATTCCTTTCTTTTGATCTAAATCAATAAATAACTGAAATTGAGGCCAAAATCATGTTGTTTGACCTTTGGTTTTACTTCAGAACAGTCTGATTGGCAGCCCATGGGGCAGATATGACTGGGTATAAAATGGGTTTTGAGATGGTTGCTGTGTCAGAGGATGGAGACAAAAAATATATATTCCTGGCATTTTATGAAGCCCAAAGCTGTCAAACCATTCTAGTGTGACCGTGTAGCCCTTGACACTAAGGTCTGTGAAGCACCCATTCCATCTTGAGTTTGTGGCCCTGGGAAATGCCAAGTCTGGAGAGGAGCCCATGATAGTTCCCCCAAGGTGACATCTGCCCTTAGCAAAAGCAAGACTATGTTGTTGCAATTTAGTGGCTGTGTGTGATGGTTCTGTGACTTGAAATAAGTGTTACAGTCTGGTAAATAAAATGTTGCTTTTATTCTAGGAGTTGCATTCGGTTTGCATAGCCAGGTTTCGTAGCAGGGAGACTACAGAGGCAGTTTCTGTGAGAGCCTCCTCCAGAAGGTTCCCCCTTGTCTAACAGAGCTAATTCCAGCTGGCTCCATGGTGGACCTGCTGCTGGCCCAGGTTGAGCCCATCAGTGGTGGTGGTAGCACATCTGGGACAACTTAGTTAAGAAGAGGAAAAAAAAAAAGTTGCTGTGGAACAACAACGGAAACAGTGAGAATACACAGCCCTTCAGACAGCAAGGTCAATGTAAAAGGAGGAGCAGGAGGTGCTGGAGCTGTGGAGCAGAGATTCCCCTGCAGCCCGTGGTGCAGACAGATCATGGTGAGGCAGCTGTGCCCCTGCAGCACATGGGTGTTCATGCTGAAACAAATATATTCCACCTGCAGACCGTGGAGGACCCCCATGCTGGAGCAGGTGCATTCCCAAAGGAGGCTGAGGCCCCATATGAAGCTTGGGGTGGAGCAGGCTGCTGGTGAGACCTGTTGCCCCATGACGAGAGGAGTCCACACTGGAGCAGGTTTGCTGGCAGGACCTGTGACCCGGTGGGGGACCCATGCTGGAGCAGTCTTCCTGAAGGACTGTGGAGGGGATCCATGCTGGAGCAGTTCATGAAGAACTGCAGTCTGTGGGAAGGACCTACTTTGAAGAAGTATGTGCCATTGGGACCTGGGAAATGAAGATGGTGTTTATCAGTGTTCTTTCTGTACCTTCATATGCAGAGCTAGGCTGAGAGGATAGTGCAGGAGGAAATCTTTCCCAATGACTTGCAGCTGTGCTGATTATTGAGGAGTGGAAACACCTGTGTCTGCCCAATCAGTTTGGGAGATAAAAAGGAGTGGGTTAGCTGGCCACAGTTGCAGGTATTTGCAGCTAAAGAGCTTGAGACCCAGAGTAAGAGCAGGAGTCTGCTGGCTGGGCTGTGAGGAGGTAAGGGACATGTGGTTGTACAGGGGGCAGATATGGCGAGAAGATGTTATGTGAGGGAAAGGTTGGGGCTTAGCCAGTCATGCAGAAGGAAAGAAGGAGTCAGAACTGTATGGAACTGCCTATAAGAAAAGGAATCAGTACTGTGTGAAGCTACCTATAAGGAAAGGAGTCAGATATCTGAGAGAGGTCTATGAAAGAAGGAGTAAGAATTGTAAGGCAAGAAGTTCATTAAGAGAAGAAGGCATGCAGAGTTTGCTACTAAAAGACTGGTGGTGATACTAGCTGCGTGCATCTCGACGTAATAATTGCAACACCCTCGTATAGATTTAGAGTAGCTGCTAGCGACTTCTAGATTTGGTTTTGTTTGCAGATTCCTAATTTTGGCATTATGTAAAGGCTAAGTATTCATATGGAAGCTGTACTATTGCTACTGTACTATTCCTTGTTTTCAAAAACGTGTCCATGGGACACATGCCTGTGGGAATAATGCTAAGTATCTCCACATATTCATGCCCTGAATTTGGCCATGAGTTTGTAGTCTGTGTATGCAAAGACAGCTACCATCTGTCCTCCACTTGAAGTCCTTCAGATGGAAGTACATAACAGCTCTGGGGTCAAAGATTCAAATACTTTAATGAAAGGATGAGGGCGACAGCAGACACTAGACCAATTGCGAACGTTTTATTTTACTTAGATGCCTTCGTAGTGCAATACTGTAAGAGTTCCAGCAAAGGTCATTATAAATTGAATACATGCTTAGATGAAATAACGTTAGGCAGAATGTAATATTTCTTTAAAACACTTTTCCAGAGCTCCTTATTTGTCAAAGAGAAAACTAAATATATTAAGAGAATTAATACTGCAAATTGTCTAGAAATGTAGATCATCACAAATTTTGTTAGGAGAGCAGAGCAATCACCTAGCTTTTTGCACTAGTGTAAGAGTAGTCCATAAGATGAAAGATGTTATTCCCTAGCACTGTATTGATATGAATTAATTGTTTTCCTGCTTAGTACCTCAATTCCTCCCATCTCCCTTTTTAACCTGTTTCCCTCCCCACCCCACATTCCCTCCTTCCCAAGCTGGCCTCCTAGTGCCTCAGTGGAAACACCAATTACAGGATCATTACTGAGTGCATAGAACTTACCTCTCCCAGAATTTGCAATAACTTTTTTGGTTGAGAAAAAAATCAAAGCCAAGTACCAGAAAATAGTAATAGAAACCCATTTTCCCATTCTGAACAAGTAATTCTTTTGCTATACTGAGACACAATGGAATTTATCTTACAGCAATTTCCTAACTCTTTCTTGTTTGTTGGTGAGCATAGTCAGGAACTGAAACAACTTTTACTCAAAAATACCTGTCTTCATCTTCCCTTTGTTCCACACCTATTTCTTGAACAAGCCTGCTTAAATCCCTGACCAAAATGCTGGTTTCAGTTCTGCTAGGGGAAAAAATTACCTTGGTTGCTAGTCCGTACAGATGTGTTATTATGTCTCAGATCACAAACTGTAGTGTGTTACACCAGTGTGGCTGGAATTTCGACTGTGAACCCCATACTGTCTCACAGAAGTGTTTTACACTCAGTTTAAGGCCTAGGCCTCCCAATCAGTTTGACTTTTCAGCTTAAGCACAGTGAGATCTGAAACAGTGGTGATGTTATTAAGTAGGCAGAAAGAAGTGTCCTGGTATGTTACTGTGTTCAGAGATGTGTTGGGTCCTAAGGTATTGCTAGTCTCCATGCAGCTTTTCTGTGTTAAGAGTGGTCTCAGTGTTAAGAGAATCTCAGTGTTTTATGCAGCTTATTAAGAGTGTCTGAGGGCAGATTAATCACTTTTCTTAAAAACCATTTAGGTCAAGCTGTGGTGCAGTCTAGTTGAAGCAGAAGTACACTTCCTCTGTGAGTAAGCTCAGTTGTGAAGTAGCTGCCAGCTTTTGAAGATTAAGACTCAGTCAATGAGACAGTTTCAGCTCCCACTCATACTATTGCCCTGGATGATTGCCTAGTCTCCTCACTAGGATCCAAATCTGTGTTTGGGGATGCCCTGATTTACATAATATTGATGTGTTAGACTCTGGAGCTTTAAATATTCTGTTGCTTGCTGCACCAGAGATCCCACTTTTGTTCTCATATGTTGCTTTGTTTGGAGTTTCATTTCATATGAATGTAGAAGACATACTGCCTCCATTTAGTGATTGCATGCTGCAAGCCCCCACTGATTGTGGGGAGGCTGTGGAAGCAGAAGCTGCTGGAGCATCCCTGCCTGTCTTCTGACTCACCAGCACTGCATCTTTTCTAAAGACAAAGCACCATCTCTCTCACTAGCCACCATCCAGTTTGTTGGTGTGTTCCTAGGAAGGCATGGTGGGGTGAGAGGGTCCCCACTCCCTCCAGGCCACATGCACCAAAGGGAACGCTTCTGAAATGGAGCATGTGTGCACAGCCATGCTAGCACAGTCTTATCTGTAATTTGCATATGCTTGCTTACATGGGGCAAGAATGCTGGGGAAACCTTGAATTTTGAGGTTGGCAACAGTGCTGTTTATTTTTCTGGTTGTTCCAGTGTGTCCCAATGTAGTAGTTCGACTTGTAGTCAAAATATGTCCTGGTTTTAAATTTAAGGAAGTAGCTAATTTTTGTAATTAAAATCACTGCAAGTTAAATACTGTTCAGGTGATGACCAAAGATTGCTAAATGCAGAGTAAAAATGGTGATGTTAAACCAGTAGCCTAATAGTAAGAAGCAGAAATCAAGATAGATTAAAATATGCTGTATGTACCAGGCAGCAATTCACCATATAGTGTGAGGTGAGGAGCATTGCTTGGCTAACATGTTTCCATGTTGCCGAGTTGCTATGGCAATATCAAACCAATGAATAAACCACATCACAGAGACAGGGAGGTGAGTAAGTGTGAAATTGATTCAGTGGAACACAGGAATATGTGGGAGCAAAATTGGTCAAGATAAAATTTCTGGTAGGAATATCTATTTCTTTTCACATTTTCAAGAATGTATTATAATTACTATTTAAAACATTGAAATCTTGTAGGTATTTTTTCCACCATAAACTCTTGGTGTTTTTTATCTGATGCTATGTGTGTGTTTCAACATATATAAGGTATTTAAACCATTAATAATGAATATAGCTAAATATTAAAAGTATGTAATCTTTATATAAATTAATTTAGTTGATAGTTGCATGAAGTCTTGGTAAAATAAAATAAGTTGACTACAAGTTTCATTTCTAGCTGTAAGCTAATATTGTAGTAGTTGCATTTGAAAACATGCTTTTACATATACCAGACTTTAACTTGTTCTTTATTTCTCAGTGTCCATTATAGTGATAGAAGCCACAGAAATGTCCTAAAGACACTGTATTTTGGATAGCACATGATATAACAAAAGACAGATATCTGTGCTTATAAATGGATTGCACAAATATTGATCATGCTTCATTGCCCCATTTTGTGATTTATGTGACCAGTGTTTGGAATGTCTTAGGAAGAAAATATTTTGGATTTTTTTCCCATTTATTTTAGAACATTCTGTAAAAAAATTACACTAAAATGTGCTATCAGCAGTTTATTTTTGTTATCTATGGAAAATAAAATACATATCAGGCATGTTTTTAATTAGGATTTTAGCTTTGCTAATTTGTTTCAGTTCAGTTGGATGATCAAATAATGATAAAGGTTTTATTCCTGGAAAAGATCCTGCTATAGAGGAATAGAAGGTTATTTTTTTGTATGTGTGTTATTAATGTTAGAAATTGATATTGTCTAAGACATAAATCTATTTTTAGAACATTTTTTAGGCTTTCTTGCAGGAGGCATACATCCATGAGTTTCAGTGCTTTGTAGTTCATACACTGTTTATTTGATCTAAACTTGCTGCTTATAGCTTAAAAAAAATCTTGACATCTTTCATGTGCTTTTGTTTGATTTTATCTGTGTGTTGAAGCCCTTTTTATTTTATTTGTCCCTGAAGAAAACTATGTATGATAACAATATTAACTTAAACAGCATTAAATTAGATTTTATTTAATTTTGTAAAAGGCTAATATGGTCGTATCAGGCACAGTCAATAAAATGAAGACTGTAGTTTGTCTGAAGTCCTACTCTGTCACATAAAAGCCACCGTGATCCTGCTTTGGTTTCTTTAGTTCAAAGTAGAACTTCAGTTTATTTACAGAACAGAAACCAATATTTATTTGCATCTAACCTTTTGACTTAGTTTTTAGAGAACAGCATTTGCCAAATTATTAGTAAAGAAGTTGCTGACTAATGCTTTTTACATTGGGATGGAACAATAAGACAAAAAAACGGAATGGATGTTGGCTGAACACTGAAGCTTTTGTGATTTGGAGTTTTGAAGAAAGGAACAAAGCTCTTTCGTGATTCAACATCTTGAAAAATTCCCTCAGTTACATTTTCTTTCATATCCCTGCAAGTATTAAGTTCTAAATAATATTCCTTTTATATAATGTTAAGACTAAATAATATTCTTAAACTCAGCTCACATGCTGACAAGCATCTGGATCTCAGGAGTGTTCATTTGTGTTGTTTTCATATGTGAATAAAATCCCTAAATTAATTGATCAAACCTAGATAGATCAAGGTTAAACATATGCAAAAGGAAATAAATAGACCAGGATCTAGTTTTTGTTGTGCACTGCTTGCATATGAAATGTCTTTCTTCATTTGTCACTGATCTTTTTGGCTGTGCACTTATTTGAGACAGGTCCAGCCTGGTGATATCCAGCAGGGACCTGGCAAAAGCAGAGTTATCTGTCCCAGCCCATTGGTGAGCTCTCCTTGAGCTATGCTGGTTTTTGGGCTGGCCTGGATGAAGATAAGCACACAACTGAAACAGGGAATGTTCTCTTTGAGGAAAGGTGCTTTCAAAAGAGGTTCAGTTTTCCATCTACTGCTTTGACTTCCTCGCTTTTGGTGCATATGGTGCCAAAAGTGCAGAGACTTCTTGCTACTTTGAAAGCAAAGGAACATCTCTTTCAAGGGGTGTCTGAAAGTCTCCTTATCAGCAGAGCTTGGTAAGGAGCCCAGTGTGTGTATAACCCCTGAACCACTGCTTGCAGAATCCTTGAAAGCTTTTTTTAAAGCCCAAGATCTTTGCGAGACATATATGGCTAAGAAGCAAGTCTTTGGGGCAGGGAAGGAAGAAGTGTCTCTTCAGCAGCCCAGAGGAACCCTCCAGATAAAAGGCTCCTTTTTTCATATTGCTACACCTTCAGCCTTTTTATCTCCTATACAATGAAATTGCTTAGGTTAGCTGCCCTGTGTAGGCAAGCCAAGATAGCTTTCTCTACCCCTCTGTGAGTAGAAAAAACTCTGCCAAACTACTGGTGCCTTTTCTTGCTGCCCTCTGAAGCAGATGATAAGGGTTCATTTTAACAGAAGCCTGTGTCCAGTCTTGTAGCATCTCAGGTGCTGCCTAAAGTGGCGAGTGCCGTACGGTCCCTCAGCAGCATCAGTGTGCCCTTGCTGGCAGTGCTCGTGGCTGCTGTGTGGTGCTCAGAGGGACACCTGTAACAGCACAAGCAGAAACTAAAGGATGCGTGTTAGGAGAAATGCATCCAGGTGTCCACTTCAGGTAAGCAGTGAAGCTGGACACCATGTGGCCTTGGAAATGTTCTCCTCTCTGAACTGTTTTTGGGTGTGTGATGCTCTGCACTGTCAATTACCTTTGTATCAGTCCATCCAGTTAAAGTCATGGGGATGAGAATAATGAATGCATGGAAAAAAAGCTCTGTCTTTACCCCAGCAACTAACTACATACACAGTCCAGAAAATCCTGATCTGTATACTTTGCAAGACTCAATAGGATGGAAGTGGCATTTTGAGTAAATTTCTTTTCTTATACATTCTCTGTGTTTGGGGTTGGTTTCAGCTTTCTTCTCATAATCTAGTGTGCCAGCTGTGGGGCACTAGGAGCAGCAGCAGGAAGAGCCTATCTGCCTCCACAGCACCCACAGTTTCCCTCAGCCCAGGGGTGAGAAGGATGGAGGCATGTTCAGTGCAAGCAGGATGTTACCAGGCACTGATTCCTCTGAGTAATATGGCTGTATGAAGTCAAATTCTTTCATAGGATTATAACCTCACTTGATATGTAGCTTTGTGTAATAGCAAAACCACTTTATTCTGTGTCATAATTCAACATCACACCTGCTAAAAGCCCTTACTTATGTACAAGTCATCATTTCTTATACAGTCTGTGTATTTTCAGTGGGTTTTATTTTTTGGTATGCAGAGAAGGGAAGAAAAACCAGAGTCTGACTATGATATAGTTTTTTTTTTTTTTTTGTAGAGGATATCCTTTGGATTAGTTTCTACTGAGACATCAACTTGCTGCTTCATAAGTTACTGAGGTAAATTTTCCTTGTTTTTTGGTTTCACTTTTTTTTAAAAAATGGGGGTTATATCTTTTTCGTATATTTGAATATATTAAATATTAATATATTAGGACTATCTTAATGCAAATTATCCTATTTGAGCACCTCAGCTAACTTTTTGGTGTTAGAAAGTTTCAAGAGCAGCTTCTTAGGATTAAAGAAGATGCTCAGGTGAATGCAATTTTCAGTTCACTTCAGTGCAGGATGAGGCACCCAGCTGTGACCATGACTAAGAACTGTACCTGTGACCCAGTCTCTGCCATTCTTTTTCTTGGAGCCATCTGGTGAGAGCTGTCTGTTGTGGGCAGGGGGCACAGGGCAAAAGTTAGGAGGCCTCTGAGGAAGGCTGAGAAGCTTTTTTTTCTTTGTCTTCACTGGGGAATGTGTTTTCTGGTATCGACTGAGCAATTCCGGAAGAGTCCTTAGTCACTAATCCCCTTTGTACTTACTTTGGAGTTGGTGACAGTCTCTTTCCAGCTGTTTTGGAATATACAGCTCCTCCCTGAGCATGACAGCTGTCTTGGGAATTTCCCAGTATGTTTCAAGCTTTCCTGAAATGTGTTAATTTGGTAAATCATTTATTGCAGGCCTAGGTGCCATCTACCACTACTGTGCATCATTGCCAGTGGTTTCTGTGGTCTACCTTCAGTCCTGTGTGAGTTGTCTGTTTTCCTCTGTTATTCTTCCATGCATCTCTTTATTGGAGGCTGTATTTTTGTAAGATCAGACAATGTGCTTTGCCTTACTGTCTGTTCCTTGAGGGATCACATTAGCTGTAGATTTAATTAATTGATATAACTCTTATTCTAAAACCCTTTGTGCCAATATGTACCACTTAAATCTATTAGTTGGATGTTCCAGCTAAACAGTTATCTTTTTGTGCTGCACTTCTGTAGAATGAATAAAGCAGAAGAGAGGCTCATATGATAGGTTAGGTAGTGGAAATGGGAGCACAGAAACAGCAACAAGTTTGCCTCCTTCCCTAGCAGTTAAAAGAGAATCAAAGCACAGAATCGTTGATGTGACTGAATCACTATTGTGACACCACTTGGTTCTTCCTACAGTCCATAATACAGCATGGTGAATCCTGCAGTCCGGGTTCTCTACTTGTTGAGACAAAAAGATCCACAGGAGGTTTTCTTCTACTTTCTGCTTCTACTTTCTTCTTTTTTTTGTTTTTGAAGAACTGGAAGACATGAAGACTATCAGCTCACCTGCTGATGCTGTATGAATTGAGCTGCACCAATAATGGCTCTAGTGCATAAGTTCCTAAAGAGCCATTGATTTGCTGACCTTTCAGTACCTGTATTTTTGGTATTTAATCCTTAAATTTAAATGCACCAGATTCTTTTTTATTCTTGTGTTAGGGAACTTCAGGTATTGCAAACGTGCTGGAACACCTCTCCTATGAGGAAAGGCTGAGAGAGTTGGGGTTGTTCGACCTGGTGAAGACAAGACTCCAGGAAGACCTTACAGCAGCCTTCCAGCACTTAAAGGGGGCTTATAAGAAAGATGGAGACAATTTTTTTAGAAAGGCCTGCATTGTTAGGACAAGGGGTAATGGTTTTAAACTTAAAGGAGTTGATTTGTTTTAAGAAAATACATAGAAGAGGTTTTTTACAATGAGGGTGGTAAGGTGCTGGACCAGTTGCTCAGAGAGGTGGTGGATGCAACCATCCCATGGAAGGTCAGGTTGCATGAGGCTCTAAACAACCTGATGCAGGTGAGAAATAACCCTGCTCATTGCAGGGGCGTTGGACTTGTTGATGTTTGAAGGTCCCTTCTAACCCAGCCTAGACTTTTTTTCTGTGAAGGAGGATGGGTTCCAATGGATCAAAAATCCCAGAAGATAAATAAATTGGTCCCCATGTTCAGTGCTGTAATAACTGAAAACACTGAATCAAATCTTGTGTCCTTTGGGGTATCTTCTTATGCATTTGCTATGCCTAGTGCTAGACTATGCTATAGTGAAGTTGAGGTTTTAATTTTCTTCACTTCATAAAAATTTAGTGCCTGGTTGTCTGGGGGAAAGTCAGTTTTCTGTCAGGGCTGGTGAGAATAGCGCATAAGGTCTAGGTGGAAAGGTCCCAGAGAGGGCTTCAGCAGGGCAGAAGTGAATACTTGACCTGGTTTCCCAGTTTTCTTGACTCTTCACTTAATTCAGCATTACGGTATTCTGTGCTATTAGTCAGTGGTGTGGCAGGTGTGACCTGGATTACTTGGCATTAAAAAAATTGCAGGACGTGAATTTGCCAACTCAGGATTCTTGACTGTAACCCTGTATCAATTTCAATTGCTTTAATTACATTTTGATTACATTTTTGCTTTACTATTTCTATTGGCTATAGCACACTTATGGTTATTAAAGCACTGCGAGCTACTGCCATTGCTCATAACACCCTGTCATGTTCCACGTTATTGCTTGGCTGATTCTCTCACTCTCTTTAGTAAAAATCATATAGGACTTGGAGATTTCCATGTGAGTTAGGTATTTGTATGTGAATAAAGTTTTTCCTTAGGAGATTCAGGTTGTCATGTATAGACCCTAATATATACAAATATTAACACTCCAGTGTGTGAACATAGCTGTGTCAGTGGAAATGTATTACATTCAATAGGTCATTGTTTTTAATGTAGATTGTTGGTGAGAAGTTATTGTCACCACAAAAATGCATATATTTCTTAGAAGCATGTACTAATAACTAAGTTGTTACTTATTTTCGTTTGGATTAAGTAGTTTTATTTGTAATATTTAGCAGAATTGATAGGGTTATTTCTCTCTCACAGAGAAACTTCTGACTATTTCCTCTCTACAGAAACTTCTGAACTTACGACTTCAGCATGATCTTATTTATAAATATCGCTGGAAGATAAAACTTTACAGTAAATTTATTCAGCTGAATGTTTCACTGTAGTACCTAGCACTGCAGTTAAACCTTAGGCTAACTGAGGTGTCCATGGGTGTTCATTGACATATGCATTTGACTGCTGGGACAGAAGTTATGGCTGCTTAGAGCATTCTGACTATGTTGTAGTTCTTTCAGTTGCAGCTGGGCGATATACTCCCTTCCTTGTGCAGCTAAATAGGATTTGGAAACCCAGAATAACTCCATATTAGAGTATTTATGGAAAGTTGCTGCTGTTTTTCAAATGGCACAAACATTTCCAAATTCTATGCATTCTTCACAGAATGAGCTGGCAGGCCAGAAAACCAGTTGTATCCTGGACTGGATAAAAAGAGGTGAGCAGCAGGTTGAGGGAAGTGATTCTCACCCTCTGCCCAGCTCTTACGAGATTTCACCTGGAGTACTGCATGCAGTCTGGGTGTTCCCAGTAAAAGACAAACACGAGTTTGAATGGGTCTGGAAGGAGGCTACAGATGTGATCAGAGGGATGGAACACCTCTTATGTGAGAATAGCAATTCAGTTATTCAGAGAACTCTCCAGGGAGCTCTTCTAGCAGCCTTCCAGGACCTAAAGGGGCCTACAAAAAAGAGAATTTCTAACAGGGTCTGGAGTATGAGAGAGGACAAGGGGGGATGGCTTTACACTGAAAGAGGGTTGCTTTAGAATGGATAGAAAGAGGACACTCTTTACAATGGGGTTGGTGAGACACTGGAACAGGATGCTCACAGAAGTTGCAGAAGCCTCATCCCTGGACCTGTTTGAAGTTAGCTTGGATGGTGCTTGGAGCAGTCTGACTTAAAAATAACTCTGACCATGGAAGTGAAGTTGTGCTGGGTGATCTCAAAAGTTCCCTTCCAACCTCAACCCTTCCATGATTCTGTGATCCCTGGTCCTGATTATTTTAGCTATGGATAAAGCATAAAAGTTACTTCTAACTATTGTGAAAGATATTCAGAGTGTAGTTCAGAAACTGGGACAGCTGAATCAGCCACTATATAAGTTGCTCAGTGCATCTGGGAGGAAATGCTTCTCCAAGGAAGTGGCAATACCACAACAGGGCAGCTGCAGAGATCAAGTACCCACTGAGGATATTTATCAGTGCTTTGTGTTGTTCTGGAGGTATGAGAGGGATAAAATTCCTTTTCAAGATACTCTTTTTTTTTATTGTTGATAGTGAAGAACAACATTGTTTTATTCTTTAAAACTTCTTTATATATGTGCATTTTTAATTTGCCCTCTTCCTTGTTTTCTTAGGGCATTAAGTTGATTTTTTTTTTCTGCACAAACTGTTGATACTGTGAAAAATCAAAGATTAGGTGTTTATAGATGAAGAAGGAAGGCATTTTAGTTTTGAAGCTGAAATAATGTAGTAGAACACAACAATTATTTCTTTTTCCCCAAAGAGACAAATCAAAATTGATGCCAATTTTTCTCTCAGAAGATTGAATGAAAAAAACTCTCAGGAGATTTCTTCCTCCATCTTCCCTTTCTTCCACCAAAACTAGGCTCCTCATGAACATTTCCCCCCCCCCTTCCATCTTACATCCTGGGAGACCTAGTTTAAATAGGAAATTTTATTCAGAACTGAATAAAATATAAGATCCTAATCATATTTCCCTACAGCCTTTCCTTTTACCCTGAGGAGAGTAAGATTGTGGCTTCTTAAAATGAGAGAATTAATAATACTCCTCTTTCACAGACTTGCTGTCAAGAGAGATCTGTTGTGACTCAGAAGTATAGGCTGGCAGGCTGCCCTCTGAGCTCAGGAAGGCATGGCACCATGCCCAGACCCTCTCTCTCTCTGGGCTTCAGCTTTTTCACATGGCTGTGCAAAAACCAGTCAATACTTTCTCCTAACCTTGCTTCTCCTGCTGAAGACCCATCTGTACTACCCAGAGGTTTCTGTTCAGCTCACTTTGACTTACAATTCACTTCTGCTCCCCATTGTCAGCTTTCTGCCTATAGCCAATGCATCTCAACTCTTTTACTCAGACTTAATTCAGCTCAGCTGTTGGATGGCTTTTCCAACCTCATAGTACTTTTTGATGAGCCTCTGGTAGGGGATAAGCTAATCCTCTGAATATTGTAGTAATGATCTGGCTTTACTATGAGTTCAACCATTCTGGGAAAAACTAAATTTTTGGATGCTTTGTTAATGCATACTGTATAAAAACCTTGAATCAGATTTTTTAAAATTTGGTTCAATTTCCTGTTAAGAGTTTGGATTGTAAGAAGTTACAATAACACTATAAATAATGACCTATTAAAAACTGGATTTTTCTTTTCAGTTTAGTAAAGGAATTAATTTTTCTTGGGATTCTGCTCCTAATGAATAAAAAGGAGTAACTGCAAGCAAGGAGGTGACACTAAGGAGGGAGAATACCATGCTGTTGACATTTCAGAGTGATCCAAAGTGAATACTCAGTCTACCTGATTGACAGTGAGAAGACAGAAGTTTTTAAATGTAACTTCAGTTTTATTTATTTAGTATTCAAAATAAAACACTGAATATATTTTACAGTATTGAAATTTGAAAATACCATTATATCCTCAATCTCTACGGATGGTAATTTTAAAACTATTATGATAAATGCTATGTGATATATTAATATATGAGCTGTGCTCAGTAATTCAGAGAGGAAAATGCAGAAAGATTATGACAGTTGATGAAAGCTCTATCATAGACTGTTCAGCCTGAATCATCAAGACCTTCCTGCCTGATGCTGCCAGTTCTCAAGTACTTTATTTCAGCTTTCTACACCTGTATAGTGTATCTAGGCCGGGTACAAAGGCAGGTGACACAGCAGCTACCTCTCCTGACAATATCACTGTGTCAAGAATCACATTTTCATTTGAATTTACTTGTCTGGCAAGGAAAACCAGACCCAAACAGAACACAGACTACAATTCCACTTACAGACTACTACAAACACAAACTATCTCATGTGTGTCACCCTGGGAGAGTTCTACAAGGATTTTGACAGCTGCACTTTTAAAGGTCCTGGAGTCATAATCAACAATTCCCTAATATCATCAACTTTGTGACAGCACCAGTCAAAAAAAGTTGTTAAAATGTTTGGCATCATCACCAAGGGTGTTGAGAACAAGACAGAGAGTGTCTGCTCTGCGTTTTGCCATGCTGTACAACATTATGTGCCCAAATCTTGGCACTTCTGTGCAGGTCCAGTTTCTCCACCCCAGGAAGGGCAATAGAGGAACAGAGGGGTTACTAAATTGATGAAGGGGAAGCAACTGTCTTTAAGGACTAGAGTCACGGGGAAAAGATGAATGAAGTTTAATATCATGGGGCTATTACTGGAACTGTATGGCATTTGAACTTCTGAGGAGATAGGCTTAAAACAGATTAAGAGAAATTTTTTTTCCTTACTATAGGAGCTTATGAATGCAGGTAATGTAACATTATTAAAGAAGAAAATCCAGAGAAACAAAAAATCAACAAATTATGGGCAGTAGGCCCACAGATACTAAAAGGAATAGATGGAAATATACTCTAGTATTCTTAGATAGCGATGGTCAATACAGGGTATTATTTAGGGAATAAGCTAAAGTAGATGGGAGAAAGGAAGGCGGGTAGCCTAAACAGTTCCTCAGTTGTCAGTAGCGGAGTGGTGTGTTAGGTGGTCTGAACTTTTTTGATTTTTTTTTTTTTTTTTCATGTTTGCTCACAGTGGTCACAAGGGTTTTCTGATAAATTTGTTTAGATGAAAAAAAAAGAAGGTTTGAAACCAAATACTGCTAAAAGAATATGGTAAAATATTTTAACTGCATAGGAAGATCCCAAGACCACTTCTAGATGGTTCCTGTGGTGCTAACCTTTTCCAGTGGTTGAGGAGACAGGTTTTGTTAATTCAGAACTTCTCAATTGCCACAGGAGACTGACAGTCATTACAGGCATTTGGGAGGTTTTCACAGGATTCATGATTACTCTGTAAGGGGATCTCAGCCTAAAACCTTTCGATTTAACTCACATGCTTTACTGATTCACAAAACCAAATAATGAGCAACTGATATAACTTTTGGCCAAAATAGCTATTACATTTTGTAGTGAAACACTATTCTTTGATTTATAAACATGCTTTATTCCAGACACTAAAGAAAGTCACCTTAGATTCACAGGTTGCAGCCTGTATACCTACCTCAGAATATCAATCTTGTTCCTGAGCAAGTTAGACAAAGAAAGATGTTTTCATGTTAACTTAACAGCAGTTGTGAGCATGCAGTTTGAGGTGATTCAATTACAGTAGTATAGAAAGGCACTATCAGCCAAAATCGTGTATTCCTATATGCAAACTAAAATGTATTGGAAGTCAGTGTGAAGGGCTGAAACCATGCACATACAGCTAACTAGGTGACAAGCATCAGGTTAGAGTGACTTAATAATTTTAATCACGTGTTTATGCCAGAATGTGCTAGACTTCACCCCTCTGAAACTGCTTATAAGATACTAATTTATTGTTTAGGGACTTTTGATGTTTTTTTGCTTGTTTGTTGGGGAGTGGTTTTTTGTTTTGCTTTGTATCTGCTGTGTACCAGAGGCAGCTACCTCTGCCCTATAGTGAATTGTGGTGACAATTCACACTACTGACCGTGAGATGTCTACTTTTCAAATGTGTGTATGAGAGTATTGGGATCTAAACAAAATTCTGGTTAACGGTGAACATCCATTCCCTGGAAGCAAATACAGAATAAGGAGCTGTGAACTCCTTCAGCTGTGGAGCTGCTTAAGAGTAGGATTTCCCCTCAATACTTTTTAACATCGCTTGACACCACAGACTTCAGTAACACAAAACTCTAAACAAGGGTTCTTTGCTCTATGTGATATTGTTTGAACCAGTGTTGTTGGTGTCCTACTATTGATTAGAATAATTTCGTAAGTGGAGGACAGTTGTTTGAAACCAGATACAGAGGGGGATTTTTTTGGTTACAAAAAAGTGGTTTGCTGCATTTGAATTCATGGCATATTCCTTCATGTGGAAGAAATATCCCCAGAAATGTGACCAAGTATGAGTGGCTGAAGTATATGCCTTTGTTAAAATAGACTGGTACAAATGTCTCAGAGCAGCACCCACCTTCTTGGTTCGCAGACGCTTCTTCAGAGTCATCCTAGGACATTTATATTCAGGGTGCTTCCTTGTTTGGATTGAGTCCATCCAAGAGACTACTGAGCCTTTAGGATGAAGATGATAGCTGTAGGTAGCCACTGTTTAACATAACTTTGTTCAATAAATTTGAAAATTGTTTTATCAAAACATCTGTATGGGAAATATAAGTCACAGTGATATGAAATACCCAGAGATCTGAAAGCCATCATGAACTAGGGATCATCTTTCTTAATCCATGTTTGGGAGCTCTTGTACAGTAGAAAACAGAATACAGTCAAGAGCCAACCTTACCTCCCCTTCACTGACTTAAAAAGAAGCAGGGTGTTGAGGCTGCTGATGTTTTCTTTGTATCACTAAGGCAATTTCCTTATTACTGCCTCCTTTGTATATTCTTCTTTGCCACATAGCCTAAGTTTTGTTAGACATTGCTGTTGCATGCAATATCTGCATATTTTCCCAGTGTGATCATTTGAGTCTGTTGAGGTCTGGGTTTTACTTCTGGGTTTTCATGAAAGACAATAAATATATTTTGAAAAAATTAACTAAGTAGAATTTTACTTGTGGGACACAGAACTGCAATTCTATCCCTCACAATTTTATTTTGCTCTCTCCTTTGGGACATGTTTCAAGATATTAACCATCTATCGGGGTTGCATATATAGTAAAAGAATATGATCTATAGTGTCTACTGAACAGTGAGATTATAACTTTATCTACCTGCTTTAAACTAAGTGCAAACAGAGCTAGTTTTGGTGATGACACTATTCACTGAGTGCACTGCTATCTCATAACAGAAAGACCAATGGTGCATAAGGGTCTCCTTGCTTGTTTTGGAGGAGATTTGTATAATGCCTTCATTTTCTAACTTTCCCATGTCTTTTATTCCCCAATAAATTCCTCAAGGTTGCTGTAGAAAAAGAAAATCCTCATTCCTGGTTTGAAAAGGACAGTTTTAAAATTGTGCTTCTTTCCATATCTGTGTTTTATGCTTAACTTGCTTAAAATAGAAGGAAGTACAAGACAAAAGGCTTGGATTGTGTAGGAAGAAACCTGTAAGCATGCTGAGAGATGCAAAGAAAGAGCAGACAACTAAACCAGATTGTCACTTAAGAAAAGGCTACTTTTGATCTTTGAAGTCTCCATGCCAAGCCATAGGGTGTAGTTAGTATATTGCAGTGGTCTGTGACTGCCATTCTCGTAGGAAACTGGGGAAAGGAGATATGTGTAAAACTAACCAGATGCTGTTTTTAGCAGGATCTAATTAACTGAGGGGAAAATAAGGTTCATTTCAGTATTAGCATGAGTGTTTTTCATCAAAGTCTTCTTAGAGTTATGTTCAGGTATCATTACTATGCACGGGAGATGAAAGAGATCCTACAGTGTCCTGCGTGGAAGCTTGAAACAAGATCAAGGTTTATGAGATTGTAGGGAAAAGGAGTTGACCAAGACTGATGTAATTCAGCTTGCAGAGGCATTTTGCTCCTGACTTAACTCCTTCATGCTAAATGAACTTTACCACAAAACCAGCTTTCCAAGGTTGGGGTCAAGCTGGTGGCCAAAGAAAGTGCTGGAAGCTGGACAGCCAGGTCTTGTGTCTCCCCTGCCCTGGTTTGCACAGGCTGCACACAGATGGCAGCATCCCCACTGGTGCTCCCACCACTGAAAGCAGATGGCAATGGGCAGCTCTGCCTGCTCCCAGCCTGATGGCCCTGCTGTCCACTTCAATGAAGATCTCTGCCATCATTCCTCTTTTTGCCTTTCACCTGCATAAAATCTGTTTGCTCATTTATCATGGAGGTGTATTTTATCCTGCAGAACAGGAAAATGACTGCATGCATTCCTGCAGTTCATACAATTTGGGACATTGCTTTGCCAGCTACACCAGCCACTGCTCACTGCCAAAATTCCAGCTGACAGGCATGTAGCCAGTTGTTTGCTGAATTCTGTCAAGGTGGTCTAGACCAGTTTTGTAACTTTTTTTTCAAAACCTTTATAAAATAGCCTGTTTGACTGCCTTGTATGACAGGCAGCAACCCCTGAAGTTACATTGATTATGGGTATAATGGTGAAGATCTGGGAAAGCAGCAGTGGAAGATAGGGAGGATGCTTGCATAGTCCTATTTACTGGTATTATGATATTCACAGCATCTTTTTTTTAAATAAGCATCTTACCCTGTTTTATTCTATCTTAGTATTGGATTTGCATTGTGCTTGGATTATATGTACCTTTTAAAAATATTTTATAGCTATGCTATGTTTGTGTGGTTGGAGTGATCCAAACTGCATAGAGTATACAAGTTGTGCACAAAAATAATAAAAAACCCCTACAATAGAAACAGAGTGACTTAGATGTAAACCCAAAATATTAAGTTGAAATGCATAAAACTTAAGTGCAAGAGCCTAAACAGGAATGAATAAAGCTTCAATCCTGTGATTATGCCCACATGGTCCTCAAGGTCTCTTAGCTTCTCAGTCAGTGGATGCCAGTAGCAGGTGCTACTCTATGCACCAAAATGGGTTATGGCTTTTGAACCTGTTTGGTTATCTGAATCTGGCCAGATGCAAGACTAGACTTAGAGAAACATTTCGTAGTCTTGGATTTGATATTCTCATTTGGGTCTATTTCATAATGAATGAGTGTTGCATTGGGTGTATAATTCATGCTAAATACTTCATGCATTAGATTTTTTTTTTTTAATGTATGCTTTAGAAACTGGGTTCCCTAGGCAACTGTGGCCACCTTGTGGATTCTTCAAAAGAAAATTATATCTTGTATTATAAAAAAATAGCTAGGACGGTTTTTATAATTAAAAATATTCTGTTGTGTTGTTAGTCCTGGTTAATAGTTTGTAGTCAACACTTTTTACTTGTTAGAAATTAATTTTCTTAGTAAATATAAGTAGTTAACTATTGTTAGTAAATGTAAGCAGCAGTACTACTTCTAGGGTACTTCCTACTACTACTAGGACTGTTAAATGTATGCTTTCCACTATTATTTTTCACATTTATTATTTTTCATGAAAAGATGATTGAAATTGGTAAAGTTTAACTGTGAAGGAGAAGAAAATAATAATAATAATAATAAAATAAT
This sequence comes from Toxostoma redivivum, assembly GCA_013397375.1. Lineage (NCBI taxonomy): Eukaryota > Metazoa > Chordata > Aves > Passeriformes > Mimidae > Toxostoma > Toxostoma redivivum. Next base: position 252,007 of record VXBI01008523.1, read on the forward strand.
AATAATATCAGTCATGCTGTACATCTCTCTTGGAACTGTGGCTCTTTAACATCTCCCTCACTTCTTAAAAATAAATTTCTGGGAAAGAACACACTGAAGATGGGGTGAGTTGACCTTGTTTGCCTGCTGGATTTCCACCTACCTGCTCTCTCCTTTGCCTTTTTCAACAGGAAATGAAGAAAAGGAGACAAATCTAGTTGGTCCAGATAAGGACAGGGATATCTGTTACCATCATGGGTCAAAACAAACCAGTAACATGCCCCACTGATAGCATCTTGCCTTGTAAAACGCAGTAAAGAAGGCAGATGAGGCAGATCAGGATATTGCCTTTCCAGTATTGGCCCGCTTGCCAGGCGTGCTCTGTTGCAACATTTAATTCTATCCAAAGACCATCACCAGCATGTGTGAAACTCTTTGGCCTGGCTCATGGAACCTCCAGTGGCTTGGGCTGTGCAGCCAGAGCAGGTTTCTCATGGTGTGAGACTCCCAGAGCTCAGACCTCTGGACATCTGCAGCCAAGATAATTAGAAGCCTCAGGGTTTCTGGTACAGGTTAAGTAGTGGGGATGCCCAAAATGCCTCCTCATGGCTAGCTACTCCAGCTTTGGACATGTTGGTACTCAAGGCTTCCAGCCACCTGCTGGGAAGTCAGGCAAGATCTCATTTCAGTTCTTTGAAAGCTAAATCCAAAGTGGTTCATTAAATCAGGTTAGATTCAGCTGATGGCTCTTTCTGGTGTGTCTTGTTCTGCCAGAGAGTTTCTGAGTGGCTCCATTTCTGACCATAAAAGTGAGTACTTCTCAAGCTACTCCAAAGTGGCTGCCAAAATGGAGTAGTGGAGGCAAAAAATTGTTTGAAGTAGTGATTTGAAATTATAATAAAGCCTGCTCCAAAAGATATTGGTATCCAGAAGGTGATACATGTGTCATGTGTGTTACCATCCTGTGCCATTACTTCTCTCAAGGTTGCACAGCAGCAATGGACTATTATCATATGACGCTAGTAATGGAGAACTCTGGCTTGTTAAGGCCAGACAGATACAAGGCAACTCATCAGCAACTCAAATAGAATGCTACAGTAGGGATACACCAGAAAAAGGCATTCAGGCTTTGAAAAAAAAAGAAAAAAATTGCTGTATATTGTAAATTGGAAAAAAAACCCCAACCCTAACATTTTGTTCTTCATTCATTCCTTTTATGATTATCCTGCAATATGGTGTTGTAAACCATATATATTTTTCTGTTTCTTCATTTTATTTCTGTATGTCCTGCTCTAATTAATTTAGATACTTGTTAATTTTAAAAACACTTGTGGTCTAGAGGCCTTTCTATGACTGCAAAATTACGTTTCTTTTTTTTTTAATCAAAAGAACTGTTTTCCTATCTTTCATATATGAGCCCATGAGGCATAACTGTTACACATTGTATACAACTCCCCCAGAGGATCATTTTACTTATTTTTGGATGCCTAAGATTCTTCATGATTGCTGACATGTTAAGAAGTTCCCAATTGATTAGCTTTAACAGATTTTTTATGCATCATTATTATTCTTTATGTAGTCTTTTATTGGTTTTGCTTCCTGAATTCTCTTTGACTGAATAAATTTATTTCTTTATCCTTCTACTGACATTAATTTAGTTAACTCAAAAAATATAAATCAGGCTTACCTATTTTCCTTGAGTCTTGGTTACACAGAAGAGCTCAAGATGCAATATAATGGCTTAGAGAGCATATATGTAAGTTGTTTACACAATAGAAAGAGAGCTTATGTATCAAACTGGCAATATATAAATGACAATATTCCATGGAAATGCCCCTTTCTTAAGACATTTTGAATTTCAGTAAGAACTTTAATTAAAAAAATTAAAAAGCATCTTTTGATGCATATACCAAATGATTTTTGATGCAAAGTTAACTTTACAATCCTGCAATCACCCAGATGCTGCTGAATCAAGCAGATACCATTAACATTAGATTAACTGAATTTGAACCTACGTCATAAAAACATCCTTGTAAGTAGAAAAATCATGAAGAGGATTCTTCTTAATCAGTACTTTCTTCTGATAGATCAGTGGTGTGAGATGTAAGGTGCTTAATAAATATGCATTTGTTATTCCATTTACACCAAGAGAGTTTTTTTGGTACAATTTGACCTTCAAGAAAGTTTGTTATAAACACAGTGCCAAGGAGCCAGCAGTGTCAGGAGGAACATTGAAGAACAGTGTGAGATCATAATTGTAAATAATGTTGCAACCTGCTTCATGAACAATCTATCGTTTGTCTGTGTGTTTTTGTTCCCAGTGTTTAATACTGTGGGAGTGTTTTCTGCTGCTTTGTTCATTGTACTTTAACACTATGCCAAGTTCTCTGTCTTAGTAGTAGTGAAGTGTTTCTAATGACTTACCATGGTTTTAACTATGGCTTTATTATCTTTTGTTTAGGAGGTTTTGGAGTTTTGGGCGCAGCACTGGATTCTTGGGGCTTTATTCCTCTCTCTAGAGCACTACGGTCAGGAGCATAAAGATATTGGCAATTAAGTGGAAAAACTCAAAACAGTCTGCTGAGGCAGGACATGTACTAGCACAATGTGTTTGAAATAACTTTTTTCTTTTCGAGGGGAGGAGGCAAGAGGAGTATATCCCTCCCATCTTTGAATTGCATGACTTTAAAGGGAGGCTGATCAAGTGCTCTGAGGAGGAATCTCTAGATGCTACTCAGCATCAGTAGCAGTATGAGAGATCATATAAGGTTCAGGAAATACTTTGAAAACATCTGGAGATAAGGTAGGTGTCAGGTGAAGACTGAGTGCCTGCAATGTTTTTCTTTTTCTTAGACTGATGGTCCCAGCTGGAACTAAATGGACTAAATAGCTCAATATAGTGACAATGTTTTGGGGAAACCTGTGTTTCCCCAAAAGAAGTAAGGATAATTACGAGATGGAGGGGGATAATGATTCTTCTCATTTGTTAGAGCATACTTTGGCTTGTGTGGGTTGTTCAGCATACACATTTTTGATGAAAATTATCCACTGAAGTTGTTCTTCAATAGAATTTTCTCAGAAACATTATTAAATAATCCCTGAAACTCTGCCTCAGAGCAGTTAACTCTGAACTTCTGCTGCATGTATAACTCCTATATAGAAAGCTTGTGTGTATTTTAATTTTGTGGAAGATGACTAAGGTTCAGTTAAATGACTTGTCTGAAGTAATTTAAGAGGTTTGTAGCACTTTGAAGGAATTAGGGAATTTAAGGTGTAGAGAATCCAAGACTAGTTGGAACTCTGTTATGTTAGTGCTGCATGTTGCTGGTAGTCTGTAATTCAGATGCTTACTAAAGCAGGCTTCTGGGAATGAGTCCTGATGAATAAAACAAAGATGGCCAATTTAGTCTCAGGTAAAACAGGAACTGCAATCAATAGAATTAGACCTTTAGATGATGTTTCCTGAAAAAACAAGCAGTGTGGAAAATACACTCCCAATCCTGAACTTAATTTAAAGGGGAGCTTTCAAAGAAATAGTATTTCCTTTACAAGTGTCAAGGTGGCAATTTCTAAGATACTGTCCAGAAGAACTGATCTTAGAGGATGCATTTGAATGTATGGGAGTGTAAAGATGTCCGAACTTGCTTTTTATGCTGGTCTTGAAAGAAGTCTCTTGCTCAAAATTTTAGGTGTATAATCTTTCCTCCAGAAGAACATGCTTTTTGGGTGTAGGGCAAATATCAGCCTGGGAGCAAAGTAGTTTTCTATAAAATTATCAGTGGAGAATAAAATGTATGTTATTTACATAAACTGCTTAAATTCCTGCTCACTGAAATGTGGCTGAAGATGAGATATGAATCAATTTGGACCTCAGGTGTACTTGTGCCACTTTGGATTCTTAGTTTTACAGTAGAATTGATCAGTGGAAAACAGCATGACAATAATAAGGGTCTCAGTCAGACTGTGGAGTCAAATGTTGATCCTTATTTATCATTGTTAAATAACAGAATGGAAGCAGTGAAGCACAAATTCTCAGCAGAGTACTTTATTTTTGACAGCTGAAAAGAAAAATGCCTGTGCCATTAGAAATTGATGCTGCAGTCCCTAGAAACTTGATGGGTTTATTTGTGAAAAACAGAAAGGGAAAAAATAGAACACGACTCTGGCTTGGAATCCCAGATGTTGTGACCATATGATCAAAATTATGCCATCTGTAATTGCAAAACTGGGACTGAAACAGCAGTGAAATGACATTGTCATCTTTTTGTCTCTCTACCTTTGTCTCACCTGGGTGCTCCTGTATACCTTTGGATATACCTGTATTCACAAACACTGGCTGTGAGGAAGGATTAGGTGTAAAGGAATAAAAGTGGAATGAGGCATGGCTTGTCAAGCTGATGATGTTGTGCTTAAGTGAATACTCTCGTGTTGTGATATTCCCACAAGTCCTGCTCTCTTAATTTTTTTGTTTAGTGACCTGGCCACAATACGCTGTCATTCCCATGCAGGCAAGTGGGCTTGAGTGTATTCCTGAGGGCAAGGATTATTGTGCACTCTGGTTTTATCCCATTGCATAATAATGATATGGCAGAGGTGCTTGCCCAGACCTAAGTGCCATGGCAGGCTTCAGTATTCTGCAGTTCTGACATAGTCTGTTTGCTTTGATAATTTAATCATTCCTTAATACTTGAATCTTGTCTATTGCCTATGATTAAGAAAGGAGGGGGCAATGGTAACTGTGGAAGAGGAGCACAGACAGTAAGACCCTTGTTCATTCGTTGGGTTCTTTCTCTGGAGCTGTTGTGAGAAAGTTTTTCCTGGGAGTTTTGGATGATTGAACAATAGAAACTAATGTGGGGAAAGGGAGCAAGGGAGGAGAGTGAGGAGTGAGTTACACTGTGTACTGTTAAATTACAGTGGAAACTCTCAGGAAGGAGGATTTTTAAGTTCCTCCCTCTAAATTTCTTTCTCATTTCCTTGTGAAAGTGCTGTTTCCTTACTAATCGGGCTTGGTCATATCCCAGGTCATCAACTTTACATAAGCTTTTCTTTGTCACCAACATTCATGTGTCCCAAGTTCTTCTGTCTAGCTAAATGTTTAATCAACTGTGCTTCATCAGTTTGATGGTTTATTTTTTTTCAACCATTTTATCAAAATGTCCTGGACTAAGTAAACTTGAGACCCAGACCTCGTGTCAACATCCAAAAAGCAGTCAGTTTTTATACCTCATTTTCCTACTATGCAAGGTCAGTTTCTATTTCCCCTACTAAGATTAAACTGGTTTATACTATTTGGATAGAAAGCAAGCAATTTGTTATGTAATTAATTTGTTTCCAGTATTCATATTCTCCTCTGTTTGCTCAGAGGTCAGAAGAGGTCTTTGAAGAGCTGTGCCTTTAAAAGAGGCTTTTATTAGAGCTAATTAGGAAATGTTACTGTCTTGTACAGAAGCTCTTGAGTACAAGACAACTGTAATCCAGGCATTGTATGAAGTTCAATTCTTTCAAGGTTTGCTGTCTTAGAGCAACTACTGGCACATAAATAATAGTAAACACTCTTTCCTTTTGCATATAGTTTTCTTTTAAGCACCTATAATAGACATTATAAAATGCAGGCTAAACTCTCCATGTGTGTTTTCCTGCCCTTTTCCTTTCATTTTCCCTTTGTGTGTGACAGATGAATACCACTTCCATGATATTTTTTCCAAAGGTACACTAGGATTCTTTCACTTTGTTAGAAGCTAACAAGAGAGTGTTTCACTCCCAAGCAAAGTACTTGGGCTCATAGTTTTGAAAGAGGAAAAAACAGATTTAAAGATGCTTCCCATAAGCTTGCCTGCTGCCATTTTCCATGGCAATTCATTAGCTGCTAGGAAAATGTAAATGGGCCCTTTGGAGCTATTATTCTGACAGCCTTATGATGGAATTTTGTCTTAAAAGTGCTACACAATGGAAAGTTATCTTACATGGATGTGGTTTGGCATATTTTAAGGCTTTGTGTTTGCTTTCTGTGTTAATAATACTTGTAGAAAAATAGCAGAGAAAAAGGACATTTGTCACATCTTTGGCAAACGCTTTCCTCCATTTTCTTTGTTTTAGATAGCAAGCTGAAACACTTGTTTTGTTACATTGGATTATGATGTTCACTCAGTCATTGTTATTTAATAAAGTCACATCTAGATGAGTACTTTTGTATGTAACTGGATTTTTAAGCTCATAAAAGAATATTTAGTAGTTGTAAAACTGTGGACCAGTAATACAGTACATACAAGTTTTACTACTGAGCTTCAAAGTAAGACTGTTTCTGCAAGAGTGTTTTTCATGAAGGGAAAGATTTAAGTTTTTTTTTTTTTTTCCCCCAAATCAAGGCTCTCTTACCTGGTGTATTGCTTTATCTTTCTGTGATGACACTTCTCAAAGGAAATGTGATTATGTGTGTATTTCAGTCACCTTAAAGAGTTAGTTCATCTCCTTTCTTTGTTTGGTTGGTTTTTTTGGGATTTTTTTGTTTGTTTTTTAATAGACTTCTAATGCAGGTATAATTGTGTTAGCAGTGTTCTTTGTGCTAAAGCTCAGTTTGGAACTCACAGACATGTTTTCAAAACCAAAATTTCTTTCTCTTCTTCTTTTGGCACAATTGAACAAAAAAAACAGTATCTTCTCATTAATGAAAAGTGTTAGAACTATATGTCATAGTGTGATTGTAGAATGCTGTGAAACTGTCACTGGGGCAGTCCTTGGGTCATGCTGGGTGTCTTTGTTTTGTTTTATTTTTAAATTCTCTGTTCTTTGGAGTACTCTTGACTTTGGTCTATTTTTTTTTTTAAACAAGATTCAGGCACTAGACTCTTTCAAGCTAAGCCAGGAAAGTAGTTCCCAATGGGAATATTTGTATTCTGTTGAAATCTACTCACCCAGAACACAGTAAGCAGGTCACTTCTAATCCAATACTTTCTTTTGGAGTGCTGTAAAGTTCATAATAGACTCACACCAGTGCTTCAACATTGTCTGAAAAAGAAACAAAATAATAAAAAAAACTACAAACACATGTAAGTGCATAATAGATTTTTAATGTATGGACATTTGTTAGACAAAGGAGAAGTATTGAAGAGTGCCCTTCTCAAACAACTCCATTCTGATTAGACATACCTTGTTGCTGCAGTTGTATTTAAGGAGAAATCACTCACCTTGGTTGCTTAGCTGATGTGTTTCCTTCCTGCCAAGTACTTCTGCAACACATGAATCACAAGCTGCTAATTCAGGATGGCCTTCCCATTCATAGCTGATCTTATCAGAAGAAAATATTGTTAATTTGGAGGGTATCTCAAAGTGAGAGAAAAACAGAGCACTGATTTTTTGTTTTTGTTCTTCACCTTTTGTACTCTTCTACTCTTCTCCTCACTGTTGCTGTTTGCTGTCTGTGACACAGGAAGATTTAATAGGGTTAAATGATATTGCTATACTTTGATGCACTGTGGGGATTTTTCTTCTTCGTTTCCAGAATAACCTTTCAGACCTTTAGGAGTGGCAGTCAGTCATCAGGAGTGCGGGAGATGGTGTTGCACCAGGGAAGGGAGGTGGGCACCAAGCTGCCCAGTGGATGCAGGGTGTACCAGGGGTGCTGGGCACCAGCTTTATGAGAGGCCTGGAAGAGTGTGAGTGAGGTAAGGTTAGCTTCTGGGGAAGTGGAGAGCAGTGATGCTGGAGCAGGTGCCAAGGCAGCTGCTGACGCTGCAGGGGAGCTAAAGGCCCTGGCCTCCATATGTAGTCAGAGACAAAGCATTTCAATAAGAGTCATAAAAAATATGAGCCCTGAGAGGCTGACTTTACTTTTACCTGCATCTGGGTATTTCTTCCATGGAAACCAGAATTGGTTAGGTGTGAGTATGATTCCAGTTTTTCCCTCCATGATTTTTACCTCTGTCATGGTTTCTGCTTGGTCCAGCTGAACAGAAAGCCAAGTCTTGACATTTACACCCTACCTTTTTCTTTGTACAAATCTAGAGTAAGTGAAGTTAGAAGTATACAGAGAATTGAATTAATCATACAGTTACATTATACTATGTTCCCCTAAGGATTGAGATAATTGGAGAACTTTTTCCCAAGAACTGATGATTTTACTGTTTATTTCTGTACTACTATAAGGAGTGTTCCCTGGGGGTCCTTGAGGGCAGTCATGTGTATATGTGTATATGTAACCTACCTCCTAGGAATTGTGTTTAAGGATACTATTTAGCATGTGTCATGGAAAATTTTCAGTGCTCCTCCAGTTAACAGCAACTTGCAGAGGACACTTGGCAGAAGAAAGAAGAGATTTTGTGTTTCCTGCTGCATCCAGTTACTCAGTGTGTCAGGACAGAGTTGGTGGTGATGATAGTGAAAAGGAACAACTCTCAGTCTTTTCTTTTGGGGTTGTTGCAGCACAGGCTATAATGTCTTTTGCACCAGGGAACTGGGGATTTGTAAGAGTGATGTGACTACTGGGTACCAAGTGATCATCTTATTACTGGGCACTGATGTGAAATAGGAAGCAGTCTCAAGAGCACTCGAAATAAATATAAAGCAGGTCATTCTAGGAATATTTTAATATGGTAATACCATTGGGTTTTCTCCTGCTGGTGCTGTTTTGGAGAGGGGGATCAAGGAGACCGTTTCCCAGCATCCTAGATGTTTTGAACAGAATTTGCCTGCTGTGAAGCCAAATATTCAATATATGCCATAATGGTCCTTTAATTTGAGTGTGATGACTGTGTAATGCTGACAGTAGCTTAAGTAGGTGACCAAAGGAACCTCTGTAAAGATTTCATCATGGTTAACTCATTTGTAATTAACTGTGGTATAGAATTAATGTGGATTGAGAATTACATTGCAATTTACCAAAACACAAGATGGAAAATAGCTAGTAAGCCATCTGACAAGGAATATCTATCACTGCATGAAAATTAAAATCAGCAAAGCAAATGACATGACTTGTTATAGCTGCTGACCTAACGTTCCTTCAGGCATCTCCGAAGCATGATAATTCCAGCACAAACATAAGTATGTGTGGTTCTGCATTATGCATAATTTTAAATCACCCCTCCCACATTTTAAAAATACTTGAGTAGTTAACTGGCTGGCAGCAGAGTTTCGAACGCTGTTTGCCATGGCAGCTGTTTGGCAACTGGCTGTGTAACAGGGCTGAAACAGCCGGCTTCTGGCAGGCTGGCAGCAGGTCCTGGCAAAGAGAATGAACTAAAAAGGGGCAGTGACCATGTCAGCTCAGAGATCTCACATGCTAAACTCTCATAGCTGTGCAGTAGTTAACAATTGGTGTCTGCTGGCTCAAGAAGTGAAAAATGCAGGTTAATTTTTTAGAAACAGGCAGGAGCCCAAAGTTGATTTGATTTTGGGCATGTAGCAGTTGGAAGCAGCTGGTCTGCTGTGGTTTGAGATTTTTATGTTCAGTTTAGTTTTGCTATTTTGCCCTTTGGACTTGATTTTATCTAGCACACTGTCATGTCTTTGGACACAGACACCAGGGTAAAATACTGCTCTCTCATCTGTGCTTGCAGTCTTCCAGTACACTGTGGCTTTGATCACTTCTTGAGGCCCCATTTGAAATGGATATAATTGCCAGTGTTTAATAATAATCAACTTTGTGGTGCTGGAGTATATTTTTCTCATTCTTCTGCTACTTTTTGTTTGCTCCTTCTGAATATTCTTTCAGTGTAAGCAGGAGAATCTTTTTATAACCTTGAACATACTTTTGGAGGCCCATGTATGTGGGGACATCATTACCAGCCAAAAATAAAGCTTTAATGGGTGTGCAAACAGACTGCAAGCTTAAGCATCTGATGGGATACAGTGTGAAAAAAGGCCCCAGGCAGCTTGCAGAAGGGATATGTGCATGCTCCCAAGTTTCAGTTAAACCCTGTCTCTGATTTTGCAGTGATTTTCATTTGAATGTGTGATTTCACTTGAGTCTGAAAGTGATATAAATCTGAAAATAGGCATCTCATCTTCTACTTTGAACAGACTTGAAGGTTTTGTATCAGAGAATACCATAGGGTTTCATACACTTATTATCCTGTTCAGGTAATAAGAAAGAGTAGGAAAAATCAGCAGGCCAGAGATAATTTCTTAAAGCACAAAGTAACTACAAAAGTTTTTTTATTTCCTTGATAGACATGAAAGGTAAAAAAGCTTGGCTTGTGATACTTTAATAAAAATGATCACTAGATTTAAAAAGAAGAAAAACCCAAGCCCGATTAATGTGAAGATATGTCAATTTTGCAGCCATCCTACAGAAAATGCTCTTTTTTGTGGGGAAAAAAAGACCCTAAATGGGAAGAGGGGTGTAGTGGTGGGCTGTAGTGAACTGTAGTGAAAAGGAAGCCTTTGATTGTCAGACAGCTTTCTAAATTGTATTTGTGTATTGGTCTTGGCATAATTTCCTCTTGTTCCCTTGAACAAAGAATAAAAGCATTATTCACACAAATAGAATTTCTTTGCTACTCTGTCATGATCCTCTACCTTTTTCACAATGGAAATTTTTCACTGCTGGAAAGCAATGCTGCAGAAATGGACCTGGTGGTCCTGGTCAGTGGCAAGTTGAACATGAGCCAGCAGAGCCCTGGCAGCCAGGAGGGCCAACCCTGTCCTGGGGGCATCAGGCACAGCATGGCCAGCCAGGCAAGGGAGGGATTGTCCTGCTCTGCTCTGAGCTGGGGCAGCCTCACCTTCAGGGCTGGGGGCAGCTCTGGGTGACACAATATGAAAAAGATATTGAACTATTAGAGAGTGTCCACAGGAGGATCATGAGGATGGTGATGAGCCTTGAGAGGAAGCTCTGTGGGCTGAGGTTCCTTGGTCTGTTCAGCCTGGAGGAGACTGAGGAGAGACCTCACTGCAGTTACAGCTTCTTGAGAGGGGAAGTGCAGGGGCAGGCACTGATCTCTGCTCTGTGGTGACAGTGACAAGACCTGAGGGAATGGCCTGGAGTTGTGTCAGGAGAGGGTTAGGTTGGATATTAGAAAAAGGTTCTTCACCCACAGGGTGGTTGGGCACTGGAAAGGGCTCCCCAGGGAAGTGGTCACAGCATCAAGCCTGGCAGAGTTCAAGAAGCATTAGGATAAAGCTCCTGGGCATATGGTGTGATTCTTGGGGATGTGACTGTGCTGAGCCAGGAGTTGGACTTGATGATCTTCAGGATCCCTCAGCATTTTCTGTGATTCTATGATTCAGTGATGCTGGTCGGGATACAATATGGACTCTTAATATAATATTTAGCTTGGATTAGATTTAATTAGAATAATCCACTGGAACTTTGATTTTCTGTAAAATTCTTCTAAAAAAATGGCACCTTTCAGAAGCAAGTCTTCCACAGAAGGGATAAAATTAGCAAATTAAATTTAGGAGTAAGATAATTTGTTCAGTTTCTGTAGGAAGCTTCAAGCCCAAGACTAAGTTTCTTGGATCAGCCCTTGTCTTCTTATTCTCCCAGGCCTCTTGCTCATTGTCATCTCTAGTGGGAGTCAAACAGTCTTGGGAGCCAGGACGTCCAGCACAGGGAATTCTTGAAACAGTGACCTGCAAGATGCCTCAGTGGGAGGGCTTTCCTGGAACTGCAGTCCCTAGAGATCTCAGGATTCGTGATGTGGAGGCAGTCCAGATGGCAGGACTGCTTGGAGACACTGCAGGCTTTGTTCCCTTTCAGGTCACCAGCCAAGCTGGCAGGAAACCTGGCAGGCTTTTCACAGTGCCTGCCCCTCTTGCAGCCAAGCCATATATTGATCATTGCCCCGTTGTCTGTTGTGATGTTTTGTTGTGTTTTGATAAGGAAATCTATTTTGGGACCTGAAATCCTTTCCAGAAATGAAGTTCATTTATATATGGAAGTTTCCACAACATTTTCTGGTTTTTGTGAATTGGCATTGTACCCCAAACCCTACCAGACGCCTTTTTATCCTGTTCCTATAGTAGATTAGCTAAATGACCATCAGCTACAGTTCTTGACAGGAAAAGGCCAGTTTCAAAAATTCTCTTTTGATCTATCTGGAAATTAGGCAGAAAGTAAACTCTGGGTCTTGATGCTGTCTGTACAGATGTGTCTGTCTGACATCAAAATACTGACTTTTCCTGGTAAGGCTTCTTTCTTATGCTACGTTAAATTTTCATACAAAATTTAGCCCTCAATTTTCTTAATCTAGCTTTCATATCTACTTCACCCACCATTTATTTATTTATTTGTTTGTTTGTTTGTTTATTTATTTATTTATTTACAGACACACACTTTTTTTTCTAAGACATAACACTACTTCTACTGGAAGTTAAAAGTCAGACCTCTAGTTGTATAAACCGTCTCCAAGACATGAATTTCAGGAAAGACATAGACTTGTTTTCTTTATTTGTTTATTTTCATGAGTGCCAATGAAGTTTTAAAGGTAAATTAGTAGTTTTGCAACTTTGGGATTTGCCCAAATATGAGAATGCCAAGGACTGATAGTTTCCTTTTGTGTCTTTATAGAGGTGGCTTCTAGCCTGAAAGCAAACCATATCTGATTCTTATAGTGCTGTGATGGTTTGCCAGAATGGATGTTGGAAATGGATTTTGCTGATTGCCACGGGTCAAAAATACCCAACTGACATTTAACTAAAACTTGTGCTGCTGCAAAAAAATGTGATTGGCAACAAACTCCAGAAAGATTACATCAGTGATCAATATTTGACAATGTAAATTCTTGTTTCAGTGAGCAAGTCTTTGCTATGCCAGAGAGATTAACATTAAGACATTATAATTATAATTTTATTTGGCAGCTATATTTAAATCCGTTCTTAATTCCTTCTTAATCTTTACCTTATGTATACTTTGCAATGAGGAATCAGGATTCTGGGTATTTTTTTTTTGTTACTGTATTTATAGAGAATGTCTATTTTTATAGACATTGTTTCCGTCTTGATTTTTACATTCCCTTGAAATAATTTCTTGCTGTCCTTTAGACCACATACAAGTCTTACCAGGATCAAGAATCACTTTCTTTCCAACATGGTCAGCAAAGATTTGAATGTACAGTTTCAGAAACTATTTTATAAAGTTCTTTCTAATTGGGCAGATTAACATTACTATTTTACTTTGTTATATGCATTTTTAGGATTTTTTCAATGGTTTGCTTGTGTGCATCCTGAAATCTCTGCAGTACTTTTTGATCTGAACATATTTATCTTGGATTTATTTTTTAATTGCGGTTTTCTGAGCAGAATAGTGGCATGAAAGAGCTTGTGCTGCAGCTTTTCCTGTCAGACTTGAAGAAAAGCATGTGAAATGAGCCTTGGAAAACTGTCCAAATGCTGTAAATTCCCTCTATGCTGTTTCCTTTCCATTCATATCTTTATTGCCCTTGTGCTCAGGAGAACACCCTTGTATGAGCCCACCTGCCAACAGCTTCAGTCCTCTGAGACAGTTTTGGGTGGTCTTGGGAATGCTGAAGTAAACTTCAGAGCACCCTGCCAGGGATACTTAAACCTAGTGCAGCAGCTCTTACTGATTTGGCAAGTCTCAAGCTTTGAAGAGCAAAAGCAAACTCCTAGTCCGTGTTCCATCTTCCTTCTTGTGGTACCTGTATTTCAGATTTTAGCAGTGTCAGTCTCCCTCAGTCCTAGGAATGGATTTCCTCTACCAGACTTTGTTGATGCTATTTCATTTGCCAGATTTGCCTGGTGCACAGGATCCCAGATCTGAAGAAAGGCTATGACTTAGGGCAGGTACCAGAAGGCTAAGTACATTAAGTATATCACAGCTACCATTACTAATCACCACAGGGGCCAGTGCACATATTTTCATTTTCTTGGTAAAATAAAGACTTTGGTCTTCCTTTTGAGGTTACAACACCTTTACAAACACATTTTCTGTCATTTAGCACAATCGTTTCTATCTCCCTCACTGAGACTGTTACTGTTCAGGAAAGGTGATGGTAAAGGACTTGAGGAAAACAGTACTAAATGCCACTGCAAGATGACATCCAAGCAGTAACCAAGCCAGCTCCTCATCACCATGTCTTGCATCCTGGGTGTAAAACACATTTTAGGTGTCATTTGTAGAGACTCCCATGGCCTGGAGAGGTGATTTCACAATGTGTTTCAGGTGGCTGCCATCTGTACCAAGCATACTGAGTGGAAGAGTGTATCTGCCATGGATGCACTTAGTCTGTCCCATGAAGCATCAAGGTTGTGCCCTGTGCAGATCTGGAGGCCAAATTGTTCATCTAACACCATAGATCCCTGTGTTGTCAGACCAAGATGAGTAGGTTCTCCATCACAGAAGCCTTTTATCCATCTACTTAGATACCAGTTTCCCAATCCATGCTGTGTCTTTCCCCGTAACCTTTATTCTTTCTATACTGTGTTAGATCTCAGCACCCTAATCTTAACATAACTTTAGATTTTATATATCCCTAATAACAATATCTGTTCTTGCTAAGCTTGCATAATATATTGGGAGTGGAACTGTCTTCAGTAAGACATTTGAGAAACCTTGCACTTGGATCTAACACCCCCTAGTCACTGGAAACATTTTCATGACACTTTTCTTGACACTGCTTCAGGCTTTTCGTAATTACGTTTTGAAACTAAATGTCTGTTTAAAAATTCAATAAGCCACAAGGTTATGTTGTAGGAGTTGCTGTTTGTTTTTCCAAAAAGTTAAATGTTTTCACTTTAAGACAATTATCTAATGTAATTTGTACACTGCACAGCTGGTGTCCTGGTGATATCTCTGTCCTTTTGATTACACAGCCTGACCTTGCTCCCCTCACACCCCCAGATCTCATTATATCTGTGGGAATTTCACACCAGAGACTGGACACAATAAGGCCATTCTTGAATATACATTCCATTGTAATTCTTTGGCTGCAAAAAGATTTTGATTTAAAAACCAATCAAATAAATAAGAAACAGTTTTTATAAGAGCAAATAGTGAGGATTAATTTAATCTGTAAAGAAACTTCTCAAGGTTTTATATGTAATACAGGCTCTACCTAATCCCCTCAGCAGTACGTTAGCATTCTTGCCTTATGTTTGTTGCTATGATTTATTGGATTTAATATTATCCTGACTCCAGTCTACTGTACATAACAATTCCAGGCATACTTTCCAAGATAATATACGCTAAATGAAATAATTGCCCATGTATTTTCAGTATATGATCTTTTCTTTTCTTTAAAATTTTTGCTGTTATTGCATATTCTAATAATGAGATTGTCTTACACGGAGCAAACTAAAAAGAACTCCTTCACTTTTACAAAAATTCTAAAAAGTATCCTAAAAGGCCTGAGTTTAATGATCCAAGGTAGAGAATCTTTTCCCAACACATGTACCCACTACAGACAGGATTACTCAAAGGCCTTTTCTTTCCTGAAGGTCTCTTTCTAGTCTTTGCAGACACATCTCTTTCTCCTTAATCGCCTTCCCACAGTTCTGATGAAGTGTATTGAAAACAAGTTTTCACTCATACACTTTTTTCTTCTTTATTCACAGAATTTTGCATATCTTTCTTTCCTTCTTAGATCTGTCCTTGCTGTCTGGGCATCATTCATGATTCTTATCAAGGGTTGATAATAATCTCCAAGTCAGGTAGAAGATTCTCTCTCTGACATCATTGCACTGTCCTTTAGGTTATGAACATTTCCTTTGTTCATGTGGTAATGACTTCTATCCCATCAGTTAAAATGTTCTTCCTCAACACTATAAACAACAATAATTCATGAAAGCAAATTAATTTATGCAGGTTTAAAGATATTGGCAATGTCAGACATGAGGTGAAAAGCAATGAAATGCAAATGTACTGGTTTTTATGATGGTTTGTGTTTTTCTCCCAGTTTTTGTGAGCTGAAAGGGAACTATGCATGTGAGAAATAAGCAGGGGATGCTGAATGAAAGAGTGCTGTTCCCAGAAGGAGGTGGCTTCAGCTGTTATGTCTAAGAGTGTACAAAGCAGGCTGAGGACACTTGAAGGGCAGAGCTGAAAGTGTCAAATAAACTGAAGCAGTATTGCTTCTGTTACCAGCTAGAGTCATGCCTGGTGCTTTCTGTATAAAATAGAATATACCAAATAATCTGAACTCTGTGATTTAAAATATTTTAATTTTTACAGCAGTGGGTAAAACATACCTAGTATTTTAGATTTGTGGCAAATAAGTGACTGTGGTAATCACTGTCAGAGCTGTTTGTATATTTTATAGGAGCAGATTATATGTTGGACTCATGAAATGACTTTTGAAATAGGAAAGATGTTTAAAATTCATTTTAAAATAATAAAAAATAAAGCTAGAAACTCAAGTTACACAACGTGCAGGTGTTTTCTTTGATTTTATACATTAGGGATTTGCTTAAGAACACTTGAGTATTTAACAAATCTGTGTATTTTCAGAAAATTAAAGCTTCTCCAAAACTGTTCAAGTTGTTCAGAGATTCAAAGATACTGTTGAAGCTGATTGGAATCCTGTTTTTCTGTAAATATACAGATAGTGTCCTTGTGCTTATGATTTTCATGTTTTGTGCCAAGGTTATTGTGGAGTGAGATATTCCCCCTGATGAATTTCTAATATTACTGCAAGTGTTCATACCTGCACCAGGAGAAGCTGTACTCAGTTGACAGTAGTTTTCTTTATGAAGAAGTAAATAACTTTTTATTGGTCTGTGTTCTTCCTTCGTGGTCGAACAGATTAAAGGACTTGAAGATGCATTCATCTGGTGCGTCATCCTTATGCATAATTGTTCATATGTCTCAGGTGACTTTTGATACAGACTTTTCAGTCTGAAACATGAGGGACAGGATGGGCTGGCCCCTGGGTGGCTGCTCCCTTGCCTTTGGGTGTGGCCAGAGTACCTATGTGCAGAATCAGAGGGGAGGTTGTGGTGCTGTACTTTAGGGCAGAGATGTAAGGCTCTCTGATGGGGCTCTGAATTCAGCAGGCTCTTGGGACCTCTGGATGGGGTGGGTTGCAACACTATTCATATATTAAAGTCCATCAGTTTGGGAGTTCAGCTGAAGCTCTGGCAGCATGACAACAAAACTAATTCTCCCTTGGTCTTTGGAGGCTGCAGATAACTCCACTGCATGTGCCAGTGTTGTGGACATGCAAGGCAGAGGGACTGTAGTGGAACAACCTCCAGTACAATCCCCACATCAGTAAAATTCCCCTAAACATTTGTAGTGTTCCTTAAGGGTAGAAGCAAAAATTTTCACCATAAATTCTGTGGAAGACACATACCCATGTAGAGAGGTGTAAGTTTCAGAGAAGGGATGAGAAAGATTATACCACCAAGTGTTTCAAGCCCAGTGTGCTTTTCCTGTGGTGAAATGAAAAATACCAGTCATGGTAAAGAAGACAAATAATAATTTAAAATTCCACTTAAATTCAGGGTAACTACTTTTTTTTTTTTTTCCTCAGTCATGTGGCTAATTCAGGAGAGAGGTTTTCAGTGGATTAGCAGCATTGGAATCTTGTTTGGTACACCTTTCCATTGTTTATGATTGATATATTAAT
Organism: Toxostoma redivivum; assembly: GCA_013397375.1. Classification (NCBI taxonomy): domain Eukaryota; kingdom Metazoa; phylum Chordata; class Aves; order Passeriformes; family Mimidae; genus Toxostoma; species Toxostoma redivivum. The sequence goes on from VXBI01008523.1 coordinate 269,511, forward strand.
TTCTGTGATTACCAATACTATGTCTTCTGTAAGTAGCTCTGTATTAATCTTTTTGCTTTCAGCTTCTTGAAAATAATGTCCTGTTGATAATATCTGATCCCTGTAAAATATGACCTAGTTCTTCAGTACTCTTCTTGAAATCACCATATGAACATATACCTTAATACCATTTTCATGTAAAACTTTGCTGTCAGTTATTTATGTTGCAAAGCCAACTCTTGATTATGTAAATCTTATTTGTGAAGCATCTATCCTTCATCTCTCAGGTACACTTAAATATCATAGATCATCTGGAAAAAACTAAGCTTTCCTTACCTAGTTTATCAACAGAGAAGCTGCAATGCCATAGATAGTTAGTCTTTGTGCTGCTTTCAAAACTTCAGTATTGTCATAGTTAAATTGTCTTCCTTGATGGGTTATTATTCCTTTCAGATGTAAATCTAAACAGAAACTGAAAGGAATACAGTCTAGCTCCAACACTGATTTTCTTCTTGAATACTTCATACTTCTATAAAAATGAACACTGATGTTCTTTGTGGTTTTCCTACAGGGAAATAAGTACAATTGGGTCATCCAAGAGCAGTAGATGGACCATGACATTACCTATTCAAACAGTAGCCTGTGTGTATTTGCCAGCAAATCCTCTCTGCACAACAAACCTACTGTTTTAGCAAGTTACACAAGAGATTTTGTCCTCAGGTTTTGTTTAAGAGTTTCCTTGTAATTTATGTGTATGAATATTTACTAAAAGGCCCAAAGGGATACAGGAAATGTACTGTAGAGATGCTCATTTTTAAGAGGAGCATCTTATTAACTTTACATTCTAATCTGCAGGAATATTCCATGAATGACCTTGGTACATACACAGTGAGCGGCCAAAACAGCTAAGCAGAAATGTTGTGTTCCTTACCAGAGAGGAGCTGCCTCCTTCTTTGGCTAAGAGGGATACTAGGATGCAGATAAAACTACAAACTCAGTGACACCAAACCACTGAAAGATCAGAGTGTGGACATCAAGGTCAGGGATTCGGAAGACTTTTTAAGAGACATTTTGGAAAATGAAGCTTGGACAAGAAAATGGTATTAACCTGTAAAGGAATATCATGCAAGTAAAAGACTTTGTCTCAGGCTAATTCATGTCAAAGCAGCATTTTCTTCACCTTACTACCATCAAACCTCTGGTCTCCTCTCCCCCCAGTTTTCACTGGAGAGAAAAAGAAAAGTTTTTCAATCAGAATAGATGCTCTGCTGCAGCTCCCGAGCTGTGGCACTGCTGTGCTGTCCAGCTCTGGTCTCATTTCAGTCAGGCACATCTCTGCCCCTCCTTATCCACCAGGGCTTTTCTCAGTCACTCAGTCTTGCCTATTCCAATGTTCCATCCTCCCACTGCCCTAGAAGGTGTCTGGTAGGGACAGGTGTCTGCTCCTCTGTCTTTCAGCAAGACTCCCATCACACATGATTGTCAGAGGCTGATAAGCTACACCTCTCTGCAATACCCAGAGCTGCACCTTGAGCCATGAGCCTGCAGACCTCTGTTGCACCTCTGCCTGCCCTTGCTGTGCTGCTGCTGGGTTAGAAGAGCCTGTGTGTGGGCTGAGCCAACACCTGAGGGCTGGTGTCTCTGACACTGCAGTCCTGGGGCAGCTCTCCCAGATTGTGTCACAGAGGTGGCCAACTGGAGCTGGACTGATGGATGTGCTTGGGAGAGCCCTACAGCTGACAGCAGCTGCTCACCCTTCTCTCTGCTTTCTCTACCCTTGATGTGTTTGGAGCAGCTGGTGGGGGTGCAGAGAAAACTGCTGCAGATTTGCCTTTCTCTTCCATTGGGACTGACTGAGGGTATACTCACCAGGAGGACTGGAAGCAGTGCACTGCCCTCTCATTTTCTTGCCTTCACTCCTCTGATAGTTATCCTTACTGCTGCCAGCATTCTCCTCTATCACCATTTCTTGGTATCCTGCTGATAAAAGAGGAAAAAAGAATTGTCAAGTCGCCAGGACATGATTGTATGAAAAAAAGCCAGAGGAGTACAGTACAAACTGCCTCAAATGAGAGAATAGCTAAAACCCCCAACATTGGTTGTTTAAAAGATGGACTTTTAAAAGCCTTATCTGGGGAGGAAAGCATTTATTTTTCCATTGTGTAGTGTGGGGAAAATCAAGAGAAAGAAAAAGGTCAGTAAAGAAGGTGGTAGCTTCCAGCTGCTTATCTTTGGCTTATTTATTGAAGAGGAGTAGTAGAATCTCTATGTCTAATCTGGGTGCACCTTGCTCCTTTCATGCATCTATTTCAAGAAAAGCATTTTTGAACTCCTTAGTCTTTTCCCACTCATTGTTATTGTTTGTAACATGTCAGAGAGCATCTTGGGGAGCTGCAGGGCTCTCAGTTTACAGGTGGATGATCACTGGGGAGCCAGGGGCTGCTGCTCCTTGAGGGACAATGTGAGGTAGCCATCGTGGCTTGTCTATGCTGGGAACTTAGATGCTCACAACAGAGACCTTTTACCTCCTGTATTAAAGTCATAATTGTGCTGACTAATGTGAAGTTCTTTGATGTTGGCTAACTATCTTGAACTTGCTTTTAGTTTCAGATAATTGTAAACAGAAATATAACATGCAAAATAGGTTCTAGTTTCAAATAAGTGTACCAAGAAAAGAGGAAACAACACGAAAGAGAACACCAGCAAAAGAAAAATTAGCTATTAATTATTTTCTCAAAAAAGTTGGAACCTGAACACCTTCCTTCCATCTATCCAATTAATTTGCTGCAGATTTTCTGAATTGCATTGTTAAGGGCACTACTTTTTTGCCTAATGTCTCAGATTGCATAGATTGCATTCATGAGATTACACCAACTTTTAGCATCCTTTCTTCCTCTGCAGGGGTCACAGTCACATTTATAATTCTTTGGGGTATATTATCCAGGTAGTAGTTCCTCAACCCTCCTGAGATATGGTGTCCCTTTGGCACATCAGGAACTGTCTTTCGTATGTCCATCCTCAACACCTTAACACAGTGAAGAGTCTTGTCACCTCCAGGCTCACTGTGAAATAATCTGTATCTAGTGAATCATATTTTTCTATCTTCTTTTATATAGATTATATGATCTCCTTAGTTAGCCTTTGAAAGACCCTGTTAACTCACTCTTCACCTGTGCCAATTTTGAAGTATTCTAAATGTAGTTGTGCATTTTAGACTGAACTTCAGAAAACCGTCTATGACTCGTCTTCTGTATTGTGTGTGGTATTCAAATCAAAAGGAGAAAAAAGTCAGAAACACACAATAAAAAAAGTTAATATCACAAAGCATTTGAACTTTCCATCTTATTGTTGTTGTGTATGTGTGCTAAGCCTTTATAGCTGTTTTCATATGTTCAAAATCCATTTTTGAAATTTGCTTCTGATGGCTGTATGCATCCTAATGCAAAACTGTCCTTAGCAAATACTTGGAATGTGTGTTACATTCAGACACTGTAATTATGTTTAGCAAATGCTGATATTTTTTAGAAAATGTAATTATTTTTCTCCTTAAAACATACAGAACCTTATTCAATAAAGCTATGCCAACAAAATGTTTGATTTACACAGATGGAATATCCAGAAGAATTGATAGTAAAAGGTGCTGATCCACTCTTGACTTCAGCCAAGGCAATAAAAGGTAGATTTGGTAAAAAAAAATCCCACTAATTTCTGTAGTCAAATCAGCACTATCAATTGCTATGTTGTCCTGAAATATGACAGAAATTTTGGTAATGATAAGGAAATGAATGTTGGTAATGATAAGGAAAAGTGGTTTTGAAATGAGAACAATACTGAGAAATGGATAAATGCATAGTCTCCGGTTAATACCAACTGTAACAGGAACATTTGGGAGATGATAAGCAAATTAGTCTTGGTGTGCTATGCATAATTGCTAATTATTTTTTCCAAGATAGCTCATTTATGTCCTTTTCCAATAATCTTAGGTCATTCACTTTAAAGTATTACACTTTGCATCCTTTGAAGGCAGTGACAGAACCCCTGCTGATTTTGAGGTTAAAATCTAAGAATCAAAGAATGGTTTATAGTCAGCACCAACTTGTGTGGCTTTCTCTTCGAAGAATTTACAGCCTAGAAGCAGCAATGCATGGAGATTTCAGCATAAGATATTTTGGCTAATGTGTTGAAGGAAATAATTTCTTGTGCAGTTTTGCCTTCTGCCAGGATGGCAAGGAGCTGAATGCTTCTTTTGTTTCTGAAGGAAAACTCTGCTATAAGTGAAAGCAAAAAAACCCCAATCAAAAAAAAAAGCCTTATAAATTGGTTGGAATGACGTGATTTACCCTGCTGGATAATTCTTCTTTATAGATGTGTTTTACCCTATTATACTTGTACATTTTTTTAGTTACTTTCTCATGTGTCCTTTGCTGTTTGAAGTTAAAGGTATTACTATTGTATTTTCAAGAAAAAAAATTAAAATAATAACTACTTTTGTAATAGTGTGTTTGATTAAAAGAGTAAGTTCATTTGAGAGCAAAGAAATAAATCTTCCATTTGTTATGAACAGCCAGCCATTGGAGTAAAAAGTGAATGTACTCTAAGTTCCACAGGTTTTCGGATCATGGGGAATGAATTTTCCAAAAAGTACTTTATTATAAAATAGGAAAACTGGGTTCCATCTATCTGAATTTTAATGAGATTCAGCTCATAGGCTGATGGTTATTGATGCTCTAGGGGTATGTGCAGTAACTGTACAAAGGTGCCTTATTCTTTACTGGGTCATGTGTAAACCAGCTGTTTGCTCACTTGATGACTTCTGCCTTTATTATTCATGTTTGTACAAAACACAGAGATCTGACCTGAATATTTCATTTATTTTTGTTTGAATGACCTGATTATCAAGCATCTTATGTTTATTGATTAATCCTCAGTGCTCTTCTTAGTCTGTGTTTGGGGAGTCCTCGCTTTTATTGTTCTCGATCACTGGCATCTCAGCTGTGACCTGTCCACTACTCACATGGAAGAAGTACTTTTCCACCATCTTTCTGATTGCCTTTCTTTATAACTTCCCTCACTGAATGCCCTTTTTTTGCCCTCAGATAATGTTATTAAAATTATATAGATTTACTGCTTTCTTACTGTTACTTGAAGACCTCTGTAAATCAGTGCCTTTGACAGTCATCTTACTATACCTCTGTTTTCTTGCTTCTTCATGTATTTTTCTCCTCCCTCTTTTCTTTCCAAAGCAGCTGCCAAATTCTTGTTAATGTCTTATCTATTCTTTGCTAATTTGAGAATGAGATGTAGTTCTATTATGTTCAAGCAGAGTGCAGTGAATTCTTCATCTCTCACTTGTGCAGAGTGCAGTAAATTCTGTATGCCTCTCTTGTTCAGTGAGCTTATGGACTTGTCCGTATCATCTTCATGTTATCGTATGTCATGTCAAAAGTTCTTACCATTATACCCTTTGATTTGATTATTGTTCTTATCAAGCTGGACTCTCACCTGGTCTTTGTGGTCAGAATGATGAATTCTTTAAATGTTGACACAGGCAAAGAGGAAATAAGTAAATATGTATATTAGAAACTGAAGAAGGTGCAGAAACAGAGACCATCCCAGCTTCATGTTGCTACACTATGCACTATACACTATATGACAGCACAGTCAATTTAATAAAAGGGACATGTAGTTTTCCATACTTTGCACCCCTTCCATCTCATTTTCGCTGTGCTTCATAGAAAAACACTAAGACAAATGTGCATTAACAACTTGTGCTGAGTTACATGAAGAATGAAGTGCAGAAAGGCTAGGGAAAAGGAGTGGTATTGTATTTACTGTGAAATAAAGTGGACAGTAGAAAAATCAGAAAATAAAATAAGCCTTTTCTTGCCTAAGTTTAGTCTTTGCTTCTCAGATTTTTTAGATTGTAACTTAATAATGTTGCATTTTGATTACAGTGTCTATATTGAAACTGGTGTGCATCATAATTGTCAGCACAATAATTGTCAGTTGTCCAATATTCATGTTTTATCTACAGAACTCCACTTAGTATCTTGTAATTTCAGTTTAAACTTAAATTCGTTCTGGTCTTGGTCTATATCACTTGCATATGGTACATGTGATTTTGTTTTGGTAGGTTTTTTGAATGTCATGATTGAGTAATTTAAAATACTCTCATGTCACCACTCCTTAAAAATCTTCAACATCAATTATTTTTTTTTCCTTTTGAGACACCAAGTATTAATTTCTAAAATTTTTTAAATTGCCAGCCTGTCCTCTATGCTGTCCTACAGTCCCAGAAGAGTCTGATTCTAACACTTATTGTCTTTTGCAGCTGTCCAAGTTATTTTCTTCCTGAATTAGGAATACCTTCTATCTCAAGGACTCCTTCTGCAGTCCTTTCAAGTTTTCCCTAATTATACTTCAAGATTCATGTTGTTGTAGTAACATTTGCTCTGATAAAGGATACACAATTCCTCTGGTCTACTCTTGACTTTTTATGCATCTAATAGTATAGTCATTATTTGTCTCCTGGTTTTAAAATTATGAAACCAATTATCAGATCATGCAATAACTTTTTACATGGAAATTCATTGATTTATTTTTATTTTTTTTCTAATTTTTTCTTATGTCTAGGCATTGTGATGTCTGTCATGTTTTTCTGCTTATAATTTTAACATGTCTTTGGTGGTGTCTTTTCAGTCTTGTAAGGGACTTTGCATATAAAATGTCTGCAGCTTTTCTTGGTAGCAGTCTTTCATCAAGTCTTTTAAAAAAATCTAATTTAAAAAAAGCATATTCACACATTGTAATGAAGAAGTTAATTATTGAGTCAGTATCGGTGCCAAACATAAGCCTAACCCTATTGGGATTTCTTCTTGTATTTGGCCTTATTACCTCTGTTGTAGGCTCTGCCACAACAAGTGAGAGGTTCTTCATCTCATCCAGTAAAGGAACTGCTAGACAGACCTACTCACAGCCTTAAAAACTGTCATTTTGGGTGTGGCAGGAAGTGAGAAATACTTTCAAATGGCACATGACTTCTACTGATAATTTTGCAAACTTCATCAGTAATGGGTAATAATATCCTGTGATTTTAACTTACTGTTTTCAATACATTCAAGAATAATTACAGATTAGTCCACCCATATACATTCAGCTGCAGCAGTAAATAGAGAAGAAAAAGGTTGGGTTTTTTTTTCACTTTTCTCAATCTCTAGGTAGAATGGGAGATTGCTAGCTTCATGAAAAATCAAGACATTTCCAGGGAAATAGGAAAACAAGGAAAGGGGGCAAAAGTTGGAGGAAGGGAAGAGGGAAGAGAAAACAAAAAGTCATCTGGTTTTCTAGAGGTCAACCACACTGAGTGATTGATTGAGTGATTAGATTTGATTTGTTGCTGCAATCTCTGGAGCAAACCTCACATCCATCTGACATGCAAGTTCATCTAAAAATTTATTTGGAGAAACTGCTGTGTTTTGTTCTGCTGTGACTCATGTAGAGAAAATTAGTACAGAATCCTTCTTGCTAAGTATCCACATCTGCTAGGGCTTATCCCAACTTCCTGATAGAGCATACAGCTACCAGATGTTATCTGAAGAGCGGCTTGTTGGCAGCTGGATAGAATGGGCCAAGGTTTGATTGCTAAGCAGTATCACTTGTCAGAACATATGAGCCATGCCAATGTTACTCTTCATTCCATTTTTTTTGTCTGCAGTCTTAAATCCATTAGTGCAATGAAGTTGTAACATCTGAAGGAATATATTTTGCTGCATTGAGCAAAAATAGCATAAATGGGGAGCATCTGTCATGTATTTAAAACCAGTACTCGTGGTGTTTTTCTTATTGTTCAAATTGCTTTTGGATATTTCTGCATACCTCCATCAAATCTTCCAGTTATATGTGAATTTCAAAATACTAAGATGATAAAATTATTAAATGTTCAGTTGTTTGTGACACCAGGAGACGCTGGAAGAGTAACAAGATGTTTATATGGCAGGAGTACAATACAGTGTGTCAGTTCTTGACAGCAAAACATCAAAGTGTTCTTGTTTGCTAGGTTGTTTTAGGAAGCATTTCATAGGTGCCTTCCTAAATCAAGGTTTGAGCCTTGGAAACTGAGATATGTTCTACTCTGAGATGGTGATCCCTAGATGGGTGTTTATCCTAAGAAATAGAACTATCCTAGTGATGGCTGACCTGTTCCAAGATTCTCTTTAAATAACTCTGTCATTTCATTGAATGCTGAATTTCTGCAGAGAATGAAATTAGCTGTTTTCTCTCTATAGGGAGAGGTGGCAAGGAATTTTTCCAGAAGAGCTAAATATATGTTGTTTTCTTGATTGTATTTTATCTATATTTTTGCTGAGTTGGACAAAATCAAATACATTAAGTGTTTATAATCAGATTTAATACCAGCTCAATCCTTGTCCCCAGTTCAAGGGCATTTGTGCCATTCTGTAGACTTAAACGCTCGAGTAGTCTTTAGAAAACCACTGGAGCTATGATTGAAAGCCTTCCAATGTTACCTTTGCTTTAGAGAAAGTAGGTTTACAATGCCCTCAGAGCCTGTCTAGGTATAATTCCATAGTTTATATGGTCAGATTGTAAGTGTTGTTTATATCTTTCTCTTTTGAATTTTTGTTGGAGTTCAGTCAGGAGAGAATGCCTAACATGGCTAATATCCCTTCCTTGTGAATAAACAAATTGTACAATTTGTTTTGTAAAATCACTGACAATGAAGTACTCCCTCCTTTGGAGTAATTAAAAAAAATGAAGTCTTTCTTTTTTTTCTTACACTTGAAATCTTTATTTATGATATGGACAGTCCACCACCACTGTGTTTTTTTCCCTGTTCTTCCTCTACTCCCCAAAAGATTGCACTGGAAATAATGTCTTTCCAGCAGGTGAAACAGATTTTGGCTTCTTAAGTATTCCTGTGGTGGCTTCCTTTTACCTCAAGTTTAGCTGCCACTTCTCCTGAAGGCTCATCCTGTCTCTGCACTTGCGGTTATCTGTTGTTCTCATTTCTCTTTGATGCTGCCCTTCAATATATCAGAACTTCCTGTTGCTGGCAATATACGTTACTTTCCATGTTTTCTTTCCATTTATGCTTTCACTGCTTTTTCAAAACCCATTAATGATAATTACCCACATAATAAAACTAAATACATTACAAAATTAAAAAAAAAAACAAAAAAAAAAAAGAAAGAAATACAGTGTTCTAAAATAAAAGGCCTGTTGAGGTTGCCAATTGCCAGGTACCACCTCTTGAGAAGTTTATGCCTTTTTTCCATTTGTCTGGAGGCTGTTATTCATACTTGAGAAATTGGCCATATAGTTTTGGCATACAGACTCCTGGAGAATGGGAGAGTGCACTATGCCTGGCTGCAGGTGGGTCCATGCTGCTCATGGACTTGATTAATTCCAACAGTCCATCTGAAGGGCACAGACCCAAGCTGTGGTGTAGCAGTGCAACCCTCTTTGGTCAAACAGTCCCACATTCTTCCCTGATGGCATGGACCAGCTCAAGTTAGGAGAGAAGAAATCAGAGCGTATAAGGAGCAGCACTGTTCCCAGTTTGTCTGATGCAGATATCAAGTCAACACCTTTCCGCATTCAAGAGTCTGTCCTCTGCACCATAATGCTTTCTGTAGAATCACAGAACATTTTGGATTGAAAGAGACCTTTGAAGGTCAACCCTCTTCTGCAGTGAGCAGTGTTACCTTCAAGTCGATCAGGTTGCTCAGAGCCCTGTCCAGCCTGACCTTGAATGTTTCCAGGGTTAGGGGTCTCAGAAGGGTGGAGGAGAGGGGCAGGATCACCTCCCTTGACCTGCCATATTTATTTTGATGCAGCCCAGGACACAGCTGGCTTTCTGGGCTGCAAGCACATTTTGCTGGCTCTTGTCCAGCTTTTCATCAGCAGCTCCCAGTCCCTTCTCAGCAGGACTGCTCCCAGTCCCTTCATCCCTCAGACTGTATTGATGCTGGAGGCTACCTCGACCCAGGCGCAGGACCTTGCACTTAGAGTGGTTGAATTCTCTCTCTCATTCCTTGCAGGAGGATGTAGTCTAACCTGTCACATAAATGCTACCAAGTTCCACCACCCTAAATTTTTCCTATGGCAATTCAATACATAATCACATATATTACAGTCTACAATGAGTCAGATCCAAATACTTTTTCTTCACATTCTGTTCAAGCCAAACTCAGGTACTTTTCCTTCCTTTTATGTCTGTCTGCTGAAAAGCATAGTTTGTCCATTTCTCTCATTCACCAGTGTTTATGGAGATGGTCCTGGTTTTAACCAGTGTGGGGTGGTGAAGCATGATGTTATTAGACATGGCAGTCTGTTTGCCTGACAGAACCACCAGAGATGAACCTGTCAGGAATGTCTCCACCAAAAAGTTTTGCTCAAAGGCCTTTTAGTCAGATTACTTGACACTTACTCATGAACTATGACTAACATTGCCTCTTAAAACACTCTGTATGTTTATTTTATAAGCCATATGGCCCAAACTGGCCTAGTGTTGTATAGGTGTGAAAGACAGTCTGGATAGATTTAATTACTTTGGACTTCTGAGCCTTACAGTAAAATAAGTTTCCATGGTAATGTAATTACTGTATTGTGTTTTATATAATTTATCCCTATGTCCCTCTGGTTATTTCTTGATATTTTTTTCACTTTCTTCTGGAAAACTATGTTTTCAGGAAGAAAACCAAAACACCTAAATAATTAGTTCTGAAAAATAATTGCTGTGCATATTTAACTTAAAACCAGATGTGAAATATGTGGCAGTTAGGAGCTGAGAGATTTCACCTAAGGGTTTTGCTAATGGATCACTGGAAGTCTGTGAATATATATCTTTCGGCTCTTGTGGGAACTTTGCAGAATAGTTAATAGAATCTGAATTAGTGATCCTCACTAATTAGTTAGACCCTTTTTTCTTTGTAGTCCTTTTAACACTTTGTAGCTGTTAAAAATGTTATGTATACAAAATAGTACGTGAGAACCTTTTCAGATGAATAAAAGATTTAAATATGGCTGGGCTATCAGTTTTTCTTTACAAGAGCTCTCACTCAGTGAAGTGTTGACTGTGGTAAGCATGATGCATGGTAAGCAAGTGGAGTACAGTTTTCTTAAATTATTTTTTGATACTGTAAAAATATTTTACTGCAGTTCAGCTGTCAGTTTCTCACAGAAGTAGTGACCAAATTCATGGGTAACTGTTCCAGGCAAAGTAATGCAGGAATTGTTCTCAGAGGATGCTGCAGCATGGGTGTTTAAAATACAATGCAGGTCTGTCTTTTGTGTGCCCTTAATCTGAAACCGGGTAATGCGTCAGTGTACATTGACTTGTTATTCTACAGTGTGATAAATAATTGTATGGACTTTTTCTTAGTGATGCATTTTCTTAGGCTTTTTGTCTTACAATCAGTGATTTAAATGTCATTAGATAACATGCGCATAATCATGATATAGACCATGCAGAGCTTGCAGTTTTTTCTGCTGACATAAATATTCCATCTGTGAAAAAGATGCAATGTAATACAAAGAAATGATAGAACAGGAACATACCAAGGAATGTACACAACAATCATGTTTTAAGCTCAATGTAAATTCATGCATGCATAAACCATGAGAGTCTGAAGATGGCTGTAAGCTCTATCCTGATTTTTACCTTATAATATACTGAAGAATTATCTGTGATGCTAAAAGATGGTTATTTTTGGCATTCTATATCAATTTCCTATTCACACAGCAACTGGTGGCAACTAAAAATAATTCTGGTTTAGTACAAGCTAAAAATCTGGTCGCATTTGGCACATGAACAACATGCACAAATAAAATTTAAGATCCCCTGTTCTGCTTTTTCATTCGAGCCCACTCATCAAGCTTAGTTTGCTGCCATTTGAAAGCTATTGAAAAGCCATTAACTGGCAGGACTGTGAAAGCCGCAGTGCAGCAGCACACCTCAGTGCTGGAAGAATGTGGCTGCAAGTGCACACCAATTAAATCTTTCTATTCCTGGGGATGTGGGATTAGGAGCGGTGTCAATCAATTGTGCTACAATAGCACGTGCAGTAGTCATGGTTCGAGACGCACAGAGGTTTATCGTAACTCCAGCAGCCTGCTGAGGGTGACTTGGAAGCCTCTGCAAGATCCTGGAACAGAACCTATGCTAAATAATGTATTCTGAGGTGTACTGGATACCTGAGGAAGGGCTTTAAATAATGCATTTTCTGGGCATGACAGTTGTAGCAGAAGAGAATGCTGGAACCTGTAGCAAGACTACAGCCTGAGATGAAAGAATGTCTCATTACCATTTTATCAAATGCTGTAAGTAACAAAATGGTTATTTTGCTTTTTAAATTGTCTTTATTCTCTGAGGTGTGTCTTTTCATTACATATGCAAAAAGTCAAAAGCAGATGCTGCATGATGTCAACATAGTAGTGGGGAAGGGGAGTTGTTACTTTGCATGTGAATATATAGGCAGAGCCCAGTGTTTCTTTCTCTCCTCTGTTCAGAGGTAACTTCATTGTGTGTGTAATAATGCTCTCATTCTGAACTTCATAATGATCAGCTTTTAAAACTTTTGTTTAAATTAATCACCAAAGAATGGAATGTCCGAAACGTCATTGACAGCATAATGTTAAGGACGCCTTTAAGGACAGTCTTGGAACATGGCTCTCACACTTTGCAAGGATATACAAATGAGAATAGCTTTATAATTACGAGCCCAGTTCATCACCTACTGTAGATCAAATGCTTGCATCCCCTCCTTATCAAAATATCTAACTATTCGGTGTGACAGACTTAAAAAAATAATAATGAACTTTTAACCTTGAATCATGCAAGCTTGCCTCCTTAAAGACATCCTGAAATTGGGATCTATGCTAAATGTATTGGATTAATTGCAGAGAGAATTCCTAACAGCATTTTTTTTTTCAAGGCTGCTTGTCTTCCTAGCTGCACATTTTTCAATCTTTTAGGATTTGTCTTTGAAAGCATCCAGGGTCTGAGTGGAAATTGCTGGGTTTACATCAGAGAAATGAATTATTCTTTAACTATTTATTTTGGACAGCCAGTGGTAGTTCAATAGCCACACATATTTTTTATTAAAGCATTTAGAAAACTTCTGACTTTAGTGATTATGGCAGAGTTTTTACATGTCAAATAGCAGACTGCTGTGAAAGGTTTTTCTCTCCAGATCATGGTCTTTGATGACTTAAGTGTACCAAGGACATTTTGAAACCATTTTAAAAACACTGTGTTATAGTTAATAAACAAGTAATGTGATTCTTTGCTGTCTTAATATGAAATTAAGGTGCCCTGGAAGTATTTTAGTAATTCAAGTAAAAATGATTTATACAGGCTTCCTCTGGTCTGGATTCAATGGGATTGGTGTATGGACTGCTTTTAATACTCATGGGAGTCATTCCCCGTTCATGCGGAGAAGCAGAGATTAGTTTTACTGCAAAGTTTTAAAGGTACATTCTAGGAATAAATCTTTGACCTTGTATTGAGATTTGATAAATGCAAATGAGGAATTTTAAAGATGTCAAGATTAATACCTTGAAGATGTCAAAAAAGTAGTGTTCGATCTTTATTCACTTTAAAATTACTCTTACAGTAAAATTGTAGCAAATCTAGATAGGCATGTGTCAATAGCATATTAAATAAGTAACTATTCAGTGAAATTATAGGAAAGATATGGGGATGACCCTGAGGTTCTCCTGTTAAAAGGAAGCAGATGATGACTAATTGGAATGTTCATTGCATTGATTGTAGAGATGAAGGACTATCAGAGGGAAAGGTGAATGTACGCCTCAATTTTGTCAATAATATTTGTTTCCTTTTCTTCAGATTTGGAATTTTGATTAGTGCTTTCTCAGTAAATCGAGGTGTTCTACCCCACAGCTCTTTTCTTCCCAAATAGTGTCCTTTAGAAGACAACGGATGCTGGCTGGAGCCTGACAGGAGTTTTTTCACTGCCCATGCTTCTCAGAATTGGCAAAAGTGCTTCCATTTCCACCTGTAATTAGTGAAGGAGAAGCACTTCCTCTGCAATGCTCCCCTGAGCATTATTCTCGGATTAACATGCCAATATGTTGCAGATATTTGTGTTTGGCAGACAGCTGGGATCAAAGATGGGCCAGGGCTGCATGCGCAGTTGCAGCACCAGCAGCGTTCTGAGATGTGCTGAGAGCAGCTGAATCTCATAGTGGTTGGAACGTGACTCTTCACACCCCACTTTGCTTTTAGTTCATTTCACCACTGATTTCTGTATCAGAAAGAAAGGACACTGATCCAGAGGAAGCACAGTGGCAGAGCACTGTCCCTTTGGGTAGAGAGGAAATTCTAAAAGGCACAGATTAATGATACTTAAAAGCTAGTGTTCTATGAACTATAGTGCTATGTACCTGTTTTTTGCATATGTTTGCATTTTGTTTTTTTAATCTTTGCAGGAGTTGGGTGTGGAAATCTGAGCTGAGAAGGGCTATAGTTATTCCCTGATGATATTAGTATAATTTTAATAATATTCTTTCATTTTTTCATGGCATTGCTCCCATTAGAAGGCTGTGAAAATCAGATATACTTCACTATCTAAGTCACCATCTTGTCATAAGACCTTTCAGGCTGGAAAGATCCAAACGGCTTTCAGGCTTTGAAAGCTTTCCAGTCCACCACAGACTCATAAAATCATTAATGTTGGAAAAGACCTCTAAGATCATGGAGGCCAACCATTATCCTAACACTGCCATGTCCACCACTAAAACACATTCCCAAGCACCATATCTAAAAGTTTTTTGAACAGTTCCAGGGATTGTAATTCAACCAATTTCCCGGGCAGACTGTTTCCAGTGTTGATCACACTTTCAGTGATTTTTCGTACTATCCAATCTAAATGTGCTCTGGCACAACTTGAGGCCATTTCTTCTTGTCCTGTCTCTTGTTACCTGGGAGAAGAGACTCATTACAGCCTCCTTTAAGGCAATTGAAGAGAGTGATAAGGTGTCCCCTGAGCCACCTTTTCTCCAAGTTAAACAGCTCCAGCTCCCCTCATAAGACTTGTGCTCCTGACCCTTCTCCAGCTCTGTTGCCATTCTCTGGATACTCCCTCCTGCTCTGAGCAGGGGTAGCTGTGTGGTCAAACCAGATTTTCTGGGATCATGCCCAGTGAGGTCTTCCATGCCAGTAATACTCTGGAATGGTGCCTGCTTCAGCCATCATGTTGTCTTTAGCTGGCACCTGCAGCATTTAACACGCGAGCTGAATGTGTGTCTGCCTGTTGGAGCAGCTCATGTTGTCACTACTCGTGCCCATCTCCTTTTTGCAGCCAAGTATTGCTGCTGCTCAGAGCTGTCCCTGCCTTTGCTGGTAGCTTATCCTTGGCAATCTATGAGTATTTAGAAAAGGGAACAGTGGTTTGTAGGAGAGCATCACATATTATCTGCCAGCTGCAGGGTACCATTTTGTCTTGATGATTTGTGTGACAGATTGTACAAATGAATGTAATTTTGCAAATTAGGCAGCACCTTGCTGCTGTCTTCTGTCCCTTGTATATCTAGTTATGATATAAATATCATTTATATGTTATGGCAGGGGTTTTCTGCCTTTGCTCTGGACTTCCTCTGAGAGATCTGCAAAGGTAACTAATAAAAAAACTACTTTAGCAAGGAGACTTAAGTTTGTTACTCCGAGGTCTGATTTCCATTGCAAGTGCTATAGAGGTGCAAAAGTGCAAACAGAATAAAAACCTTGTTAGAATGCGTTATAGTCATGCCCAGTGGAAGTCCAAGCCAAGTGAATTTTCCAAATATTAGGATCAGAAAATCTGAACATCAGCCTCTACTTCTATTCTTTCTGGGTTATCTGTTTCCAATTCCTTTAAATCCTTTGTATGAATTAAAACCCACTGAATTGTGCTATGTTACAGCCCGATACCTACAGTGATCTGGGATGGAAATATTAATTAGGTGTTCATTGGTAAATTTAATTCGGGATTGGAAGCAAGATATAAAATAAACATAATTATTTTCTTCAATATCTGTCCCTTATTACTTTCAGGACCTGATTACATGGCAAGGATTGTCCATGAAGTGGTAGCTCTCCTGAACCTTATGGAGCTTGGAAAGGGTTGGGGGTAGATGTGATATGATACATTAGTTTCAGTTTTCAGAGGATAGAGACTTGAACTTGACTCTCCCATGGATGAAGAAGTAATACTGGGAGTGAAACATGATACCTTCGTGTCAGCTTTCTTATTGTGAGACAGCCTGTGACACTTTCATCTGTGCCTCAGTAGAGTGAGTTATTGTAGTTTAGACCAATTAAGAAGAGGAGCCTCAAAGGAAAAATTGGAGACCTTGTTGGTAGTTGGTCAGTGACACAAGAACCCTTTACCTCTGTGGCAGCATGTGCAGGATGTGTGATGACCCCAGTAACAGTGACACAGGTGTTCTGTCACACTGGATGGTTAGTGACATAAGAGAACTAGCAAAGTTTTTGAGGTGTTTTCTCCTTCCCATAAGCAGGATTTCTTCTATTCCAGGGTTAGGCAGGAGGTAGTAATCATTTATTTATTGTATATTCTGGTGTCCTAGAGAATTCTCACATCTTGGACATGTCCTCTGCCTCCAATGAGGAGCTCAAGGGACAAAATAGTAAAAATATGCAGGTGGTGGAAATGAGAGCTGTAAATAGAAGCAGGGATATCTGTGATAGTCTTTATTCAGCACCTGTCCCATTAATTTAGGTTGATAGTTCATGATGGTATCTGCTAACTCTCATGTCACGGTTTATTTCTGCAATAATAGAGCTAAGTACACCATGGCTGCAGGGGAAAATTCCTTTTCCTTGTACATGCTTATAACACTGTGACCTGTGGCATGAGGTTAAGATTGTTACTGAAATGAGATGCTTAGCATGACTGAGTGATCCTGCCTGCTGGAAATGAAACTGGGAGGCAGAGTCAGGAGTCATCTGCCCTGGGAATCCTGGAAGAGCAGGAGGAGTGGCTCTGCGAAATGAACCACAGCTGGGGAGTTTTAAGGTCCTATGAAGGCACATAAAGCAAGTCTGGGGGAGTAAAGAGATTTTGATGAAAGATATTTGCTTGAGAAGCTCATACTGAAAAAAATATATAAAGGATTGCTAATACAATACATGATATTTTGTATTCCATTTTGACAGACTGAATGTGTCTGATGTATCAGTGATATACAGTGCAAACTTCTAAAAGAAGTTATATGATAATTCAGGTGTCATAAAAAATATCTAAAAAATTAGGTTTTTAATTATTCAGTTAAGAACAAATGGGTTTTATCTTATTAACCTTAACACAAATAGAGCCACAGCTAGAATATTAATTTTTATCTCTTTGTCTCTCACTGTCATCACAGGATAAGTGTGGGCCAACAGGAAAATAGGATATTATTTACCACCCATGAATGTCAGTATGTCTGTAGCAGTTAGATGTGTTTATCTATTTTTATGCTCCAGTTCCTGAGGTCATGTGACAATGACAGAAATGCAACATTAATTTTTTAATTTGAAGTAATTTTCTACCCAATCTAAATATTGTCAGGTTTGAGATTCATGACACTGGAAGGTGCAAGGAAAGAGATAAAAGTAATTTTTTATATCAGTATGTAGACATAGGAAGTTATACTTAGAAAAATGTATTTTGAGCTGTCAATAAGCCAATTAGCTTGGCACATTTGTAGTAGAAGTCTAATAATTTGCTAAGTGTGGTTCCAGTAAATAAAACTTACCTCACAGTAACAACTTTCCTAACGATGACAACCACATTGAATAGAATTTAATAATTTTATTAGGATTAATTTTTATATTAAATTGGTATTTGGAAAAATACACTTTGAAATAAGAGCAAAAGGACCAGTATATTAAATTGAACGCTATAAAATTTCCAACTTTGCATTCAAATAAGAATGGCTTCTATTTATAATAGTTTTGTGGAAATCACAGTTATTTTTTGTCATTATTTTGTTTGCTACTGTAAAAAATCTGTAAAGAGAAGAATCAGCACTTCCTGTGGAAAACTTTACTGAGGGCTTGTAAGAAATTCCTTATAATTTTGGTATTTGGAGTGCTTTTTTCCTCTAATATAGTTATTCTGCAAACAGCAAAGAAATCTTGCCACCCAAAAAATCAGATGAAAGAAGATTATAAAGGTCAAAGTACTATATTTTCTCACCATATTGGCACAGCATGTGTGAAGCTTCAGATTCTGATATTACATTTTTTGAGAAGGTTGCTGCAGGAACAGAGAGAGAAAAAAAATCCGAACCAACAACACAACCCTCTCAACCTCTTTATTTCCGTTTATGAAATTGTAGCAATATAGCCACTTTTCAATCCTGAAGTAGCTTCTTGCTCCAAATAATCACATTTATTTATTTTTCTTGTTTAACACAAATTAATATACTGCATCATGGTGAATTTTGCAGTTTCTAAGTTACAAAACCAAACAGAAAATATTTTTAGATAATTCAATTAACACCTGAATCAAAATTGCAACAGTATAAACATGATTATTTTAAAGCAAGTGAAATCTGAGATGGAACTAATTCTAATTTGTTCTTAAACAAATGAAAATAATTCAGCAAAAGCTTAGTTAGATTCGGAGCAAATAGAGAGTTCTCCTAATGCAAGTTTTTTTATATATCATAAAGGAACACCACCAATTAAATACAAATTCTGTTTGTTTTTTACAAGAGGTACTTTCCATTTGTTTGCTTTTGAGCAAATGCCTTCAGTGAAAACAACAGCAATATAAGACCTACTAAGAAAAATGTGCAAGTTTTGACTACTGCACATCCCTTCAGCCAACAGATGGGTCAGTGTGGTATCACTTTGTAGAAACACAAATGTGAGTAGTATGTCCAGAACTGGTTTTCTTGCCAGTGCCATTCATGTACATTGGAAGACAACAGTCCCTGACAACTTCCCCCATTTATAAGGTGATTCAGGGAGCCCTGACTTAGTCCGCTTTGAACCTTTTTGATGTAATAATGTTGTCTGGCAAGGAGTGTGTAGTGGAGGGCACCACACACAGTGAAAGAGCACTTGGTCATTTATTACATGCTTTTCATCCAACTAGAATATGGATGTTCCTGTTGGAAGTGTGCTTTATTGTCTTCATTTCATAGTTGATTTTAAAACAAAAAATGTTTTTCTCAGAAAAAAGGAGAAAAATAGAATCTGATATCTTTGGCTGTAAATCCTACAGGAGTGTCTCTCTGTGCAGGATGACATTTCAGAGAAGGTGGAAGCAGTATTCAGAGCACCTAAGCAGTAGATCTAGGCCATACCACCTCAGGTTGGTGGATTCCTGCTGTGGTTCCATTCAGTGAAAATCCTGTTACGAAGCACAACACATAAAATATATATGGGACCTTGTAAAGGCATCTACAGAAAATAGAGCAATGTATTAAGGTCATATTTTGAGAGTTAATCGATAGCTTTCTATGTGATGCCTTGTTTTGTAAATGTTGGCATCTAAACTGAGAAAGGATGGAAGCAGGCCTCTATTTTTTTTCTCTCTGTAGGAAGAATAGTAGTTTTGTCTTTAGGTAACTTATTGCAGGAGGCTCTAAAAATGTTAAAACAATGCATTCCTTACTTAACAATCATTTTATGTGAAAGGAGAGACATTATTTATTCAGGTTGCTCATGAACTGAACAGCTTGCTTTTCAGATGCTTTCCTTTCAACACAATTATTTGATTCTGTTAGCTGCAGTACTAATGTTAGTTGCAAAAGTGGTATGTGTAAATCATATAGACATAGTTGTGAAAAGTAAAGCTTTTAAGGCAAACTAAATTACTTAATTCTACTTAATCAGCAATGAATATATAGATTTATTTTGTCTTGGAGTGACATTTTTCTTTCTTGTGAGCAGTAATGTCAGAGTTGCAATAACAACTTCTGTTTGATTTCTACTTCAGTTTCTTCAACATCTGTAAAACCCTTTTATGTTCATCCAGTTATTTCTTCAGTAAAAGGTGCCTGAAGATTCATGTAAACTAGTTCATCTTTTGACACTGCTTTTTTTCAGTTAATCAGATGAGATTAAACTGTTCAGTTTTGATGCCTTAAGTTTTGAGTTTTTCTGTTCTGCTTGGGTGGGCTTTTCTGTTGTGTTTGGGCAGTGAAGACAAAACAGTCCTATTCCAGCTAAGGACTCTAGGACAATTCTTCAAACTTCAGGCCCTAAGCATAAACAACATGAAAAGAGGAGGGTGGGCAAGCCAGGAGGATGAAACTTCATTATTTGAAGCTATTAATTGGACAGTTGACTCCTGCATGCAAATGGACTAAAACCTGTAAAGATGTGAGATCTCTGTGCCCAAGCTCTTTTTTGCATCCATCTTGGAGCCATCCAGGCAGGGGTCATGACTGGTACTTGCCAGGGTGTGGTCTTTGAAGGCCTCTCAATAAATACCCATTTTATTCCCCTTAATCTGTGTAGCCTCTGTTCCAGCTCCTCTAGGCATCAGTTTCTTCTGTTTCCTCTTCTTTCTCTTCTTCCTCTTCCTCTTTTTTGAATTATCAGCCATATTTTCCCATTTCAATTTAACCCAGAAAGGACACTGCTGCATGTGTTCACAATCAAATGTTAAACTGCTTATCTTTCCTTCTGTTTCCATGCCTACAGTAGCATATGGCCACAAGTCTAGTGCTTGATGGTAGATGTGGAAGGTGACCTTGGAGACTGTTGTAAACACTGTTGTCAGGGAAGCCACTAAACCTGCTTTCCTTTTCACTTGCCCAGGAAGATCCAGCTCTCACTAGCAATCATCCTTGCTCTTCTAGCCTTAGCCAGGCTTGCCTAGACATACCCAATAATTACCCTGCCAGTGCAAGAGAGAGAAGCCTTCCAGATGCCAGTGGTGTGGCTTCACGTGCCAGAAATCCTCATGGGTTGGTTCTTCATTTTACTGAGGGGTTCTCTTTCCAGAGCTGTACAGGGCCATTTGGAGATGTCAGAACTGAGTCAAGAAGCTGACCTGAGTGTAAGAAACACAGAGCTGCAGTGCCTGTGTTGTCACTTTTGTGTGGCTGTCCAGTCAATGCACCAAAAAAGGAATCTTGTGATTTTACCTGTTAATCTCATCCATATGTGCTATTTTTGTCTTGGTATTCTGCCTAAATTTGCACTATATTAAATGAATTTTATTGTTCCATATTCTCTTCATTTTTAGGGCATATAACCTTTCTTTTTCCCTTTCACTCCTTGAATTTCTGTAAACTTTTCTCTCCTTAGTCACTGCTTAGCTAAGCTATGCATATTTAATTCTTTTCATCTTTCCTCATAAATCAGTCCCTTGGGCCCCAAAATCATTTGTGGTAGTTTCTTTTGAACTGCTCCAATTTGACTGTCTAGAATTGAATGCAATATTCCAGATGAGTTGCCTCTCTGCAGAATGGAGGAGGGCCAGTTTCCAATCCTCTTGCTGTTTGAAAACTGAGATGGCAGTCCCTTGATGTACACAGAAGAGGGACCAAAGGCCTACATATTAGCCCTGCTGCAGAATTTTTGTTAGCTTCACTGTGTGGTAAACTACTTTTCCATCTGCTTTTACTTTACAGTAATTTCTGTAAATTATTAGATTGTGTGTAGAACCACAGTTGACTTGGCATAGAATTTCCTTTCCTGTGTGCTTGCCAGTCCTTATGGTTAGGTCTGCGAACCACTGTTTCCTTTATGACTTTTAACTCCCTATGTTGTACGGTACTCAATATCCTCTTTGTCTTGATTCACATAATTCTTCACTAGCTTTTATATATGCAGGTTTTTGCAAATTTTGATTTATGTATTTTTCTCCTATGTTTTTTGTAATTTTCATATGCTGTATGATTCTTGAGTCCTGGCATATTTGCTAAGTAGTGATATCTGAGAATGTCTGTGATAAAAGAACTGCCTCAGTTTTGAAACAATCTGATTTTTTGTTTTTTTATTCAGGCAGTTGGTTGCTGCTGTTCAACTTTTTCAGTACCCTTGAGGTGTAGCAACTATAATTTTGGCTTCCTCTCACTGTTCACCAATGTGTTAATTCACTTTCCCAAATTTCCAAGTATTAGCAACAATCTTAGTGTTTTTCACTGACTATTGTGGTAAGTACCTGTGTAACAAAGCTTTTACATTATACTGTGATGGCAGGAAGAATTTTTCAATGCATCTCTTCCTGGGTGTACATGCTTCCTTCTCTCTATCCTGTATCTGAAAGTGTGGGCTAGAGATCCATATATTATTACATCTCCATTTAATGCACTGTAAGGAAATAACTATTATCATCAAAGCTTAATTGCCACTTCATAAGTCTTGTATTGCAGTCAAATAAAGACAGCTAGGTCTGTGCAAAGACTAGGGAGGAGTTATTTTTTCCTGGAGGACTTCTCATCTGTTTCTTCTTCTCTTCTCTTTATTGTCATTTGGGAAGCCCAGTTCTTAGTTCTCATTCTGCCTTCTGATTTGGAGCTTCTTGAGTTTTACTTACTCTTGTGTGATTTATAGCAATTTGGATTATTCAAATATGACCAAATATTCTGATGCTATTTCCTCACAGGCTTTGCAAGTGACAAGCATTAATTAGTATATTATTCTAACAAATATACATTGCTTGCTTCTGAAAATGCCAAATAAAAAGTGAGATAAATTCATAGATCCAAAAGTTATAAGGGTTAGCAAACAGCCAATTTGTTTTCTCTTCTAAGTTGTCTGTATATAGTTATATATTTACACTGTGTTAGTGCAATGTTAATATGATGACTGTTGTTTTCTGATTGCTTTAAACTCTTTCTTCAGATCTTGACATAGGGACTTGGACTATTTCTTTAAGAAAAAATTAGTTGCTTTATCATTAAACTGGAAAATACATAAGCATATTTTGCTTTGATCTTTCAAAGGAAACAAAGTCTTTGTGCTTATGTTACATGTGTGTGTGCGTCTTGTAGTTTTTCTCCCCACGATAATTTCCAAACCCATTACCCAGTTGCAGGAAAATGTTTCAAAACCAGGTTAATCATGACATGATTTATTAATCAAGTGAGTACTACATTGCCTAGTAGTATTGTACAGCTATTTCTTTATGGTTAGAAATTATAATGTGGCTTTTCTACTACATGGATATCAGATTTAGCTTACAAGCCGTTATCTCTTGTCACACAAGGTACCAAGTAATGTCAAGTACCTTGCAAGAAATTTAAGCATGCTTCAAGTTTCTTCTTGGTGTGCTGGTTTCAGCTGGGGTAGAGTTAATTTTCTTCACAGTGGCTCATAGGGGGCCATGTTTTGCATTTGTGCTGAACGCAGGGTCAATAATATAAAGATGTTTTTGTTATTGCTGAGCAGGGCTAACACAGAGCCAAGGCCTTTTCTGCTTCTTGTACAACCATGGTGGGTTGGAAGTTGTTGGTGCATGGGAGGCTGGGAGGAGACACAGCCAGGACAGGTGACCCCAGCTGACCAAAGGGATATTCCAGACCATAGGACCTTATGCTCATAATAGAAAGTAGGGAGGAAGAGGGAGGAAGGGCATGCATTTGGGGTGATGTTGTTTGTCTTCACAAGTAACCATTACACATAATGGGGTCCTGCTCTCTGGAGATGGCTGAACACCTGCCCAACCATGGGAAGCACGGAATTAATTCTGTTTTGCTTTGCCTGTGTGTGCAGTTTTAGCTTTCCCAGTTAAACCGTATTTCAATCCATGAGTTCTCTTTTACCCTTCCTATTCTCTCCCCAGTCCTGCTGGTGGGGGCGTGACTGAGTGGCTGTGTGGGGTTTGGTGGCTGGAGTCAAGCCACAGTGCTTGGGTGAAAAGCAATGCCATGCACACTTTGCACCACTTACCTTGCTGCAAACAAAAGAAAGTTAAGATGGGTGTGGGACAAGCTTCAGAGGGTGTGTCTACACTTCATAACCAGTGAAGGAAAGGCACTGGACTGCTGACATTCTACTATATTGTTATTTAGCCCACTGAATAATTTTTTGAGGTGTCCTTACTAGTCCTCTCTATGGCAAAGGCTATGGATGGTGTCTAGAGACCCCTCCCAATAGACAGGGCAGATGAAACACCCCCAAATTGTGGTTCTATGCCCTGTGCAGTCTTTCATCTATTTCAAAACGCTTTGTAGCCTCAAATATTGTTCCCTGCCTACGTATACCCTCCTACTGCTTACTAGAACATATTTATACACCTTTGGGTTTATGTTGTAAAATACCATTCTCCTATGTTGCAGTGCAGTCTTCATTTTAGACACTGTAAAATTTAGAAGCCACAAAAAAAAGATAATTATATCTTAGAGCGCAAGAGCACAGCAAAATCAAAAGGGAACTAGGACTATGTGCTGTGCTGTCTAGATGTCTTTCATTTGTTCTGCATGAATCTTCACTAGTGAACGAGCTGGTATGTAATATTTAACTGACAATTTTTTGTTTGTTTTTTGTTTTGTTTGGGGTTTTTTTGTTTGTTTGTTTTCCTCAGGGAATACTTATATCCTAAGTTTTGTGGCTGATTGCTCAAAAGACTTTCTTAAATTCCAAAAGAGTAGTGTTTTAACTGTTTCAACCTATTGTCTGAATACTCATTTAAAGTTGCTACAATAAAGCCCTGAATTCACCTGGAGCACAGACTTTCATCTCCAATAAGCCCATCTGGGATATTCTATGAGATGAATGGGTTAATGTGTTTTAGTCATATCTGAGATCATGCAGTCTTTCTAGTTGGAAACTCCGGTGCGCCAGAGCAGACAATGATGGCTTAGTTTGTTTCATAAAAGGTTCTGATGTTTGCAGGAGAAATTACTTGAAGTATGCTGTGGTTTGTGGGAATCCAGACTGCACCTTTGTCTCATCCTCCAAGGGAATACATAAGGATAATGGCAGTAGAGAGGAGATGGAGATAGCAGCTTTGCCAAAATAAACAGTATGAGCTTGACCAGATCATGTATGTTCATTTTGCTTGCATTCCTGTAGTTTCTGGATGTGATCCACAGATGAGGACTATTGCTCTGGGACATACAGACTTTCTTTCAGACCATTCTTACTTGTGAATTCCCTGTACATCAAAAACAGACAAAAGAAAATTTTTGTGTTTCTGAAAACTCCATACATATATATTTGAAACCTGTTTTTTATTACATGGAAAGCTCATGCACAAGCAAGCAGTTCGGCTGCATTTGTTGAATAAGCTGGCACACAGTTAATGAATTTTACCTAGAACATAAAATCTCCATATGTCACAGACTGCTACATGGCATAAATCACAAATGACAGTGCAGAGCCCTCTGTTATATTTAATTAGGTATTATTCAGACTCTCTTGTATCACTACAATGGCAAGATCCCAAACTGGTTGATTATTTGATTTAAATATAATAAATTTTTAGAAAATGCCAGTGTAACTTCACTGAATTGCTGATAGATAGATAATAGAGTCTATTAGGAAGACTGTAGAGTTGATAAATAGCATCTGATAAATAACTTTTCCTTGGTATCAAGCTGGAAATTGATTGCAGTTCCTACTTACCAGTCTAGTCACATCGAGAGGCTCTTGAAGAACAGCATACAGGAGTAGGGTTTTATAAGAGGGTGGCTGCTTGAATGTGCTCAGGATTGCTCTTCAGCAAAGACAGAATTGGGTGTTAAGCAGAAATTGAGGAAGCTTTGTGTATCGGGTCATTTAAGAGCCCTGACTTTCTAATTACATCTAAAAGAAGCTCTGTGGAGCCAAGAATAGGAGAAGCACATCAGCTCCTTTACTGCTATGTAATTTATTCTCAGAGGACTTGGAATTAATTGAATACTTTACATTCTTTACAAGGTAAATAGTTTACATTTATACTGCTCCCTCCTGGTTATATGCTTTTGGGGTGGGAAGGGGAACCAAGAAAAAAGAAAAAGGATGAAGTCCATTGCTGCAGTGAGCAGATCTGTACTGACCTGATGGAAGCGTTTCAGCTGTGGAAGTCAGGCTGAGTGGTTGCAAGCACCACGCTTCACTCACAGCTTAATAAAAGTAATGGAGAGGCTGTTCAAATGGTAAGTGATTTTCCCTGCACTGAACAAAGGATTTTCAAATCCAAGTATTCTGATGCTGACCTTAATGTTTCAATTTGAGATGGATTTAAACTCACCTAGCCTTTCCTTTGGCTGTTCTTAGCCACATTTCTTTTGGAAACTGTAAGATCAGTAGAAAATACATAATAATCTTTGATTTCTGAAGAGAGCACATGTGAAAAACGCAGTGATCTGTGGTTCAAACACAATGACTTCAGTTATGCTGTAGTATTTATATCACTGATTTCATATGGAATTCATCTTAGCTTCATAAATACTAATAAATTTTTATTTACAATTCAACATAATAAATTTAAATAATATGCATTGTTGGTAGAAGAAAAACCTCCTTTATAATAATGTCATTATGTATAACAGCAAAGTGCATTATTGAACGGGCCAGTGCTTTAATTTCTGGTCTGACTTCTGTTAGCAAACAAGGGGTGCACATTAATTTTCGAACTGGATGGAGCTGCACTGATTTATGCCATCCATGTATCTGAATCTGTAAGTGCCAAAGCACTTGCTGCTTATTGCTTGCCTTTCCCACATATCTTTGTTAGTACTGTGGTTATGGTGAGCTAACCAGCTCTAAAAGTGTTGCACAATATTACTGTCTCTAATTTGTTGAATGAATGCTAATCCATTTAAACATTTATTGAAGTTGTGGAAATTTTGAAATATTTTATCTTTCTGCAATTCAGGACAATTTCAGTTATCTAAATTAGAATGTAGATGATTAATTGCAGTTGTGAAAATGGGCTGATATCATATCTTTAGCAAGAATAGACCAAGATAGGGACTAAGTGTCAGAGGACCCAAACTAAACACAGTATGTATTTTTCCTTTAGTGAGATTAAACTGCTTAAAGACTATTGTTTTGGTAGCAGTGTCAAGCAAATACCTTCTCAGAATTTCAGATTACCATTTTCAAGGTACCTTAAACCCTCTCCATTTTGTTTCAATGTAAAGACCACAGTCTTTCAAATATCCAGAACTTTATTAATTCATTGTTTAAAATATGGGAAAAATCAGCATGTTTGCATAAATAAAGATAAGCATATCTCTTATTATATTAAAATTTGTAATTTTAAGCATTATGCACCATCATTCCATGTCACCTTATTTGAGAGGCTTGCTGCATTAAGCAATGTCAACAGATTGATTGTGTGCTTGCCTTTAATGAAAAGTCACATGCAACGTGAAAATACTATACATCTGAGCAGGGAGGTGAGCCTCTGTGTACATGTATGTAGGCATTCAACTTTACTGTCTGGAAATGCCTCCTAACCTATGACCTAGATTAGACAGGCACACAATCCACCCCCATGTAATGTGAGTTACCACCTGAGTTGCATTTTTTAGGATGACTACTCTCCCAATTTAAATGCCAGACCAAAGTTAGTAGACATAAAGCCATAAGAAGCAGTATAAGGGAAAGCTGTATCCATATGGTATCTGAAAAGAAGTATGGCAAAAATGTCACTGCATACTGTAACATTACTTGAGCTCAAATCATCTGCAGATGATGGAAGAACATTTCTGTAACAATCATATTCTTCCTCTCTGTTTATGTCCCATTACCCTTCCTGTGCTTTTCATTTTGTTCAGGAGCTGGTGCTTGTAATGTCACAAAATATTTCTTCTCTCATCTTCGCAGTGAGAATCAGTGACAATTCAAAGCAAACCGTTCCTCTTTACTCAGAAATCTCTTGTTTGTACAGGCAGGATCAAAACTGTAATTTGTCTTGTGATGCAGATGTCACACTCTTCGATTGTGAGTAAATTGCTACAATTTTATCAATGTGTTGTTTTAAAGCAACCATTCTTCTCTTTCTTGTGGTTCGTGGTGGACTCAGTCAATGAAGCAGCTCTTTGCTAGCAAGCATCATTGAAACGTTTTTTTCTTTTTTTTTTTTATTTTTTCCTGTTGATTACAGTGGTAATGGCTTCTTTTATCCTCTACTAATTAGTAATCAATGTAATATGGTAAAAATTGCTCTGGTTTTGATATTTCAGTGTTCTATAGAGGTTTCTATATTGTGTGCTTATACAGAAGATGCAGACCTTAAAACTATATGCTTACTGGCAGTTGTGTTTAATCTAATTTTTGTCCAGAACATCGCATTAAATAAATAAGTACCTGGTAAACCTTGCCAGCTTTTTCATGGCTGACACTGCCAATGTGTTCCCCAGTGCAGTCTACCATGACCATCATAGTCACCTTATCAAGTCCCTGCATATTAGTGTAATTTGTCGTGCACTGAGGCAAGAACCACATGAAATAATCTTCAAATCTGATATCTTATGTCATGAAATGCAGACTCTTAAGCAAATAGATTCAGAAGGCAACCTTTTTCTCTACACACAAATCTTTACCATACTGCCTCCTGACTAGCACAGTCAAAACCAGCTCTGTTTGGGATCATGTTTTCCATCTATCTTCTGCTGTTGAATGGAGGTCATGCAGTGTTCTTGTACCAAATCAGTGTGGCAGTTTATGCCACTTTTCTCATAAATGGGGTAGGAAAGGATGGACAGACCTGCTGCACATGTTACCTTTTTAGTAGGCTTTAATAGCTTTTCTTTGGAGTCTGACTGTGGCTGAGTTGTCATTCTCTAAGCAGTAACTGTTTACATCTGCCTAATAAAGTTGTGGATTTTAGCAGCTCTTTTTTCCTGGAGGGTTTCTTTACAGCTGAAGCTGTTGCTGCTGTTGGCAATACTCACTTAGGATAGAGTAGTTGGCATACTTCAGATAGGAGAGCTTAATCCTGGGGATTGGGTTAGCAGAAACTTTGGGCAGTTCAAGAGGGGAAGTGCATATCTTCATGCTGAGGCAGACTAACCCTATACCTCAGTACAGGCTGAGAACTGACTGACCTGAGCTGCAGTCCTGCTGAGGAGTGTGCAGGGATTACAATGGACACAGAGCTGAATGGGAGCCAGCAGTATGTGCTGATGGTACATCAGGCAAACTACATAGGGGGAGCTTTGCTCAGAGGAGTCTGGCTACAGACAGAGAGAACTTACTGTCTGCTGCTGCTTGGGGCTACTGAAGCTTCACCTCCAAATATGTGGTGTTGGTCCCACCAGTCTAAGATGGACATTGAGACAATAGAATGAGAGCAATGGAAGGCTACCAGGACAACTAAGAAATGACAAAGCTGAAGTCTTTCTCAACAGTGACAGTAGTAATAAGGAATAATAGTCACCAAAAGAACTCAAGGCATTTTTGATAGTGCAGCATTTAAACAGTTTACCCAGGCAACTTGTAGAATCCATTAACAGAGGTTTTCAAGACTGGTAGAAAGACCAAGTTATCTGATCTAGTGTTAGTGAATTACCCCATGCTTCGTGTGGTACTAAACCATGCACAGAATTTCCTCCAGAAGCATGTATATAACCATCCTGTGTTTGAGTTGAGCTGTCTTGAGGTGTGAAAGAAGCTCCGTCTCTTGTGCCATCATCAGCTCCCCTGCTCAGTAGGACCACAGAGCAGAGCTCTGCCTAGTTCTAAAACTGGGACTCAATGGTGCATTCCTTAGAGATGTCCTATGGCTTGCATCAGTCTTATTTGTGATACAGCAGCAAACACTACCAGTTCCTCCTAAGAACAGAGACTGCACATGAGTTAAGCTGAGGAAAAGCAAAGATGCCATTAAAGTCCTTGGTTAGCAAACAGTGCAGATTTACAGCTATGAGTAGGACAGCAGCCACAATTCTCAGCCTGAGATGTGTTTTCAAAATATAAACATCAAGTTCAGTTGCAGCCTGTTGGAGCTCAAGTCCATGGCAGCTCCTTTTTCCCGTCTTAAAGGTGAAGGAATGAGCAGAGCAGGAGTAGGCTCCCAGCTGCAGGCAAACACAGTTTAACACAGCGAGCTGATTTTCACTCTGTGACTATGAGCCTTGCTGGCAGGCATTATAGCTACTTTTGGAAGTGTTAGGGTATAAACTTCGGGAGTTACAAGCCAAAAGGCCTGTGTAGGCTAAAGGCTTGGCTGCTGAAATATTTTATACACAGCAGAACAATTCTAATCTACATTTGAAGTTTGCTTATTCTGCAGTCCTACCATGAGAAAAAGAAGATGCAGTTGCTGACTACCTCAGGCTGAGGAGGATGATCTGAGTGCAGCTCTTCTATGGGATTGAATGCCCTGAACACTGGGATTGAAGCCAGAATAAAGTTACATCTTCTGCAGTGTTACAGAGTTACCCTTTCATTTCCTTGTGTTTTCCAACAAGGAAATAAAAGAATGAAACATATAATTTTTGCTATGAAATGAAACATATTATTTAAGGTCAAGTGGAAAATATTTTTACAGCAGGAGTTGTTGTCTTTGATATGCAAGAAGAAAGGGTTTGTGTTTTGCCTTAACGCAAGCCAATACTTGTTTCCAGTTTGTAGTTTGACAACTCATTTTCTTCTAACTAGAAGGGCATGCTAAGAAAGGAACAGAAATGATAGGGAGAGAGTAGCCTGTGTTAAAAGTAATTAACTGAACTTGACCTATAGACTTGTATTCTGTGTCTGCCTCTGTCACAGAGTTTCCCAACAAGACACTCTGGGCACTTTTTGGATAAATGTGTGTGTGGAGGGAGCAGAAAGTGCTCCCAAAACAGAGAATCTTTCTGAACCCCTAGAGAGGCGTCCTTGGAAAATCCTATCTTAGAGATAAGAAACTGCTTGCTAAGTGACGATTTAGAAATGGAATGCAAACCCCCTTTGTGGACCCTTCTGTTATCTTTCTGTAATATTAGTGGTTCATTTCCTTCTAGCATTAATAGGCTGGCTTTGAATGTAAAATCCCGTAAGGATTGGTTTAGTTTTGAATCCCCTCAGTTATTGGTGCAAATTGTAAAACCCCTAAAAGATATATAAAAACGGCTTGAGAAGTTTTGAATGCGAATATGCTGATCCAATGCCTTTGTAGCTAATAAACTACAGAATTGTGCCTTTCTACATATTCTGATCTCTTCACTTTGCTGGCTTACGGTGCTTAGCAGGCCAAAAATGCAATCCGGGCACAGCTCGCTAAGCCTGTGTCGCTGAGGGCTGCGAAAGCAGCCTGGGACCCCCCTGACACCCCAGGAACTGAACAGCGACATGTGTGCTCCTCAGTTTTGGGAATTCCGGTTTGAGACCATGGGTTGTAATTTATAGTGAATACATATATTATATATACTTATACACATTCTATAATATTTGTATTATCTGTAATTTATGAAATAATATACAAATAATTTAGCAGATAAATATATAATGTTATACATAGAATTTATAAAGTGTTTGGCATGCAGACTTAAGACTATAATTTTATATTTTTTTATGGAATTGTGATACCTTTAAAGCAAACCCAAACATGTTAAAAAAGAACACAAAATCCTTGAATGGGATACCCTAAATTATGACTGATTTAAAGAGAAAATCATTGTTTTTCACTTCCTTTGTAGAGAATGCAGATAAGAATATTCTCTTGTCCTTTTTAAAAGGAAAATAAATAAATACTTGTGATGCTTTTGTGTGCTATGATGACATGAGCTTTACAAAATCCTGCCAGGAGATAGTTAATTATGCCTTCAGAGCAGAGTTTGAATGGTATTTAATAGATTTAAACATGTGTCAAACCACAAAGAGAAAACAAAGTGGTCCTTTAGCCAGCACTATTCAGGTGTGCCCTCAATGAGATAGGGATCCCTTGATGATGTAACTACACAAAATGGGTAGACAAAAACAGTTTATTAAGTTGCAGAGTAATGTTAATTTTGGTATTTTATAACTACCCAAGGTGAATTGAGTCTGCATTTCCTTCAAAAGGTCTTACTTCAAACTATGGAGAGAAAACCTCCCTCATCTGGGGTGCTGTCAGTCCTTAGAAATTACAAATTTGAGCACCTAGCCCCTATATGAAGGAAATTCATGTATATGAAGTAGAACATGAGAATTAGAAGTGATGGGGTGGTCTGTAGCCATCACATCAAAAGGTCTTAGTGCGGGATAGTGGGCACATTTTTGATGGATGTGGATTCACATTCAAGGACTTGGGCAATAAAATTATCTGACAATCCATTAGCCTCCTTTTGTAATATAACAGTCCCTTGAAAAGTAAGTAGCAGTACTCAAGTCTCCTATGGTCTTTGCTCTCAGTGGAAAAGAGAACATACTTGAAAAGAACATTGTTATTGCAATGTCAGCAAAAATACTTACATAATGGTAAAAACAAAAAAGGAATCTGACTTAAAGGAAGTGCTGTCAATGTTAGGAATAACTGATTCAAAGACACATTTGTGGTTGTTTCCACATGAAGATTTTAGTATCTATTGGTTTAGTTTGAAGAATCAATTTTGATGTCTTTATACAATCAAAATTTTTTAAAAAATAGAACAAAGTTATACACATGGTTAGGAACCTGAAATGACTTTAAGAAGTAGTTACCTGAGTGCCCACTGCATTCTAAAGAACTCATTAAAATTATGTTATGTTGGTTTTTCTTCTCACTGAATACAGGAATTTGCCAACCTAAAGCAAGATGAAAATGAATAAAAAAGAGGCACAGGCATCAAACTAGCATTAGCCTTCATAGTAGTTTCTTGTTTGTAAGCAAATGATAGCCACTTGAACTATATTGAAATGTTTAGGTATTTTGCCCATCTCACATTTGAACTTTCAGACTTCTTTCTATTCACATTTGTTTACATGAACTGAGACAGCTTTTTAAAAATGCATCAGTGATTTAATGGAATGAGTTATGTGTTATTTTCAAAAAGTAAGTGATAATGACATAGACTCTCTGTAGTCAGCCTTGGTAGGAGGAGTAGGAGGAGCTTACATGATGCGCTTGCACGCGGTTAGAACAAGGTAATTGGTGGAGGTTTCATGGCACATTTGAAAGCAAGACCTAAATTTGCTTGTGTTAAATTTCTTGCAGGCTGTTTCCAGCTATGTAATGTTTTTCGGACCCATGAGATGGAAATTGAGCAGTGCTTGCTGGAGTCGCTCCCCCTGGGCCAGCGGCAGCGGCTGGTCAAGCGGATGCGCTGTGACCAGATAAAGGCGTACTACGAACGAGAAAAAGCTTTCCAGAAACGGGAGGGCTACGGGAAGAAGCTGAAACATGGAAAGAATCAACGAGTTCGTTTTAATCTTGCTGATATGATACAGGATGCAATCATACGTCATGATGATAAAGAGGGTACGTATTAATGTGCTGCGATATTTTCCTTTGTACAGTAGAAGTTTCAGAGGAAAAGCTATCTTGTTCTGCTCATCTACCTTTAAGTAAAATACAAAATATCAGTCATAAAGTGATTGTCTCAATAAAATATGGAGGCATCTATTAAATATAACATGTTACAACTCCTTACTGAAATGAATAAGGTGTGAAGAGTAAACCTTCAGAAATCTAATGGATTTATTTTGAGATTAATATGAACTAATATATTTCAAAACAAGTAAGGACTATGATTCTATGGTTATGCCTGGCCTCTTACAATCCTACATGAGCCATAGAATTTAACACAAGTTACTTTGAAAATTAGGTTCTCATTTTTAGCCAAAATTTGGAGTAAGGGATCCTGATGTTAGTGACCTTGGCATGTCTAGAGCAAGGAGGAGGTGTTGACCCACAGTCCCACCAGACAGAAGGTCATCCTGCTTGTGAAATTATGTTTACGTCCTTTTGAAATATGTAACCATTCTTTAGGGCTCTGCTTTTAGGTTCCTGGCATTGTATGAATCCCTGGTGCAGCTGACAGTAACCTGAGGAATTTGTTATTCTTCAGAAGTGAACCAAACCTTGCAGTAAGAATCTCCCAACTTTTAGAAGTCCCCAGAAATCCCCAGACTGTTGTGTAGTAGGGAGAGATATAAGAAAAGAAACTGGTGCACTGTTGTTGGCAACTCCTTTACAAACAGAGTTTGTGTCAGTTCTTTGTAATCACATTAATGTAAAAATGGGAGACTCTGAGACAGACACACATCGTGCAAAGAACTTGACAAGTTTCTCTTAATTTTTATCAATTTGATCAGGTATGTCTTTTTTACTCACTCCTGAATCTTCATTTTATTGTGCATTTGCTCTGTCATTGCTTATCACTCAGATATAATCCTACACATTTAGACCTTTACAAGAAATGAATCAAAAAGTTCTTCTTTTCAAGTGAGTGCACAGGGCATCATTCATAACTAAATTATAAATAAAATTCACAACCTTTCATTCCACTCTCCTATTGTGTGCAGGAATTATAAACAAAGATCTTCCTCCATGTCCCCAAAGTTCCAGCTTTCTTTAAAAATCAAGCAGAATATCAGGTATGACTTTTTACATTCTGTAAAAGTCAGATACTTGAGGCTATTTTTGACATTCACACAGAAGAAATGCAGTTTGATTATTGCAGTGGTGGTAGAGCATCAGCAGTGTTTTGTGTTGCCTGTACTTGGCCTTGAGCTGCACCTGAATCCGAATATAGAGTTCAGCAAGTGCTGAGACTGAATAATGTAAGCAGAAAGGGAATGTACCTCAGGCAGAGGAAAGTAAAATGGAGGAAAACCAGGAATGTTGTCCTGCACTTGAAACAGATAAAGCAGGTCCCCAGAAGCAAGGAGTTCAAATAGCCCCCAGATAACATAGTCCTGAATTTGTTGCCCTGTGATTCTTTCCCAGGACTATGAAAATGTGTGACTGTTGTCTTCAGACAGCTTGGGGACCTGCAAGTTGCCTGTCTGTTGTGTTTTTAGCCAAATGTTCCCAGAACCTGTTTGCTTTGGGGTGAGAGATGCTACATTAAGAATTGTTGTCATTAAAAAAAACCCAAAAAACAAAAAAACAACCCAAACCAAAACAACAATAACAAGACTTCAACTCACAGATGTGAAACCTGCTTTCCTATTATTGTTGCTGAGTTGAACATCCAACCAGAATTCCTCAGTGAATATACCTACATTTCTGTTCAAATTAGACATATTCTTTTGTAATAAATATCACATCCATTTACTGTGTTTGGTCGTGTTTATGGAGCATGTAACATAGTTTCCTTTTAGGCAAAACTGTACTGGAAGATGTGGTCTGGAAGTACAGCTAGTGCCCCAAAACAGTAATGAGCTTTTAGTCCAAAAGGCTCAGCTAGACAGAGCCTGAGGTAATCCCAGGAAGTAGTGGGATATAGCTGGGCAAGTTAGGCTTTTGCTACAAGCTGTTTCTCTTGTCTATTTAATAATATTTTACAATGTACTCAGCAATCATCATCATTGGATAGGTGTAAAAGACAGCTAAGAAAGGTGTTTTGCAGCTCTATGAATGAAATGCAAAAAAATGTAGTACAGAAAGTGGAAAGAGGGCACAAAAAAGCTGTAGAAGCAGTTGTCCAAGTGAAGTCCAGGGGTTCAATTTTTCTGAAGTATCATAAATAGACTGTTAGACTGACAGCACATTTTGAAGTGGTGAATTGTAGTTCTGGTTTGGTAGGCGAGATAAATTGGATACATTAATATATATAGAAAGATAAATTTTTAACATAGCTGGTGCAGACATTTCACAAGTGAATCTGGTCAGAATTTCATTCTTACAAATTCATTGTCTTTGTTATTAATGAAAAATGTAAAATGTCTTCTCCAAAATTACTATAGCAGCTGCTATTGGGCACAAAATGCATTGCTGTTACTGCATGCTAACAGGAGTGACCATTAGTTTGCTCTAAAATTAATTTTAGAATGGGCTTTGATAAATTTTTATTAGTGACCTGCTTTGTCTCAAATTTATAAATTAAATATATGCTCATTTGATTTCTCAATAAGTTAAATACTAGTGAAATTATGTATCTTTGCTCTTCTTCATTAACTATATATTTTTTTATTATTCATAACTGTTCTTTAGTATTTTATCTGACCTAGGTAGACTGAAGGGGAATTCTCCTTCTCTATCTCCTTGCAGCATCCTGTAGTTTCTCTGTTTTAAAGCAATATGTTTTTACTGCTGTTGATGGGCCACATTCACCCACACTACTAGCAGTGAGCATTTTGGGAGATTCTGCAATTATTATTCTCACTGTTGACATGCATAGAAGCAGAAGCTGATGAAAAGTGAGTGCGCTGTTTTTTGACCCTGATTTTGTACATCTTTACTGCTGGCAAGAGAATACCTCTAATTAATTTTCCTTTAAATACTTTATATTTTTCTTCTGTGAGATAATAAATTCCTAATGAAAATGGACAGCAGGAAATTTGTCTTGCTGACAACAGTCATATAAATATACTGCAAAATGGGAGATGTATCCAAGCAGGCTTCTGCATCCCATTCCTTTCCCACTGTGAACTAGGCATGCTTGCACCTACATGTGGCATTACCATGTGGACTCAGGTCTTTCTGATACACACACAAGTCAAACATCGGTGTTTGCTGAGCCTGCACATCAGCTGAGACTCCTCTACAAGCAATTAGGAAATGAACCAAGCACTCAGGAACTAAACTGAGCGAGTCTCAGTCTGAGGTTCTGCTTCAAATACAAGGTAGTCGAATAGATCCTTAGTATTTGGGCCTTTTCAGAGTAAGGGGTATGCATCCTTCCTGAGGCAAAGGTGCAGTTATTGGCACTGACAGCACTGACAAACAGTGGCTGCTTTGAAAGATGTGATTTTTGGAACGTGAGATTCATAGATAAGCTTGCTACAATGAACACAGTAACTAAAAGTGAACGTGAAAATTCTGTACCTGAAATCTAACATGAGGGAAACTAAAGGACTAGCTTTAGTTTCTGTCATCTTTTGGTATACTC
Organism: Toxostoma redivivum; assembly: GCA_013397375.1. Lineage (NCBI taxonomy): Eukaryota > Metazoa > Chordata > Aves > Passeriformes > Mimidae > Toxostoma > Toxostoma redivivum. The sequence continues at coordinate 306,351 of VXBI01008523.1, forward strand.
TGTAACCCATCTTCTCAGTCATCCTGCAGAATTACTCAAGATGTAGGATTGTCAGAAAATCTTTGTATGCAGTTAGAATCTTTTGTTATAAAACCTCTGAGTTGTAATGCAGCTATGATGTGTACCATGAAGTCTGTGGGCTGGCAGGTGGTGCTAGGTCAGGGTACAAAGTGCAGAGAGCCATCAGATTCAGTCTGGAGACAAAAGAGGTACTCCTGTGAAAATCAGCATTACAAAAGGGAAATGCAGATTCCCTAAATCTATTTAAAGCCCATTTCATCCTTCTGATGAGCAATATGCTGATTCTGTGACAGCATTGTGATTCTAAACAGTAGCACCAGGATGAGTGACTGTTAGCATAATGCCGAGTCTCTAGTCATGATTCTTTGTTCTTTTGTAGTGACTCTCTGTTTTAGTCAGCCCCCCTCAATTCTCCCAGAGTTTATTCCTAGCCCTGCAGAGTTGCCGTGTGACTTTGCCTTTAGAGATAGGATGCAGGGATATGATGGCTGGGGACAGCCTTACTCTCCCTTCTCTCACCAGGGTATGACAGAAAAAGATGATTTAAAAAGAAGATAATACCAATATTCTACTTTTCCTGCAGTGTTCACTGCCAGGGCAGGTCTCCCGGGACTGGGTCCTAGCCCTAGTTGCTGGCTGCTGAGCAGTTTCATAGTGCAGGAAAGAAAACAGAAATCCTATCTCACTTCCCTTCCTGTGATGCCAGTATCACTAGCTGTTTGAAAGATGTCATATTATTGTGAGATTGGTAGTATGATGATATTTGAAAGGGTTGGAATAATCAATATAACGGAAGGGTTTAGTATCATTAGTTATTTTAATGAGCACTATATAATGTACAATGCTATGATAAATTTCAGTTATATTAATTAAAAGGGTGTGTAAGTGAGCATAAAAGGGGGCACAGGTGGGGCTGGTGCTGAACTGTAATTTACATCTGAACAACTCAGGGCTATAAAGAGGGCTCAGGGGAGGGGAAACAAAAATCTATTCAGAAGAAGAATGTATCTTTATGGTGGCAGATGAGTTGACCATTAGCTTTCATGAGGAGAATATGTCAGAGATGTTATAATAATCCTCCCTATTTGTGAAAAAAATATAGAAATAATCTGAAACAGTAAACTGAGGCTGAAACTGAGCTGAAATAAACCTGTTTTTTTTATTATTTCCTTGCATTGTTTTCAAATCTACTAACCAACTTCTTATTTTTGCATCTTACTACATTAGGCTTGGTTATGCTTTACTGTCATTTTTCCAGTAGAAACAGCTTGGTTGGTTACATACAAGATGTTCTGTAAAACAGTGGATTGCACTGACTGTGTCTGGCAAACATCTCAGGACTAATTTACTGATCCTCAACAATCAGTTTTAACATTGCCAGCAGTCTTTTTGGAAAGCTGGAAGAAGCAGGATGTGGGCAGTAGTGACAGGTTGGTGAGTGCAAGGCTCCGTTATGTGAAACCTGTTGTCAGGCAGCAGTGTGTAACATAGACTCTTCTCACCTTTATAATTAAGAAAAATGGGGACATGTTCAGGTAGTCTGTCTGCTGTTGGGATTCTGACTTTCAGACTACCTTTTTAGATGTTTGATGATACTTTCTCTTCTCAAACTGATTGCAGGCAGCTTTTCTGATTTTTACATATTGCATGTTCTGGGATGAATGGGGAGAAAGCAAGGCTCCAAGCATGGTTTTTAAAATTCCAGTGCCTGGTTTTTAAAATTCACCAAACCCTTGGGTGAGGATTGCATTTTTGTGTGCCAGAAGTTCAGAGGCATCTTTGCTACTAGAAGAGACTGAATGATAAAATAATATGTTTACTAAAGACAGAGAATTTTAGTAATAGAAGGGTTTTACAGAGGAATGAGGTGAAAAACAGGTGTAACAGTAAATCTTTCAACTTAGGTCCTTATCACTAAGGCAGAGCTTCCTTAAATTAGGCAAAAATAATCCTATCTTGAGTTTAAAAAAAAAGTGATTCTGGAAAAGAGAAGGATACCTGTGTGAAAGTGCAGATTAATCTTCTGTGCCATCACAGATTACCATAATCCACTCTTGTTTGCTTCTGCCTTTAAAAATCTTCCTGCCTTGTTTCTTATGATTAATATTTAATATCACCTTCTTTCATTCCATTCTTCTCCCAAAGGTACTTTAATTAGCATTTCTTTTGTATACTGGATGTTGCAGCTACAGCCTTCTGAAGAGGCAGAGCTAAAATAATAATAAATTACAGTAAATGAGGAAAAGTAAATGCATGGGATATTTATATTTTATATATATGTGTGTGTATATATATATATACACACACATTTTTTATACATGTATTATACCAAAGGCATAAAGGCCAGAAATATAAACACAGTTGGTGAATCAGAATTTAGTTGTGTAATCTGAATAACTTTCCCCAGTTTTCCATGCACTCTTGATTTTACCATTTATTCCAACTCTGAGAGGTATAAAATGACAAATAGTTGTAGTGTGTTTAGCATGCACAGGTAATCTTCATGATGAAAGAAAGCTCCCAGATTAAAAAAAAAAAATAAACCTTGGGTCAAAAACCTGAATTAATAGGAAATGAGACAAATAGCACCAATTAATAAGGTCCTGCATGGTGACATCATGAAGAGGGAACCCCCCAAATCAATTTAATCTAATTTCAGTTTGAGGAATTTAAAACTTGGAATGGTCAAGAACATTCAGCTAAAATATATTGCATACTCCATTACCTGAGCATGCTCAGTCCTTTTTTAGAGTGCTTTGTTTCGGATTGTTCTAGCTTTATTTAATATTTTAATTTCAGATTACTATTTACTCTCACTCTAAACTTCATTAAAGCCTATTTTCCATCTTTCTGGGGAAGCAAATGGAATTAATTATGCATGTAATAATAGGGAGACTTCCCCACACAGAGCTATTTTGGATTTTACAGTGTTTCCCTTGAATCAGAGAAGAAAAACGTACATTAGAAAGTAGTCTAAAAGCGACTATTTTCAAAACTTGGTTTGCTGGGAACTATTGTAGAAGAAAGAAAAATACACATATATGATAATTTATACAATTTAATATTTATTGTGCAATCCTTAAGAGACATAAGCACTAGACACTGAATAGTGAAGTCAAGAGCCTAATCAGAGCATATGAAATTAATGAAGTACCCAAAAAATTTGTGATTTGGGGCTTTTGGAAAGAAAGAAAACTATATAATGTAAATGAATGCTTTCACAAGACAAATTCATGCATTCTGGACTGGGAATCATGTCTGTAACTTTGGATGACACTAACACAGCTGACTGTACAACATGCTGCTGGTGATTTAATCTGTCCTGTGTATAGGAAAATGAAGCATCAATCAATCATCCCAGTCCACCCATCGATGAAAAAGCTTTTCCAAAGACCCAGAAGGTAGAGACTTATCAAAGCAGGGCAAGGCAAGGCACGGCTTCAGTCTTACAGATTCAGCATGGTTGTTAACTTTCTTTGGCTCCATGTGAGCTGAATTCAGCAATGCAGGGCATCTTTTTGTTATGACGCAGGGAAATATAATGCCTTTAGTTATTGGGTAACAGATGTTTAGTAATTAAAGCAGCCCATTTCAAAAGCAATCATAAAATCACAGGGAGATGAAATTTGAATACATCTGAATTCCTGCAGGATTCCATATGTGCTTTTTGTCCATGTGTTTACATTTTTAGTAATTTGGCAAAGCTGAGAACTGAATATTAAATGATTTGTTGTTGATAAAAATATGTAACACTGCTAATATACAACACTTATTTAATTGGAAAAAGTAAGACTCACAGAAAAAGATATGACATGTCAAAAAGTGAAGAATAGACTTGAGGGTGTAAATTTAATCTATTGTTTGTTCTCCATGTGGACTGTCTGACCACAGGAGTGTTTCTGCTCCATGACTGCTTTTCTCTCAGCTGTGAAATTTTCCTGGTTTGTTTCAGCTGCAGTTTTTGTCTCTGCATATGCCCAGAACTACCTTGGTTTCAACAGTTATCCTCTGCCTGTTCCAAGTGGGGAAATAAAGAAAAAGCATCCCTCTAGTTAGGGTCCTCCTCAGTAGGGAGATTTACACCAAATATAATTTATCTATCTTTTGATCAAATGGAGTTATGATGTCCTCCTTCTCTCTACAAAAACTGAGCTTGGAGTTGTGAGCCACCCATTTCTGCTAGCCCACAGGTTTTGCCTGTGGGTTGCTTTGACAGCCATTTTTTGTCAGTCCATTTCTCTGTCCCATTGACTCTTCTGTCCCCTTTTGTCAACACACCTCAACTATCTCAAACAGTTGAGATAGTGTCCAGCCTGACATGGCTTTGTCCTGGGGAAGGACTTGAGAGGCAAATTTGATCTAGCCAGTCTTGCTTATATTACAGTGAATTGTAGAAAGTTGAATGAATAGTAAATTGTTGTACAAAAATCTCAATGCTATCATTATGTCTGCTATTGTGTTTTGAAAACTGGAGTATATTATGGGCTATTTGCAGTCCTGTTTCACATGCCTAAGCTCTGAAAAGATAAAAACTGAGATATGTGTTTGAACTTCGTGATTCCCCTTTAGTGGTTTTGGGTGTCTATAAGTACCCTGAAGGATTTGTTGAAAAAACGCCTTTTTCGTACTGATATAGAGAGTTTCTACAAAGTCAGCTTTCAGATTTCTATTTAAATCATAGATTTCTAAAATGGAGGCACTGAGTTTTTTGTTTTCTATGCAGATAAGTTCGTTCTTGGACTTTAACCTTACATATCCAAACAAAACCACATTTGATTAACTAGAAATCATAAATGTTGCTTCAGTTGCATGTGTAAAACATAGTATTTATGAGAGAACCTTTGTAAAAACACACATATTTCTAATTTTAAAAGAATTTACTTCTGAAGACATTTAAAAATTCTCAAATATTTATTTTGGTGGACTACGATATGAAGCTTTTCTGCAGTTGGAAAAGTCGTATATATGTTATTCATTACTTCTAATCAGACTTGTTCAAAAGGCTTTTGGAAACTAAAATGTCAAGAAAAATTATTTAGAAGACAATTACCCATAAACAAGAGTCCAGCTTTTAAAGAATGTAATCTGGTCTGAACAGATAGACACATGTCTGTTCCTTTTTTATTTAATTTTAAACCTATTAAGCTTATTTATAGTTCCATGCTTATGGGATTTTTTTCCCATAAGACCTTTCTTTACATTTAGTAATAAAAAGTTTTTCACTTGAGCATGTGTTGTGGTTTAACCCAACACGTGGCCAGCAGCCAAGCTCCAAGCAGCCTCTCAGTCACTCACACACCAGCAGGATCAGGGAGAGGATCAGAAGAGTAGAAGAGAACTTGTGGGCTGAGATAAAGACAGTTTAATAAGGAAAGCAAATGGCACACACACAAACAGTGAAAAACAAGGAATGAATTCACTGCTTCCCATGCTCAAGCAGGTGTTCAGCCATCTCCAGGAGGGCAGGTCCTCATCATATGTAATGGTGACTTGTGAAGACAAATTCCAACATGCTGGATATGCACCCCTCCTCCTCCTTTCCCTCTTTTTATATACTAAGCATGATTTCCTATGGTCTGGAATATCCCTTTGGTCAGCTGGGGTCACCTGTCCTGGCTGTGTCTCCTCCCAGCCTCCCATGCACCAACAACTTCCAACCCACCATGGTTGTACAAGAAGCAGAAAAGGCCCTGGCTCTGTGTTAGCCCTGCTCAGCAATAGCACAAACATCTTTATTTTATTGACCCTGTGTTTAGCACAAATGCAAAACATGGCCCCCTATGAGCCACTGTGAAGAAAATTAACTCCACCCCAGCTGAAACCAGCACAGCATGCTCCAGCACTCAAAATATGAAGTATGAAGAAACACAAGGACTAATCACTCACAAATTCACTGTCATACCAATAAAGGTTCGTTAAGCCATTAGCAACCTACAAATTGGCACCTGGCATTCTTCCTATTCATTTGAAAGGGGATCCACAGTGGGATGCAAGACTCTAAATTGGCAGCAATCAGAAGCCTATTCTCTCTGTGAAAGATGGTATCCACTGAGTAGCAGGTACTACTGACATTCTCTGGTTATTGTTATAAGTCACCGATTTTAAAAAATTGCTGTAACAGCAGAAGATCCTACTCTATTCTTATAAAATAAAAAGAGAACAAGGATAGAATATTTTCTATGCTTTTTGCTTTTTATTTCATCTTCAGTGTAATTATTGTGCTTCATATTGATTTCCAATAATATTTCAGTAAAAAGGGGAAACTTTTCAGTATCTTTCAATATCACTTACTTTAAAATGTTTTCATTTCAATCACAAATGTGGTGGAAATTTAGATGGGGGAGCTACAGAAATCAGTGGAGGAAAACCTTTTCCATTTTTTTTTCTTTTTAATGAGCAAACCTTTATAGTAATAATGCAGTTCTTTACAAAAATGAACTTAAATAAGTTCTTAAAAATGTTTTCAATTTTTAAATTCAACTTTAGAAGCATTTTTCTACTAAGCCATACTGAAATTGCTACACCAGAGCATAAAATAAAATTGAATACTTAAGCATAAGACTGGGAGAAGACCTTATTCTGCTATCTTTCAATGTATAGACTTTGTTTTATGACTATGTCTTGGGGTGACTGTATGATGCCTGTATCCCCAAATCGTCTGTTCTGTTGGTGTTGAATATTAATTTCTGCAACTTTAAGACTGGTTCCAGGAGTGAAGCAGGGGGAAAGAAGAAGTGTAGGGTTTGTTATCAGAGACTGCACCGGCTCCCCCGCATTCCTGCTGGCACTGTGTTGTCTGCGGTGGACAGCGAGGGAGAGCTCTCTTTTGCTCTGGGTGGCTTCTTCTGGCTAGCTGAGGCAGAGAAACTCCCTGGATTGTTTTTTTTCCTCCTTTCCTTTTTTTCCTGGAACTGTTTTGAACCTGCTCTGGACTGAAAACTTAGAAAGAGCACCAGGAGCTCACACCTGTGGCCCACCAGGCCTGGCCTGGGCCGAGGCATTTCCCAGCACTGGAGGGACTGAGAACAGCCTGAGTGAGCCGGGCAGCCCACGGAAGGAACTCTTCTGATTCTGTCATCTTTCAGAGTGGCAAGAGGTTTTTTTCTGTTTGGTATTGTTCAATTTTGTGCTGGGAGGTGTGTTGCCTGTTGAATAAACAGTTCTGTTTCTTTTTCCACTTCTCTCCAAGGAAATTTTTTTCCCGAACCGACTGGGGGAGGGATTGCTTGGATTGGTTTTTTTTTTTTTTCCCTTTCCCTGGAGGGACCCCATTCAGAGGTTTCCTCCCAAATTTGCTCTAAACCAGGACAAATTAGTCGCCAGTTTGAGAAGAACATTCCTTCAGAATTTCTAAAAAGTGGAGTTTTTTTGGAGGTTTTGTGGCGTGGGATAACTAAGTGGAGTATCTTTCTCTAGAACCATTGAAGGCATAACTAAGTGAATATAATCAGAGCAGCTAAATGTGGGAAATATTTTTTTTTATTGTAAAGTCCTATCTCTTTAGGGCTTTTTTGTTATTCGGCTATGTTTTAACAGGAGCATGTGCCAAATTGTGCACCTGTGATTGGGCAACCCTGGTTGTGAGTATAGACTGGGGAATGAGAGGCTGCAAAGCAGTGGAAATGGACCTGGGGGTCCTGGTCAATGGCAAGCTGAACATGAGCCAGCAGAGCCCTGGCAACCAGGAGGGCCAACCCTGTCCCGGGGGCATCAGGCACAGCATGGCCAGCCGGGCAAGGGAGGGATTGTCCTGCTCTGCTCTGAGCTGGGGCAGCCTCACCTCCAGGGCTGGGGGCAGCTCTGGGTGACACAATATGAAAAAGATATTGAACTATTAGAGAGTGTCCAGAGGAGGACCATGAGGATGGTGATGAGCCTTGAGGGGAAGCTCTGTGGGCTGAGGTTCCTTGGTCTGTTCAGCCTGGGGGAGACTGAGGAGAGACCTCACTGCAGTTACAGCTTCTTGAGAGGGGAAGTGCAGGGGCAGGCACTGATCTCTGCTCTGTGGTGACAGTGACAGGACCCGAGGGAATGGCCTGGAGTTGTGTCAGGGGAGGGTTAGGTTGGATATCAGGAAAAGATTTTTCACCCAGAGGGTGGCTGGACACTGGAACAGCTCCCCAGGGAAGTGGTCACAGCATCAAGCCTAACAGAGTTCAAGTATTTGGACAATGCTCTTGGGCATATGATGTGATTCTTGGGCTGTCCTGTGCAGGGCCAGGAGTTGGACTCGATGTTCCTCATGAGTCTTTTCCAACTCAGCAAATTCTATGATTTTTTCATTCTGTCTGAATCCTAGTACCTTTCCCAGTAAAAATACAAGTATATCTGAGATCGAAACAGATTTATTTATATAGTGTCTAGTGGTTTTTCTTCCTCAGTCCAAATTCAAATCACAAAGCACATATACTGCTTATTATTTCAGTCATCTTTCTGTACTCTGAGACATGAGTTGGAGGATTCTTTCTTTGTGTACTGCGGTATCATCTTAACTCAGTCTGCAAGGCTTTTTAGCTGTTTTAGCCTTTTGCACTTCAAATTGACAGTGAACAAACTCTATAGCTGTGCTAGAAATTAGTAGAAAGATTATAAGGCTTAATGTATAGAAAACTGATTCTTCTCAATTATTGTTAATTGCAGCCTTTACAGTAATAGGTTGTTACAGTGGAGGAATTGAATGTTTCAAGAATACAGTCAATAAATCTATGGGAATCGCTAATTTAGCTTGTGTTTCTATGTGAATTGCATCCAAGAATGGAGGTGGAAATGTGAGTGGTTAAGGTGAAATTCACAATATTTCTAAATGCCCTCTTTTTAAAAGAGTTTTACGTATATGCAAAAGGTTCAAGGTAGAATTCAGTCAGCCTGGAACCACACACTGCTTTCTTAATGTGTCTTTCTGATGACTCTACTACAATGCAGCATGAACCTGACCTTGGAGCAGCACAGTCATTTTACAGGACTAAGATGTTTAGAGGAGGTAATTTCTCACACCATGCACTTTTTATGGTTTTGATTACATTTGGGCTCAGAAAACAAACATGACAGCTGTAGCTGTAGGGTTGGTGCTCCAGATTTTAGCAATCACCACTACTGCTGACATAAAATGGTAGTTTTTTCCAGACTTCCACATTTACCCATTGAGAGTACAGAAAATATATGTTGAAGTTTTCTTAAAGCTGGAAGTATCTGTGTTTCACACAGATACTTTGAACTGCTGCTTTGTTTCTTAGTCTACTAAAAGGACATACTATTAAGAGGGTACCAACTACCGACTATCAAACCTTTTAATAATGGTAATCTGAGCTTCACTGGCTTCTCAGTTCCTATACAGGGTGAACATTAGACTTCTTTTGCTTTCAGGCCTCTCCCTAAAAATCCTATGGATCACATATTTAGATTTATACAAGTTGAACAGAAAAGGACAGCTGATGCTTCTGGATTAGTCCTCATCTCTTTTTCTTAACTCAGGCACTTCTGGTGTGGAGTTCTCTCTGACTTCTCCCTGATTTACCAGATTTATGTACCAGCTACCTGCATTGTTTGAGCAGATGAGAAGATGTGGCATTGGTTGTCACTGGGAAAGTTTGAGGCTCTGTAGTTGTAGCTCATCACTGCAGTCCAAACCTACCATGTGGCTCCTTATGAACATGGACTCATTGGTATGACTAAGAATTGAGAACTCCTCTTCTGTCAGAGGATGTTGGTTGCTCCTTTCCCTTGCTGACATCAAGACTGAATTCACGGAGTTAAAAGCTCAGTCTAGCCAGAAGTACCTCAGGAGGTCCAATAGTCCAATATCATGCTGACTTTGTAGAGCAATGAGACAACTTGGGTATTGAACTAAGGCAGCTCTTATTATTGTAGTGCAAGAGCAGATTAAGCAAAGCAGAGAAATTCCTGTGGAGAGCAACTGATAATTCTGCTTCAAAGCCAAATTAAACCATCAGCTTTTATGTCAGACTTTTGCTTTCCATAAAGTATGAAACAGAGGTGATTGTACCAAGTATTGTGTGAGTGTAATTTTGTCCTCTCCATGCCGGCCTATAACTCCAGTTCACACTGTGGCAACCCATACCTGTAAAAAAATGAAGTAAAACATAAATAAAGAAAAACTTGCTTTGTGTTGGTGGATCCAGCTCTAGCATAATAATTTTGCTATTCTGGTGGCTGTCTGATATCAGAGAAGAGGAGGGAGAGGGTCTTTCATACATCACATTGTGTGTTCCCCAGATCATCAAATGCTTCACTGGTAACCCCGTGCAGGTTCACCTTACATAAAAGATTGGTATATAGATTTAGCTATCTGTAAGCTTGGTGATATTGAATGCAGAATTGTTTGTTCTTTGGTTGTGTGTTTCTTTCAGATGAGCTGTTGTAAATCTGTTGTTTCAGTCCCCTGTGCCCCTGTATGGTCTTTTGCATTTCATATTGAACTTTGAAATCAAATGAAGTCTACATTGCTGCAGTCTTCAGCTGCCCAAGTCTGACACCCTTATCTTAAAGCAGATACATGGAGGTGTTTTCCTTTACTTATTCTGAGGTGATTTAAGTGTCAGTCACAGTTTCCAAATTTGACAGTTCTTTCCTTCCGTGCTGGCTTTATATACATGATCTGCTGTTCTTGGGGTGATAATGTGTTCATTGCTTATTTTTCAACTGTTTTTTTGTTGTTGGCATATTTGTAGTGGTGGTTGTTGCTGTAACTGGTGTGGGAAAATGAAGGTGTTAGCCAGAATGCACTGGAGTTGGAAGCCTCCAGCAACACTCCAGCCTACACCTCCAGGTGTAAGATGTGAGTGAGTGGGAGCAGGATGATTTCCAAGAGGCTGCGCTTGTGCAGTCAGAGCAGCCCTGGCTGGAAGAGATTGTCTCCTGTCTGGACTTGTCTGTGGGCAATTTGCTGTCCTTGCTGGACCTCCAGGCCACCCATCAGTTATTAGGGAGACTAATAAAGATTCCAAAATGCATTAAAACAAATTTAGTTAAAACATGATCCTTATTAGTGTTTATAAGGACACTTAACAGTTGTCTTTAGGTTCCACCTTTGTTGTAGTCACTACTGACAGAAGACTCCTAGTCTGCACAAAGAATACACAGCAGGCAAGTGTGAAAGTTAGTGTTTGGTCCCCCTTGTCAGAAATTACCAAGGACTAAAAAAGTTGTTGTGTTATATTATGAAATGTGACAAGTTTGCCCTTTGCCAAGTGTGAAAGAATTCCTTGCAGATTGGGAGTTTGGGAGCCAACATGTGAGAGAAGTTCTAGCTGTAACTGTCAGACTCTTCATATCATGGAAAGAGGTGGAAAATTAGAAAAGACTGAAGAAGACTTGGACATCAGTGGGTATAACCTGCTTGAAATACCTTTAGGGAAAATATGATTAATTTCAAGAATGCAGCAGTTCAGCCAAATCAAACTCTGGAGATCAAGTAATGAGAAATGAAAATATCTTTGAGCTAGGTGCACAGGCATAGTTATTTTCTTTGAAGAGTTGTGGCACAAGTCTTTCACGTATCCAATATGTGAAGATGTTCGTATCTGTTTTATGTAGTGCACAGGTTAATAGAAGGACTTGGTAACCAGCATGTTGCAACCAATGCAGTAAGTTCTGAAAAGAATCGTAAGTAATACTTGTTGAGTTTACCCAAACTGAAGCATTCGTTCAGCATGTATGCTTTTTATATTCATGTTTATATGGGAGACTTGTGACAATACCCCATATGCTGTTTTCCTGTAGTGATCATGACCAAACAGTACAGATAATCTCTCCAGACATCTTGTACCAGTTTCTCAGTCACAAATTCTTAGCAGAGTAGGAGGGGCTTCACACTGCCTCTCTAGAAGCTCAATTTTCTGGCTGTGGTGATTCCATCTCGGAGTTGACAAAGAAAGCAATCCTATTCCATCACCTCCAATAGGAGGTGTCATTCTTTCCATATGTGCAAGGATTCATAAGTCTTTGCAAACCTTATCAATTGTATAGGAAAAGAAAAAGAAATTGAGAGGTGAGGGTGTGCATTGTGAAGTAGAAAAGAACCATTAAGAAATTTAATATGTTATTCTTGGTTGACTTTGGCAAACTGTAAAAGGCTGTGACTGAATGCTGATACTGTTGAAAAATGTGTGACCTGAATACACCCAAATCCAATTTCTCTCTGTCTGTCTTAAAACTGTGTAAAAGTGAAGAGGGGAATAATTTCATTTGTGTGTGCGGTTTCTCCATGGCTCTTCACATCTATTGACCACCTCTGAGATGTCTGACAGATGATGCTGGTATCAGTGAAGTTTGTTGATAGTTCAGGGTTTACCATGCAGCAGGATGTCTCTCAACCAGAAAGTGTTTCACAGCACACCAGTCAGAAAAACTTAATTATGTGGACATTCAAAGTGCCGAGGTAGAACAGCAGAGACTTGACCCTGCTCCTGTGAAACTTACGGAAGTGTGGAAGGGACTGGAAATCCTTCTGGAGGTGATAGTTTGTCCAAAATTAATTAAATACAGGTAAATGCTGTAAGGGCACCATGAGGGCCAGCTGCTCCCAGCTGCTATGGGGGCCACTGGGAGCATGGGGGCCACCCCAGGGCAGCTGGACAGGGTCTGGCAGCCACTGCCCCAGCTGGATGTTATGTTAGTGCTATATTCTCTAATTCAGAAAATTTAATTCATAATTTTATGATGCTGTTCCTACAACCATTTTTGCTTCAGGCTCTTTGTATCAGATATAGCAATTGTGTGGCTGCAGAGTAAGTCATTCAGCAAACTCATCCAAAAGAAAGTGCACCACCCCGTAAAATCAACAGCTAAATTCTGTGTCACCTCTCTGAACCAATTCACTTTCCTGTTGCACAGCTGCTGAGGCTGATGCAGAGAAGGAAAGGAAACATTCGGGTGTCTTGGAAACACTGACTTGATTTTAATAGTTCCCTACAGAGGATACTTCTAACACCAAATGACACTTAAAAAGTGTGTTTCTAACACAGTTTAAAGCTAAGCTAAAATTGAGGCTACCATTGGTGGGTGCTCTTCTTTCCGTCTGGCTCTGCTTCTGTCCCACCCTTTTGTCCTCCCATCTTTATGCTCATTTTGGAATGAGGCAGGGAGAGGAACCATCTAGAAACTGCCTTTCACAAGGTTGGTTTTCAGCTGATTTAGCTCTCCATGCTGGCTCATGGCAGTGTGACATGTGGCACTGCTGTGCAAAGATGAGGGCAGGAGTGTGAGAATGAATGCGTGAGCAAGAGGGAAGCAGCTCTGGTTTGACAGTGTAAACTGTCACAGATCACAGGCTGTGAAAGGTGGTGCCTGAGCCACATATGTCAAGTGGTGAGATATTCCTGGAGCTACACATTTTCTTCATAGTTTCGGTCACTCATACGCAGCACACACAAGTATTTTAGATAAATGCATGGATCAGTAATACCTCTAGTTTGTTTTATACTGCCTGGTTTAAGTAGTGCACTGCACACCCTGGGAGTTCCAGGAGACACACGAGATCTAACAGCCAGTGGTCTACAGCTGGTAATTAGTACCATTTAGCAGCTGCTGAGCAGGATAGTAGTCTATTATCCTTGAAGATCTCTAATACAAATCGTAATGAGTTGCTTACAAGGCTTCTAAGCCAGCTGGCATAAACTAGCTCTGCATGTTGTGCGAGTTAGAGGGACTGACTCTTGCTTCATAAGGAATATAAGTCAGCAGTAATTTGATTTGTGCCAATTAAGTGGCGTTGGCATAGGATCAACATAAATGTTGGTGAAACAGAGGGGGTGTACAGTCTGTTCAGATGAAAATTTGTGTTGTATGCAACTTCTGTAACTGTTACACTTGAGCAAAAGCATGGGTATTGATGCCTGGAAAGGCTGACCTGGAGCAGAGACTAGACAGAGCAAAAGGAATAAAATAGGTATGGAAAGGATCCACCTTGGGCAGTGCAAGAGCCCGGCCAGGGCTACACCCAAATCAAACCCAAGATGGATCCTGGGCACGAGTTTTTACACTTTTATACGTTTTGGTTCATCTACATATTGGGGTCAATTGTCCAACCACAGCCCCAGGCTATGAAGTTTCAGCCCCCAGGTTTGCCCCCTTTCCCTCACTGTTGTTTATGCTTTTTTGGTACTGGTTGTCCTTGATTCTCCAGCTAGGAAGGGATTGTTTTGTCTAACTACCCTATGAAGAGAACTAACTAATACCTAATATAAAATTTCAGAGTTACACACTAAGCAGCAGAGAATCTGTAAAATATAAAAGCTAAAACCCAAGGCATCAGTATGACAATGGTTTTCAAATTAAGGTACTGACCACAGAATGAGTTATTTTGCTGATGTGTGTTTTAGTGTTTATCATTTAATGACCATAGGACTGGAAATTTGCAAATTCTGAAATAAGTGTAACTAACTTATTTAGTAAAGTGCTGTAAGATCTGACGTTTTTATTCCATTCTACCAATATGTGAATGTACAGTCAGGTGTTTCTGAAAAGTTGGCCTAAAACTTGTACTGGTAATTTAAAGAGCTTTCAGACATACCTCTAATGTGAACCTAGTGGGTTGTGAGCTTTTGCAACACTTGACTGTAGCCTGATGATAAAGTTCTTGTTGGTTTTAGTCATCTTTTTCAGGAACTCCAGGAAAATCTATACATAGCAGACATAAAATATGTGTAACACATGAAATGCATGACCTAAATGCTAAAATATTTAATTATTTTTTTTTCTATTTCTTAACATTGAAATAAATAAATCTGATTGACTAGCTGGAAGTGAAAGTTTTAAGAAAAGCTATTTTTAAGTTTACTGTATGATCAACTACTTTCCCCTAAAGTTAATTTCAGAGTGTTCAACTTCACTGGAAGTTGACAAAGCTTTGTTTTATTGTAATTTTGTCTCACTAACGGACATTCTAGATTCAGTCAGGTCTGTGCTACCAGTTTTTGTTGACATAGCTATTTTGTTCTCAGAAGTAGCTATGCTAGCAAAACCCTGGCTGTGTTAATAGCTGTGATGATAGACCCAGTATTTTTAGCTATGCATGTGTTATTTTGTAAGGTGGTGTTGAATGATTATAGCAACCCCTCTGTTATATACACAGGTTGTAGGTGCAGTGAGATAAAATCACAGCTTTATTAGCAACTAAGACCTTACCACAACACTTCTCTCCCTCTGGCCTGGCCAAAGCTCTAAATGGAGGCAAAACCACAGATTGCTATGGTTTCTTTTTGATCCTTGGTGTGCCCCTTGCAGCAATGTCTTTGGGCCACGGAACTAAATGGATACTTCCAGTCTTCTCAAATTTACTGTGATTTCCACCACTGTTTTGCCTTCCACATCACAACTTAACTCAGGTGTGTTACTGCTGACTGCTGCCCATTGTCACTTTTGTGTAAGGGGATAGGTTAATTTGTCACTGCCTGGGCATTCTAAGAGGCACACACTAGGATTTCTTAAGCCATTGGGTTTGTGGACTTAGTATTTTCCAGTGGAGTCACAGACTGCATTGTATTTAATGTACACAGAAATTAAAGAGGGAGAATTTGCCTGGAGGAAAAATTTTAGATGTATCAGTTCTTGAATAACTGTAGTCCCTAACTCATAAATTATTCTGGCTGTGTCTATAATGATAGAGATGTCCCATGAGAGAATTGTGACTCTCCTCATGGATCTCATTGGAGTTTGACTCAGTGAGCTGTGGCTCAGAGACATAACCATTATTTTCCATGTGGTTTTCCGCTTCAAGGTATCACAGGTAACAGGAGGGCTTGCCCTCAACCTCCAGCATGACAGTGCGTGGCAGGAAGCTGGCAGGGCTGGTGGGTGCCTGGGTACAACATCAGCACAACAGCTGATGGCACCAGGCCTGCTAGGAAAGCAGCACAAGACTAGGCACAAGGAAAGGGAATTAATTATCTTGTCACATGCTGCCCTGTGCTGCTGAAGGTCGCTCCCACACTGAGTGATCAAGCCCCTCAGCTGTTCCCAAGGCTGCAGTCTGACTGATTTCTCCACAAAGAGAGTATGGGAAAGAACTACCATGTGTTTTGGTCTTCCAGCATTTAAGCTGGGAGAGATGCTGAATGGGGCTGTAGGACTACCTCTGTCAGTCTGTTTCATTGGTCGCTTGGTTTCTTTCTTTTAAAGGTAATATTGTGTCCAATGGAGCACAGGAATCAGCCTGACAGTCCACATCATACTTTTAACTTCAGAAGAGAATCAATGACCCAGTTGCTTTGGAATCGTGGTATTATGATTCCTGGCTACCTGAAGAAAAACTATAAACTATGTGAACTCTGACAGGGAGGATGGAAATGTCAGCCCTGTCCTTATCAGTGCTCTGTTCAAGCAGTGGGCACTATAGCTAGGCTATGCAAGGCTAACACTCTCAAATTCAGCCAGTATGGAGCGAGTAATTTCCCTCTCTTCTTTTCTGAAGTCTGTGAATGGCACACTTATCTGTCTAAATGTGCATATTTTGTTTATGGTTTGCTGCCTTTAATCTTTGTGCAGCAAAGATGGGAATGAATTTCCAAGAGTTCTCCTAAAAATGAGGAGATCTGAACAAGTCTGACAGATGTTGCCAATGAACTCTGGAAATATTTTATGTAAAAAGCAGTGGGATTACAAATCAGTTGTTTGCAAAGCTCATTAAGGGCATGACTGCTCTGAATAAACACTATCAACTGATGAGCTTGCTCTGAAGGAGAGCCTGAGCCTTCAGGATAGGCTAGGGATAGTGGGTAATAGTGATAGCAGTACTATTGCTGCAGCAGATGTCTTTGTCAGGTAAACAAGACACCTTAAAAGAATGATTAAATTACCAACACTGGTACTTGGATTTTAAAATTTAATTTTTAGCTACTCATAGCAAAGGCATGAGGTAAATATTTTTCCTAAGACAACATTAACCAAACATTTATGACATCTTGCATTATTTCATTTGCTGTTCTGATTAAGAAATTACCAGAGACTAGAATTCATCTGTTCTCACTTGCAGCTGAATTCTGTAGCAGGTTTCTCCTAAACACCTTTGGTACAAGCTGAAAGGTATGGAGTGACTGCTGAGGAATGAGAAAAGAGAGCTAAAGAGGTATGAATGTGGAGAGAGCGCTAAGTGATTAATCTGTACAGAGTTTAAGATGCCAGTGGTGGACAAAATATCTGACTGTGGAGGATCTAATGGGAAAAACATGACTCTTAACTGGTGTAAGGATGTTAATGCACATCTTTCAGTATTACTTCTGTTGTTGTCAGGAATATTAATCCACAAACACCAGAGGTTTATGTCCAAAAAAGGAGACAGAGGAGTCCCTTTTGCTTTATTTGAATAAAGGGAGAGGCCATGGGACATTCCCCCTGAGATCTCTCAAATTTTTGGAGGACGCAGCCTCCTTATTATTCTATTTTCCCAGCCTCATTTCCCTCTCTCTTTCTCCATTGGCTGAAGTACTTGAGAGGTACAGACTTCCCAGAACACCTGATACCTAAGATTCCCTTCTAATGTATAACGTTCCCTTTTAATTTTTAATTCTTATAGAATTCATAGTTTTTCACCATTGCTTCTTTCATCTTTCAATATCCAATTTCCAGTTTCATTTATCAGCAAACTTACAGGTTGTGTGTAAAGGCAAATATCTTTTCCCATTCATCAATCAGTGGAATCCATCCCATTGTTGCTTTTATCTCTCAGTGCTAGTCTTATCTACCAGCAGATCCACAGCTTGTTTGTAAAGACAAATCTGACATTCCTCTCATTTTATTTCATTGTCAGTTTATGCCCAAACCACTTTCAGCTGTTGGTGGAAAGTGGTGGCTGCACCATTTTCCCTATTCATACCCCTTAGCTAGTGCCACATTCTCTGATTCTTAGTCTAGTTGGGAAACTTTGCTATGTTCCAAGTGACACAAACCTGCAGCCTGGGGTAGGAGGAGAATGTGATAATCCATTCCAGAATCAGCAGCATTTTAGCTATGCTTCTGCAGCAGTAAGTCATGTTTATGTACATCATGAACAAGTAAAGCCTTCCAGCTGGAGTTATTCCTGCTAAACTAAAGAGGATAAAAATAGATGTTAACAGGAACAGAGTTTGCACTTGCTGGCTGTTGTTCCCCAGAGGAACAGTTAGTAGGAGCATACACTGGCACTCTATATGCGGTGCAGTCAATGGCCAGATGTTAGGTTTTACATATGCTAGGTGTCTTATTTTTTTTGTCTATTCTGTTACAACTAAAACTGTTTGCTGTGAATGCAACATTGCCCAGCGCCTGAATTTGTGCTGCCATCAGTAGCAGATCCCTGGTGAGTTACTGATAGCCCTGGGCCCTCTGAATTCAGCTCTCAGGCTCTGCCGTGGCTTCAAATCAGTACTCCTTTTGTCTGCTGCATACATAAGGTCACAGATAGCTCTCTAGATGCCAATGTAGCTAGATTATAACCACAGTTATAGTTGCTGCCATGTATATCAAAATCCTTAATGCGTTATGCACCACAGTTACACAGAGCTAAACAAAACTATGCTGGGTAATTGTCACCTTGTCATCAGGCAGTTGCTCTAACTAAAACAAAGCTCAAAGCAAGCCAAGACAAGCCCAGAAAAAGTAAAGCCTTACAGCCTTAGTTCCACAAGCAAAGTTAGTACAAGACCTGTGCCTGGTAACAGGCAGAGCAATAATGGCTTTACTGCATTACAAGGTTATAATGTAAGTTGTAGTCTAGTCAATATAATCAATGGAAAGTGAAAAGGTATTCAATTCTCTGGGATAATTTGGTTAAAATTACAGCATCAGAGATACGTAAAAAGCTATCTTGATTATTATCTTTCTTTTCTGATGAGACTTCATCAATGCATTCAGTGCTTTCTAAAACACCTTTATTAGATATGAAATTAGGTATGATATTCTGTTCTAAGTTGTCAATAATTTTGTGTGTCAAATCTAAAAGATATTAGTGGATGGATGGACCTGTTTATATACACACAGGAAGGTCTTCAGTTTGCTGAAAGTTTTTTACTCTGGGATTTTTTTTTTTTCAGGTAAATGTCAGTTTCCTGGTTTTAAGTCAGTTTTTAGTTTCATCTTTCCTGTAAACTTTTCTTACATGAAAGATTGCAAGTAAAACAAGCTTTAAAAGAAAGTCTTGTGAAAGCCTCCTTAAAATTGCATTAAGAGATATTTTGCATTTCCTGAATAGAGTTTTATATTACTTTCTGTCCTCATTAGGGTATTAAATCCCAAATTACTAGCAGTAGCTAGTATTTACTATGTGATTACTTCTAGATAATAGTTCTATCAAAAGGAAAATATGAACATAAAGTGAATATTTTCTACTGACTAATGAAGTCTTAAGTAAATGATCTAAGTGAGTTGTGTAGTAGGAAGTAATGTTTTTGTATGTGATTCATTAATTTATTTATGGTCACAATTATTTAATATTCTACTTGAAGATCAGAGTTAACATATTAATTCTTTATGCTGTAATCTTGATATACATTTCTGCTGGTAGAAAAAAAATCAAGTCAAACCAATTAAATTCTGATTAATTCTACTTGGATCTAGAAATGGTCTGTCTTTTTTTTTTATTTGTTTCAACTGCATGGAGTTGCAAAATGGATCTGGAAAGACTGTTTTGCATAGCTTCTCTATGAGAACCAAGTCTTCAGGGGTTGGTGGAAGATATCCAATAAATTGCCCAAATTTTTTATACTTGAGTAGCTAGAGTTTCTTTCTGTCTATTGGTTGCTATTGTGGTATCGGACCTAAATAAAAGGGAAAAGAGACAAAAGGAGCAGCAAAGCACACGGACTCCTTTTGGGAACAGAAGCCGATTTTATTGAACTGAGAGCCCATATTTAAAGCATGTTCCGATGCACGGAACAGAACCGTAGTTCATTGGTCCACAGGGATAAACATCTCCCAGGATGCGTCCCACGGAAAAAACACCAGGTGTCTGTCCTTGTTGTGAATTCCTTCTTATTTTTCCAACTTGTTTTTCACGAATTCCAGCCTGTTTTTGACCATGTTATCACCTTGGGAACTTTCTCCTTATCACCCTGAGAACAGAGCAAAACTCAAACTTGTGAGAAATAATTCTCCAAGCTAATTCACTAGATGTCTCTCTGACCACAACTATTTTAGACTCCAGATGAAATTCTTGTGGAATACTGTTAGAAGTGCAATTTCCCAACCCACTGATCTTCCCATGTATCCTGGTTCTGCCAAAAGACAGAAGTCTTCATCCTGTCTTTGCATAGAAAGACCTATCCTAAAGCCACTTTTGGTGATCCCAAGGCTCATAATGATTAAGTTCATCTCAGTGACCCAACAAGAAATTCCACATTTGATTTTTTTCTGGTGTTATTTTTTGTGTATTAGTCAGTTCCCACATGCAGAAACAGCCAGAGGTAAAGGTGTGTGAGTCCCTTTGTGAATGGGGGAAGGGAACAGACTCCTTTGGTTAACACCTTACCTGTCTTATCCCATCTCGTGGAAACACAGACTGAGGATGCTGCTTCATATCAGTTCTAGTCAATATCAGACTTCTGCCACCAACGCATAGTGTGCTTGCTCTGCCCACCACATGATGTGTAATTTTTTCTCCCCCTGGAAAACAGGAGATGGAGGAAAAGGAGCACTTTGGAGTGTTAATTTCTTCAGGTGAAATCCTGATGCTATTCAGAGAATGAAATTATTTTCAGAGCCTTAAGAAATCTTCTGTGATATGGAAATAATATTTTCTGCCCTACTAAAGAAATGGCATAGCATAGGAACATTGGAAATATTAACTCTTGAGGAGGATGTAGTTGCATGCCTGTTTAAGGAAGGAGGATTTATAAGTCTTTGCTCACTTTCAACCTGAGGTAGAGAGAGCATCTCCATATGTGGTCAGAAATTTAGGTATTAAAAAAAGGAACTTAGTTCTTATTAGTGGTCTCTCTCTGGATGAGGACAAGTGTGTGCTTCAACATGATATTTGTGGGTCTGAGAGAGCAGAAAGGAATGATTTGTTTTTTATTGTACATCCATTTCTCCTGACATTATGAAATTTTATAAATATTTTCATCTTGCTTAACAGGTTTGTGCAGGTTTTTTTATTCTATGTTACCTAATGCTTCCATTCTACTTTTGGTGGATGTGTTGGGGATGACAGGGACTTATAATAATGGCTAACTTTCAAAGTGGCATTTGCCAGAACATATAAGTCTTTTACAGTTATGTAAATGAAATGAGGCAAGACCTTTGGTAAGGAGAAATAAGTATTATTGAACTATTCATAAAGTAAAAATTTATACAATACTTTTGGTTCATCTTTTATTTTCAAAGTTTAAAAAAGCAAAAGATTAAATTAATTTGCCTAACTATTATAAATATTTGTCCATTATACCAGTGTGTTTTTGCTGTATGATGTTTTTAGTAATGATGATACCAAGCGTTTCTCTCTAATTTTGCAGGCTTGCAGCTATTTAACCAAATATTATTTCTTAGGAGAAATTTTTCTAGGGCACCTGGTCAAAAATAATTCAGCACATTTAGAAAACTTTGCTTCTGTAAATTGCCAATATTTGAAAAGAAAAGTGAACCCTTTTAAAATGCTTAAGTAAATATCTGAATGCTGTAACAAGTTTAAATGTACAGTGAAAATGGAGTTGCAATATATCCTTGAGAGAAAGAAAACAGCTACAGAAAATGTACAGCTAGGAAAGAGGTGGTGGTAATGACTCTGTTGACAGGTTCACAGAAGAGCCTTGAGATAAATCTCTGGCCCTCCTGTAAGACAGATATCTCAGTGGAACCCATTTCACAACTTAAAATTTCTTTTCAGTTGTTCGCACAAGTCTATCCAGGATCTTAACTAAGAATTAAGCTCAAGACAGAACCACCTGTGCTCCCACTCAGGAAATATTGGCAGCTATTCTCATGGACAGAGGCCTTTTAAAAGGGTTTTTCATGGCAGTTTAATGAAGACAGGGTTGCAATGCCGGTGTGGAGTCCCCTGGTACTGCCAGGAATTGCTACTGCACAGTTCTGTTCAAGGAATGAGCACTGTTTCCATGAGTCAGTCAGGGCTTTGATTCAGGCTGAAAAGGTTATAAAGGCAATAAAGACCATGGGGGAAAAGTGCTGAATTTTCACACTTGAGTGAGCACCAATGTGAAGGGTTGTGGTTTTGCTTGCACTTAATAAGCCTGTTTTCATTTCAAAGGGGTTTGAAACATGTAATTGGGAGTGGAGTGTGGCTCCAAATATCGTTTTAAAGATTATGCTGCATCAGTGATCTGACAATGCCCTGGAAAGGTTAAATTGAGTGCAGATCATTTAGCTTTGGTATGACGATTAATTTCAAGTGATATCAGTTATGAATACTAGTTTCAAATATTTACTGAAAAAGCTGATATATCTCATGGGAACTTTGAAAAATAACACCAGTTAACTGTGATTTTGCTCCCAAATAAACTAATCAGGTGGTTGTGACCTTGACATGGCTCTTTTGTCCAGCCCTCCCCTCCCCTCTCATATGAACAAAATTGACATGCTCATCTGTATACTTGAAAAGTCCTTGATACTTTTGATATTTACTGTTCATTATCAAAGAACTTTTGCTTTACAGGCTTAGCTGTTAAAACAGGCAAGATGGCAAATGCTGACATGATAGTTTTGACATTACATAAGAGGTTTGAATATATTATTAAATCCACTGATGGAGATGATTAAGAGTCAGCCTATTAACAGTTCAGAATTAGGTGTACTGCTGTTATATTAGGTATTTTAGGTATGTTAACTCTTGTTGCTCTTTTCTTTGATATTTCAGTGCTACGGCTGTTGAAGGATGGTGCTGACCCTCATATGCTCCTTTCCTCAGGAGGCTCCTTGCTCCATCTGGTAAGATTGATTGAAGATTAGTGTTAGTGACTGTGGATAAACATGGTGGGATAGTGAGCAGCAGATTTGGCATATTAACAAAGAAAAAGGCTTAGCAATTTTTTTTAATATGCACTGAGCTCTGCCATGGCTATGATCGCATCCAAATATGCTTTTTAAAAAACTAATAATAAATTTTCAAATTGCTTACTAAAGAATGGATCATGTCATAGGAGTGGTCGCTAACAAAGCAGAATGAAGTGTTTTATTTAGAAATTATCTGTGCAGCAAGAAAGAGCAAAGGAAATACTGCTTGATTCCAAATACAGAATTATATGGTTCAAAGATTCACAGGTCCTATATGAAAAAAAAACACATGGTTTAGCATTTTTCCTTTTGTTTTGTGATACTTTCTTGCACTGCTCCTACAAATGGATATTTAACACATTATCTGCATTTAGTTTATCATTATTTGCATAGCAATTAAGATTAAATAATGGGAAAATAAAAGAAAAAGGTTTTGTGTATAATAATGAAAGTAAAAACAAGAGGTATGGACATAAAAGGCAGACAGACAGAAAATACCATAGGAGTAGAATTTTGGCATTGCTGAAGCCAGTAGCAAAACTCATAAATAATTCCTACATCTTACGATCCTTTTCTTTGGTCTGTGATGCTTCAGTTGCAGACGTGCTGTCTATTCAATGTGAAACTATTTTAAAATATTTGTATCCAACTTTATTGCACACTATGGCTCAAAGAAATATGACCGAGCAAAGTAACGAAGAGTCTGCTGGCAGACTGTTTCATTTTAGAGCAGTTGGATCCCATTTCTCATAGTATTTATACAAAATACAGTAATTTATTGATGAGAAAGAGCCCCTGTAATATTACTGGACTCCAGCACACCTGTAACCATGCTCTTGCAAGATATAGTATTTCCATTATGTAATTAATTTGTGTTTTCCATCTTCCATAGCCACACAATTTACCAAGGACTTTAGGAAATAGAGACCAAAGTAAGGGGAAAGTGCAATACTGATTTGGAAGAGAAAAATTTCAATTCTCTTTTCTCCAACTGTTTCTCTGCTGTAAAGATGCTCAGTCACTCTTCAAAAATGAGATTTGGTTTTCTTTGGTATTCTCAAAACAGAGGCATCCCAAATCTTACCCCTTGCCAAAAGCCCTAGGAGACAGTCTTTATCTTCAGTGTGGATGATTTGACATCTGTCAAGCATTTTAAAATAAAAGAAAGAAAAAATCATCTTCAGGGATTTTAAGTTGCTTTATCTAGTTTAGCTGATGCACAGTTTTTAACTCCAGATAAAATCTGCAGTTGAACTGTGCCATTTTAGGTTTCTTGATCTGCATCATGCCCCAATTCACTGTCACAATCAGTATCTCTCAACTGGTGCCTGCTGCTTCACAGGCACATATACGCTTCCAAAGGAAGGAAAGCTTTCTGCAGTAAGAAATTTGCAGTAGAGAGCTATGTGTAACCTACTGCCTTAGTTTAATCAGAATTACTTGTAAGAGCTCATAATTCATTTAGAGGAAAATGCTCATCCTGCTGGAGATGGAGACAAACCTGAATTCAATGAAATTGGGATTTGACCCCAATTTGAGTGCAGTACAGACAGGAGAGGAGAATCATGATACAGGGAAACAAGCCAAACTTATTTGTCAGCAAGAATTGAAACTAGTAGTTCAGCATGCACCTGTGTTATATTCTTAAAGCCCACTCAAATCCATTCTAAGTGTTAGTTTTACAACTGTGAAGCTGCTTGGTCCAAAGGGGAGCTTAGTGTTTATTCTTCCCACTTGTGGGCTGAATGCTTTGATGTCAGAATGAATGGAAAATATATGTATATTTACATTCTTCTTAAAATCTGACTCATTATATGATTCTGCTTTCCTTTTCCATATCTATTAACTTCCAAAAGGTGATATAATGCTAAAAAAAACCAAACAAAACCAACTGTGACACTTGATAAAGATTCTGTTTTTGTCTCTGTGGAGTGTATCCCAATATGGTTGAATCTAGGCAAGCTATGGGAACTTCAAAGGTATTCACTGACCTCTCTCTGGGTTCCATGAGAGGAGAAGTACAATAAAAAGCGAGTACATGCCTGAGCTGTCCGTACAGTACGAGGCACATGGTGTCAGGTCAATGCACACAGGCAATCACCCACCCCCACCCTTATAACAAATGTGTCACATTTTTATTCTGAATTTTTAACTGAGCTTGTCCAATTGTTTCACAAAACCTATTGAGCAAGAATCAAGGAGCAGCAACAAATCTTAGCTGCACCTAATCACAAAAGGCTCTATATCTATTATTAATACACAAAATGGCTCAGGGTTACCTGTCATCTCTAGAACTGATTTTTTGTTTGTTTGTTTTTTTGGCGTTGTTTTTTTGCTTAACAATGGCTTGAAAATATGGTTGGTGTTAGATTATGCTATCTGTAATATAAAATGTCTTACCTCTGATTTGTTAAATTTCAGCATAGAGCAGATAATTTAAGTTGTACTGATACAATGAATTATACCAATGCAACAAAATTCTAGAGCTGCCAGATAAGTTACACAAGCTAAAGGAAATACATCAGAAGTTAATTTCTGTTCTATAATTTAATGGTCAGTATATTTGGAAATAATTTAGGGTGGGACTGCTTTTTATCCTGATAGAATTTAATATTCATCACCTGGGTTATCTATATTCATGATTGCAGGGGTGTGTGCAGCTGCTGCATTCTGCTGAAGGTCTCAGCTATATCTTGGCTTCATAGTTGAATCCAGTTACACACTTTTCCTTCTTCCCCACTTCCTTTAGTATCCTGGCTTCCATGCCAGATTCAAATAAGTCTCCCCATAATCTCTTCTCCATGGGGAAAGAGATAGGATCTTAACTGAGGTGCCCTCATTGTCATTTAAGGTATTATCCATAACCTTATGCATAAGAATTCACAGATATGAAAGAGGAGTAAGGTCAAAACAATGTCTAGGCCATTTTCTTCTTCTCTGCCAAAATTGTGACCATAACCAAGGTATAGAAACGTGCACACACGCACGCATATACACACACATGTGCATCCCTCTACCCCCCAGTAACACCCTCAGTGTGCAGAGTATTTATCTGGCAGAGACAGTTGAACAGGAATCAGTATAGTTAGTGGATTTGAAATAGAACTAGGGTATGAAGAAGGGTGTATCATTGCCCTGAACTGCATAAAAGGCAGAGAAATTCATATATGCATGGACATATGTATGTGTGGGTGTGCATGTACTTAGCACTACTCATGATGTGATCATCATGCACTGATGCCTTTGCTCTGATTTACAATTACAATACCGAATAGAAAAAACCTCATCCTTATTGTATATTCATCAGATTTCATAAGGAAATAGGGGATTCTGTGAATCGTGCACGTGGAAGTGGAAATCTCCACACAATTTTTTCTATAGATTCCTCAGCTGTTGTTCCTTACAAACACAGCAGCGTCATCTGCCCAATTTAAATTATATGTAATAAATTTAGTTGT
The DNA here is from genome assembly GCA_013397375.1 of Toxostoma redivivum. Classification (NCBI taxonomy): domain Eukaryota; kingdom Metazoa; phylum Chordata; class Aves; order Passeriformes; family Mimidae; genus Toxostoma; species Toxostoma redivivum. The sequence goes on from VXBI01008523.1 coordinate 332,765, forward strand.
ACACTGAGAAAAACACCATCCCTAATCTGCTCTTTTTTCTTCTAGTGTGCTCGCTACGATAATGCATTTGCTGCAGAAATTCTAATTGACAGAGGAGTAAATGTAAACCATCAAGATGAGGATTTTTGGACATCAATGCATGTAGCCTGTGCCTGTGATAATCCTGATATTGTGCTGCTACTGCTACTAGTAAGTAAAACAAGCCAATGCATTTTGTGCTTGAAAAGGAGACAGAATGTAGCACCCTAAGGTCTGAAACTGCTTTCTGAATGCAAAATTTTGTTCCTAATCATATCAGTGAAAACATATAGTGTTTGTTTTTTCTTGACATTGTTTCGGTGCTCAGGATTTTTAGATGGCATTTTTAGGACTTCAGTGAGAATAAATTGCAAACATCAATGTCAAGTATCTCCTGTTTCTCCCTTGTGGTCCAGAGCTTGTATCTCTGATAACCACTCAGTCCCAAATGGGCTATTCAGATAATTTCTTTTCTTTAGTCCTTGTCACTTTCTGTTAAGGGTTGAGTTCTCAGGCAATCTTATAAAAAGCTTCTTCTGAAAAGCAAGTGTTGGCTCACTTATGCTCAGTAGTCATAAAAAGTGTTTGTGTACGTGGTCAAAATGAGACAAATTTAATATTTATATAAACAACTTTGACTTTTTAATCCTGAGGTTGCCCAATATAATAATAAATGTGGCTGTCAGTCTTTGTAGAGAGCAGTAATGTGCCCAGGTGACCAAGAAAGCCAATGGCATCCTGGCCCATGCCAGAAATAGTGGCCAGCAGGACTAGGACAATAATTGTCCCCCTGTACTCGACACCTCAAATCCTGTGCTCAGTTTTGGGCCCCTCACTCCAAAGAAAAACATTGAGGGGCTGGAGCCTGTCCAGGGAAGGGCAAGGGAGCTGGGGAAAGGTCTGGAGCACAAATTCTGTGAGGAGAAGCTGAGGGAGTTGGGGCTGTTTAGGATGGAGAAGAAATGTCTCAGAGAAAACCTGAAAGAAGGTTGTTGCAAGGTGGGGGTTGGCCTCTCTGGCCAGGTAGCAAGCAACAGGACAAGATGAAATGGCCTCGAGTCACACCAGGGGAAGCTGAGATTGCATATTCAGAAAAAAATTCTGTGCTGAAACAGTAGTCAACATGGGAATAGGCTGCCTAGAGAAGTGGCAGAGTCAACATCCCTGGAAGTTTTTAAAAGGTGTGTAGATGTGACAGCTATGGACATGGTTTAGTGATGGACTTGGCAGTGCTGAGTTAATGGTTGGACTCATTCCTTAAATGATTCTCTGGGTCTGTTCTGTGCTTTCATTCCTTGGACCACAAACTCTAGTTTTGTGCAATGGTACTAGTGCAGCTCTTCCTCTCAGTTCATTGATACTGCTCTTTAAAACGGTAGTGCAGAAACAGCTCACAGTCTGACTTAAAGTTTTTTAGTCTGTTTGTATAATTTAAAAATATTTTTGTTTTGAATAGGTTGTTGCAAGGTCAGAGTTTCTTGTCATGCTTATAATTGTATTGCAATGTTACAAATAAAGGGAAGGGATATAAATCTTTTGGCTGTATACTTGATAATACATTTCATGAAATCTCTTTGGGAGATTATTTTGACTATTCCCTCTGCTCAGACAAGAGCTAGACACACCAGCTTGCCCAGGACCAAATCATCAAGGATGGAAAGTCCACAAACTCACTGGGCAACCTGTACAGTAAAAAAACCCAAAAAAACCCAAACCAAAAACCCTAAAAAAACAAACAAAACCCAAAACAAAAAAAAACCTTCAAAACCAAATCAGAACAAAAACTACAACAAAAAAATCAGATACATCTGTTTTTTAAACATTGTCATTACTCCTGGCAAATAAAGGATACATTTTCCTGGTCAATTTTTTGTCTCTTGTATTACCTCAATCTGTCCAGTGTAGATACCTCTGAAGCCTATGTATCCTTTGTATTCTGCATGTACTCCTAGACTGATAAACAAATTACAGCAGAGCAGTTTATTTATAAAAACTCTTGCACTATGGGACATTCTTGCAAGGGAGCAAGTTTTCAGAAATTCTGAATGCAGTGCTGTTGTCTTTAAAGGAACAGTTTAGGTTATAGAGGGCACTTGTAAAATTTCCCTTGCCCATTTTTGCAAGAAGCTTGATCTAATTAAACTTCAAGTATTTCTATACAGGGTTATATCCAAAATAATTTTCAAGTGTCATCATTTGAATGTTTTTTCATTTTGTCCCTGGTTGTTGCAAGCTGCCTTCGTCTAAAGGTTCAAACCATTTTCTGATAACTTGGTTATCTAATATATTAAAATTTCAATAAACAAGGGTACACGCTTGTGGATTTTTGCAGATAAAGTTTGAATAGTTGATATTATTTGCAATAATGTCTGATAAATTTGCCCACATTTAAGTGGTTGGCACTTTTAAAGACAAGGTTTCCTTGACTAGACAAATAATATCTCTATACTCTCCCTTCTACAGTCAAAATAAGGATTTTTAAATTTAAGATTGAAAGATTTTTAAAGAGATGGCAGAGGAAGGGAAATATTCTTAGGTAGGTGGTAGGTTTTGAACCATCACATTCATGTTATCTTTAATAACATTTGACAAATTGAAGATGAAAATTGAGGTTGAATAGACTTATTTTTCACAATTCTGAATTGCCTTTGCGTGAGCAATTCATATTAGAAATTACTTTGCCTTGAGGTTAGTGTTTCATGGACCATGTCTAATGTGTAGCATGAGCCTCAGTAATGACAATATGAGCTACAGTCAGCCTCTATTATGCCACAGTTTTTCACAGGATGAAAAAAATAACACTTCTTGTAACCTCAAGAATTACTTTTAAATAAATATTTCTTCTAGACTGAGTTTATAGCCCAGACAATACCATATTTTCTGTTTTAAAGATGTGACCTAAAAGATGGTCCTTTAATTGTTCAATTCAGATTTCTGGAAAACTGTCACAGAAGCCAGTGGAGATCTCCACAGTAAGGACTTAAAATATTTCTTGAAGGGGAAGTAGAAAAAAAAAATAAAAAAAGAATATATAGTATATGTAGACCCTAGGAGGCTATCAATGAAGATTTGCTTAAATTCTCACTCCCAGTTTCTGACTTCACCCCACTTTTGTGGGTCTTCATTTTTCTCTGGCTGAGACAAGACAGTGACTTGTCAATCATCATCTGAACTGTGGTAACTCACAATTTCTTTTCTCTGGTGGATAGGAATGACAAAATCAAAACTCATTCATTGTGAACTAGGAGGGGCTGTATCTGTTTGCAATGTGGTAATCTGCTGTTGTGTCCTGTTGGAAGGTTATTGGAATTGTGAGTACTGTTTTTGGAATAGATGCAGAATGAAATGCTTGAAGCTATTTCTTTCCTTAATTTCCAACATTTTACCCTAGGTGGTATAGCTTTCCAGAGATGTATTTCTGTCTTCTCAGTTCTGTAGCTGTCAGCAAGGGGAGGGGAGGGGAGGGGAGCCCTGGAGTGAACATCCAGGAGATGCATCCCGTGTGTGCTAAACAGTGGGTCAAGGAGGAGCTCACCCTGGGGCAAGTGCCTGAACGTGAGGAGATGCAGAGATCAGGAGTGATCCATAGGGGTCTGCCTGCTGTACATGCCAATGAGGTGGGAAAGGTCACGTTCATCACTCACTGCTCGACCGCATCAAAGCTGCATATTCTCCCTGAAGCACAGGAAATTGCTTTTCCTGAGTATTCCATGAAAGAAGCATGAGAATTTACTGTTCTGCCTAGGGTTAGGGTTCAGAAAAACAGACCCAAGGGCTTTAAACCCACTGCAATGACAAAAATCCTACCAAGTAAAGCATAAGGCTGCAACAACATGGCTACATGAACAACTTTCTGCTTAGTACCAGGCTCACTCCAAAGCAGACTTACTTCTAAACATAGGGTTACAGTTACACCTCATATTAGGGTTACACCTAAGATTACAGTTACACCCAGGGTTAGGGTCCAGAAAACCATAAAGCCCACAGCTCCAAGCACACTGAAGTTTAAAAAGGCATGCCAAGATGAACACAACACTGCTGTAACTTTGCTCCATCCACATTTTTCTGCTTTCCACCTGCCTCAACTCATGAGGTTTTCAATGCTCAACCAAGGGTTAGGGTTATCCCTAGGGCTGGGTTCTGCCTAGCTTTAGGGTCCACAAAAGCACAAAGCCCAGAGCTCAGAGCACTCTGCAGTGTATAAAGGCGTGCCTAGAGGAACACAAAACCATGGCTCCTTCAAGATATTTCTGCCTGGCAGCAGAGGCATCCCCATACAGATTTACTCTTATGCCTAGGATTACGTTTCTACCTAGAGTAAGGCTTGAGAAAACCACAAACTCCAGAGCTCCAAGCACACTGCCATGTAAAAAGGCATGCCAAGACGAACACAACATTGCCACAACGTCTCTCCATCTACATTTTTCTGCATTTCAGCCAGGCCTCATGTGGCCTTTACAGCTCTGCCTAGCATTAGGGTGGCGGCCAATGTTAGACTTCCGCCTAGGATTAGGGTTCACAAAACCACAAAGCCCAGAACTCCAAGCACTCTGCAGTGTAAAAAGGCATGCCTAGCAGAACACAAAATTGCCACAACATGGCTCCCTCAACACCTTTCTGCTTGGAAACAGGCTCATCCCCAGCAAGATTTACTGCTCTGCCTAGGGTTAGACTTATGCCTAGGGTTACACCTAGGATTAGGCTTGAGGAAACTACAAACTACAGGGTTTTCTGCACTCTACAGTCTAAAATGCATGCCACATTTACCACAAAACTGCCACAACATTGTTTCTTAGATACCTTTCAGCTTAGCACCAAGTTTACCCCAATGGGAGTTTTCTGCTTAAACCTGGAATTAGAGTTATACCTAGGCTTAGGGTTCAGAAAACCATAAAGCCCAGAGAATTAAGCACACTGCGTTGTGAAAATGCATGCTAAGTGAAACACAAAACTGCCACAACTTCAACCACATTTCTCTGCTTGCCAGCCACCTCACCTCCTGAGGCTTGCAATTCCCAGCATAGGGTTAGGGTTCTGCCTAGGGTTAGGGTTCTGCCTTGAGTTAGGGTTCACAAAACCAAAAAGTCCAGAGTTTCAAGCACTATGCAGTATTAAAAGGCATGCTATGATGAGCTCAATATTGCCACACCTTTTCTCCATCTACATTTTTCTGCTTGGCACCAGCCTTGCCTCATGTAGCCTTTATTGCTCTGCCTTGGGTTAGAGTTCTGCCTAGGGTTAGGGTTCACAAAGCCCAGAGCTCCAAGCACTCTGCAGTGTCAGAAGGCATGCCAGGCGGAACACAAAACTGCCACAACTTTGCTCCATCCACATTTTTCTGCTTGCCACCCACCTCACCTCGTCAGGCTTGCAATGCTCAACCTCGGGTTAGGGTTCTGCCTAGAGTTAGGGTTCCCAAAATCATGGCTTCTTTGACACCTTTCTCCTTCGCACTAGGTTCACCCCCAATGGGAATTTTCTGCTCAGCCAAGCGATAGGCTTAAGCTTGGAATTAGGGTTACACCTAGGCTTAGGGTTCAGAAAACCATAATACCCAGAGCATCAAGAACACTTCATTGTGAAAATGCATGCCAAATGAAACACAAAACTGCCACAACTTTGTTCCATCCACATTTTTCTGCTTGCCACTCACCTCATGAGGCTTGCAATGCTTAACCTAGGGTTAGGGTTCTACCTAGGGTTAGGGTTCACAAAACCACAAAGTCTAGAGCTCCAAGCACTCTGCAGTGCAAAAAGGCATGCCTAGCTAAACACGTCTCCTCCAACACATTTCTACTTGGTATCTGTGTCATGCCTGAGGCAATTTTCTACTCAACCTAGGCTTCGGCTTAAGCTTGGATTTAGGTTTACACCTAGGATAAGGGTTCAGATAATCTGCCAATGCCTAAACCTGGAATTAGGGTTACACGTAGGATATGGGTTCAGAAAGCCATAAAGCCCAGAGTACCAAGCACGCTGCATTGTGAAAATGCATGCCAAGCGAGACACAAAACTGCCACAACTTCTCTCCATCCACGTTTTTCTACTTGGTACCATCCTGGCCTTGTGTGGTCTTTACAGTTCTGCCTAGGGTTAGGGTTCTTCCTAGGCTTAGGTTTCTCAAAACCACAATCCCGAGAGCTCGAAGCACTCTGCAGTGTAGTAAGGCATCCCTTGCCGAATACGCCACTTCTACAAAATGGCTCCTTTAACACTTCTCTTTGTGGCACCAGGCTCATCGCAATGGAAATTTACTGCTTGCATAGGGTTAGGGATTGCACCTACTCTTAGGGTTCTGAAGAGTACAAACCCCAAGGCTTTAAACACAATGCAGCGGTAAAAAGCCTGCCAAATAGAACACAAGGCTGTCACAACATGGCTCCATTGTCAACTTTCTGCTTGGCTCTAGGCTCACTTCCATGAGAACTTACTTCTCAACATAGTATTGGGGTTACGCCTCGGGTTAGGTTTTAGAAAAACACAGCTCCAAGCACTATGGAGTTTGAAAAGGCATGGGAAGCCAAACACAAAGGTGTCTCAATACAGCTCCATCCATATCTTTTTGATTGGCAGCAGTGTCATCCCCAGAAAGCTTTCAGTCCTTCACCTAGGCTGAGGGCTATGTCCAGGTCTGGGGTTCAGAAAACCAGAAAGCCCAGAGTTTTAAGCACTCTGCAGTGTAAAAAAGCATGCTCAGATGAACACAGCTTTGCCAAAACTTCTCTTCATCCACATTTTTCTACTTGGCACCAGCCTGGCCTCATGTTGCCTTTACAGCTCTCTGTAGGGTTAGGGTTCTGCCTGGGGTTAGGGTTCACAAAACCACAAAGCCCAGAACTCCAAGCACTCTGCAGTGTATAAAAGTATGCCTAGCAGAACACAAAACTGCCACAACATGGCTCCTTCAACACCCTTTTGCTTGGCACCAGGCTCATCCCCAGAAAGATTTACTGCTCTGCCTAGGGTTAAGCTTATGCCTAGGGTTAGGCTTATGCCTAGGGTTAAGGCTTGAGAAATCCACAGACTCCAGGGTGTTCTGCACTCTACTGTGTAAAATGCATGCCAAGTTCACCACAAAACTGCCACAACGTTGATTCTTTGACACCTTTCTGCTTAGCATTAGGTTCACCCCCATGAGAGTTTAGTGCTCAGCCTAGGTTTAGGCTTATGCCTGCAGTTCAGTTTACACCTAGGCTTAGGGTTCAGAAAACCATACAGCCCAGAGCTTCAAGCACACTGCATTGTAAAAAGGCATGGCAAATTGAACACAAAACTGCCACAACATTACTCCATCCACATTTTTCTGCTTGGCACCAACCTCACCTCATGAGCCCTTTATAGCCCTGCCTAGGATTGGGGTTCTGCCTTGGGTTAGGGTTCAGAAAAGTAGAAACCCAAGAGCTTTAATTCACTTCAGTGACTAAAAGCCTGCCAAGTTAAACACAAGGTTGCTACAACATGGCTCCATCAAGAAGTTCTCGCTTGGTACCTGGCTCACTCCATTTTAAAGAGAATGCTGAAATGTTTTTCATTTAAGAGCAAAGATGTTTAGGCTTATATACATTTGTGCCCACATGACATCTCTTAAGAGTATGAACAGCAGCCTGAAGCGATCTATCAGAAAGATCTGCTCTTTATTGTCTCTCTGTCGTTTGAAGGCTCAGAAATGGATGTGCTGTCAGCAGTTCTGTCCTCGTTGGGTGTGGTCTTTTTCATCATTTGGGGTGCCTTGCAATATTGTATTTTATATTATTTCCCCACACTTGTTTTATAATTTATTGCAACACTAGCCACTAGCCAAGATTTTTACCTTAGTATCCAGTATTCTTTGTCCTATGCGACCAGAGCTGCAGAATGTCCAAGTACCAACATTTGGATTCTGCTCCTGCTTTGTTAGCTGTAGCAAGTGTTTAATCCTCTCACTTTAAATATAGCTTTAAACTTGCACCTGTCTCTTGCATTCTAATTATTCCTCCACAAAATGCAATTTTTATCTTCAAATACTTTTAATTGATACATAAGAGTGGGTAACCTTCACTTTACTTGTGTACCGTTCAAATTATCTTTTTGTCATGACAGCTCAGCCCCACACAGTTTCTCATTCACTCCCCCCAGGAAGGGATCACAAGGGTAAAAGTGAGAAAACTTTTGGGTTGAGATAAAGGCAGTTTAATAGGGAAAGCAAAAGCTGCACACAGAAGGAAAGCAAAAGAAAAATTAATTTGCCGTGTCCTATCAGCAGGCGAGTGTTCAGCCATCTCCAGGGAAGCTGGACTCCGCCACATGCAGCGGTGGGAAGACAAATGCCATCACTCAGAATATCCTCCTCCTTCCTCTTTCTTTCCCCAGCTTTATATGCCAAGCTTGAGGCCATATGTGTGAGATATCCCTCTCAGCAGTTTGCTGGGACAGCTCCTTTGCACTGTCAGCCTGCATTGGTGGGGTGAGGAGCAGAAATAGCCTTAGGTCTGTGTAAGTGCTGTTCAGCAATAGCTAAAACATCCTTATGTTATCAACACCCTCTTCAACACAAACCCAAAACACACACTGGCTACTGGGAAGAAAATTACTCAATCCCAGCCAGAACTGGCACACGTGGTGGATAAACATTGATACTGTTGTGGCTTTGTATGTTAATTTTCATTCTGAATTCTGTGTTTTAGAGGATCAGCACTGGTTCACAGTCATATTGAGCTCCCATGTTTAGTTGTTTTTCTCTAGAAAACTATGGCTGTGTTGCAAACCACAAGTTTCTTTATGACTTGTTGTTTACAGCACTTGAATTTCAGAGCATTGCATAGGTAATCATCATGGAACTGAACAGTTTGGCTCACACATTACAAGTTGATAACTATAATTTTTCTTTTCTAATGTGTCTTAGATTTTGGTTTTGGGGGTGTTTTTTTCCCTCCTCCTACTCCCAAACGATCATGAAATCTTTTGATGTTGACTGACCTGAGGTTGAGAGCAACAGAGAAAAAGAAAGATGATGAGAATATGTTTTTACAGTGTACTTCATTTTACTATTGTAAGGAGGCATCTTTTAGTGGGCAACATGAATGTTAGATTTTCACCACCCTCAATGCAGAGCTTCTCGAATGAAACTGGGAAGGTGGAGGTGGTATTTTGGCATGTGGCACAGTAGACATTTATTATTTATTTATTCTTTTATAGATCTGAAAGCATTACTGTGATAAACATGGCAATTAATTAGAAAAGAAGAGATCAGTACTACATCCTCAGAACATTCTTTATACATTTTTTTTAATTGACCTTACTAGGAAAAGTAAGTGTAATTTCTCTCTGCTAACTAATTAAATGTTTCATCATGTACTTTTTGTAATCTAGAACTGAAGCACAAAATACGAATCTGGCACTGAAGGCTAAAAGTACAAATTAAAAATAAAATAAAATTGAGGGCGAATACTTTTTCTCTCCCCTGTTTAAGAACTTAGGAAAATCTGTGCTTGGCACAGATTGCCTTGTGCTTGTGTACAAAAGAGAGTTACCATAAAATCATTCATTAGATTTAGAGCAACAATAGATTAGCAGTATCAGGTATATAATACTATCCACTGTATGTGTAATCCAACTTTGAATTTGGTGTAAAATCCCCTTTCCAAAATCAGATATACTTTTGCTGGAAAAAATTCACATGAACTGACTTCCTGGTGGGAGTAGAAAGTAGACTTCCTGGTGGGATGGGGCTGTAACTCTCTTTTCTGCTCCCCCACACATTTGGTAATGGCACATATCTGAAGTCCTGTAATCAGACAGCAGTTCCATAGTTATTTTGCCCTTGTGCTTTGCAACTGCATCAGGCTGTGCTAGCAAGCAGAGATGAATGATCAAAATGCCGTTATCTTTAAAACTTAAAGAAAGGTCTTTCTATTTCATAATTCCAGAAACAATTACTTCCTCAGAGGAAGCAATTCTGCTCTCCCACTAAATCTTGCTCAGTATGACTTCCTCCTTTGAGTCAATATGAGAGGAAGCAGAGAAGGGGAAAGAATGAAGAGCAGTTAGAGGTCATGAGGAGACAATGGCTAATAGTTGATAGTATAAATGATCATGTACCCTGAAAGAAAACTTATTGTTCTGTCTTTCTAGAGGCAGTTACCAATATTTGTAGTAAGGGAATTTAAATAGCATTTTTTTTCTGTGAAAGCTGTGAGTTCAAATTCTATTTGAATTCACTCACAGTTTGCAGAGGCTGGTGGATGTGTGAGAAGTGTAGGAGGGAACTTCCAGAGAGTGTGTACTACTAGCTTATAGCCTTTCATCACTGCTAGCTGAGATAACATAGAACTAACCTAGATGAAGGCCACTAATTAACTAATCTAGATGATGCCTTTTAATGAGTTGCTGAACACCAGATGGCAACTCTTTTACTCTTGGGAAACTGTAAAAAAATATTAATCTTTCTCCATAAGGACTGGGGAAAAGGGATGAAGCTGCTAGTCATACAGCACTAAAGGTGGTCCAAAGAGAGATAAGAACAGGAATCTTAACTGGATACAGCATAATGGTTAAAGCATTTGACTTTGAGCACTATCATGAAAGTAATGAGCTAGCCTAGAAAAGAAATGAGGATAATAGAAAAGAAATAGCATTGAATTTCAACTGATAGGTGAAATAACCAGTGAAATAGAATCTGCAGTTCGCTGTAAAAAGAATGCTAAATCATGGCATAAATCAAAGCCTTTTTACATGGGAAGTAGGCACAGAAAGTAAGCTTGAAGAGTCTGTAAATACTTATTTGATGTCTAGAAATCTCTCCCTCTCTCTCACACACTTTCTCTCCCTGCCTCCCTTCATTCCTCTCCCGCCACTTTCATCCTCCCTCCCTCTGTCCAGGTGGAAAATATTTGGGGTAGGGATGAGACTTAGGACACAGACCATGGCTATTAAGCAGGAGATCTGTATACTCTGGAGTTCTTAGCATCAGAGCATTTCCAGAAAACAAAAACTCCTGGAGGTAAAAGAGAGTTAGACCTGTCGGAAAAAAGTATCATCCCCAGTTTTGGCTGGAGCAGGTCAGGAAAAGTATGCTGAGAGATGGAAAACATGCACAAAAATGGGGAATTTTAGATAAGCTTCACTCTAATTCTCTTTTTCCTGAGAGAAAGACGATCAAGGAATGACAAGAAAATGAAAATCAACATCTGGCTTTGATCTTCGATAAGCATAGTTTTGTGCATAAAGAAGATGGTCGGGGGAGGTTCCACCACTGGGGAAGATTTGTAGAAGGTGAAATTCATTCCTCAGGCCAAGCAGCCTCTGCTTGAACCACTGGCATAATTATTCTGTGAGTTGCTCATGGAGTAGCTAGGGAGTTGAGGAAAACTGTTAGTTAAATTGCAGAAGTGAAGAGTTGCTTGGTAGTGAAGAACTTGGTAACAAGACAACAGCCTAGCTATTAACAGAAAAATGGGCCTGAGAATTGCTGAGGTTTCATTAGGATTGGTCCTATGACATTATTTTATTTAGAGTTTTCAGTGATAACCTTGAGAGGACAAATAGGGGTATGATAATGAAATATGTTGAAGAAAATTCTGTAAAGTCTTATCTATTGGGGTGAGGATTATAATGTTGTGTAGAAATAATAGGGTATTTTTGAAGACTTAAGTAATAAAAATTGCTTGAAAATTCAGTGTACAAATACAAGGTCATGCTCTGAGCAACAGACATTTCTGTGATATGCTTAGGAGCCATCAGCTGGAAATTTGGAAAAAGACCTCAGAACTTTAGTCAGTTTTAAAACAATTGTATGCTGCAAACATCTAACAGGGAAAAACAGACTCTTGGATTTCTCAGAATGAAGATGTTGTCAAGAGAAAGGGAAGAGTGGTTTTGCCACTGTCCAAGTAATGACAGCCTACAGTTAGCTATCTACAGGCATGCTCAAGAATGGGAAATTGTACCAAGGAAACCTGCAAGGATAAGCGTGGGAGTAAAAAGCTTACCTCAAGAGAAGGGCGTAAAAATATGTTCTACTTAGTAAAAATTAAAACAGGGAGGTTGTAAAAATTTCTGTAAATATATCAGGATAGAGGAAGAGGTAAGAAAAAGCTTTTAAAACCTGAAGATACTTCTAGCATGAAAGCAAATGATTGCAAAGATGTTCAACAATAAACTTAAGACAGAAATTAAACTAAGCTTTCTTAAAGTTAGGAGATGTATGTTGGAAAGCAGCATTCCATGCAGGAGTAATAGGGATTAAAAAACCCCAAACCTGAACCTTAATTGGCTTTAAAATTGATCTTAAGTTGTAAATGAGATTACATGTTATGTGCTAGTATTACCAAAGTGATGCTTCATGAGATCCATTCTAGTATTATATTTCCACATAACAGCTGTTCAGAGGACTGTGTGGATATAATTATTCTGATAGTGTTCTTAAGACAATAAAGTAACATACAGATGATATTAAAACATAATATTGTGAGCAATAAATAGCAAGTAAAGTTATAGGGTAGATATTTGATGTCTGTCAGACTGTGCTAAATTTCTGTAGCCCAAAAACAGACAGGAAAAATGTTCGTGGAAGAACACAGTTCAGAAAGAGAACTACTGGGCAAACATACAGCTTTTCAAGCATTTGAAATATTTCTGTTTGTTTGTTTATAATACTGTTTCCAGATATTCGAAAGCAAAATACATAATGGCCAAATAGCATGAAATCTTAGGAGAGAAAGGAAAAAAAAAAAGCCTTTTTATTTTGTCAAGAAAAGAATCCCCAAGGCCACAAAAGCTAGATGTTTACCCTCTGGAAGTAAGTTGAGAATGGCATTTGGATCAGTAATTAATTATATGC